>VXBO01001545.1:273825-504553 GCA_013400135.1 Rhinoptilus africanus | reverse complement strand
GGGTGCATCCTGTCAGGGCCCATGGACTTATGAATGTCCAGCTTGGCCAAGTGGTCTCTGACCCGGTCCTCCTCAACTGAGGGAAAATCTTCCTCTCTCCAGAGCTTCCCCCTTGCCTCCAGGGTATGGAATTCATGAGGGACAGCTTCAGCAGTGAAGACCAAAGAAAAGAAGGCATTCAGTAGCTCTGCCTTCTCCACTAGGGCACCTGTCTCATTCACCAGTGGGCCTACATTTTCCCTAGTCTTCCTTTTTCTATTGATATACTGAAATAACCTCTTCTTATTGTCTTTAACTGCAATGGCCAAGCTGACTTGTGATTGAGCTTTGGCCCTTCTGATTTTCCCCCTACATAGCTTTGTTATATCTTGATAATCCTCATAAGTTGCTAACCCCCTTTTCCAGAGAATGTAAGCTTTCCTTTTTTTCCTGAGGTCCAGCCAAAGCTCTCTATTTAGCCAGGCTTGTCTGCTTCCCCATCGGCTCATTTTTTGAGACATGGGGATGGCCTTCTCCTGTGCTTCTAAGAGCATCTGCTTGAAGTATGACCAGCCTTCCTGGGCACCTTTGCTCTTCAGAACTGCCTCCCAAGGGACACTCTCGATCATGCTCCTAAACAGGCTAAAGTCTGCCCTTCGGAAATCCAAGGTGGCAGTTCTGATGGCTCCCCACCTTCTTCATCAGTTTCCAAGACCTCTGGGCAAAGAGAAAAACCTTTACCATAACAAATCTCAGGGTAAAAATAGATACAGAGATAGAGAGCAGGAGCAAAAGGCTAAGAGCAAGTTGCTTGGGGCTTTGAGTGACTGTTCGTGATCACTTTTCTGCTGAAGGTACTTGTATCCAACTGAGACTCAGCATCATGCTCCAGCAGGGTCCCCACTGTTGGGGTCTGGTTAAATGCTGTATATCACAAAGGAAGGTAGGATTCAGTCCTACAGATGGAAACTATTTCTCACTCCTTCATGGACAAATGCAGGTTACTTGGTCCCCAGGTGAACCCCACTACACACACTGAGATACAGGGAAGTTCAAGAAACCCTAGAGAAGACAGCGGAACTTCTTTTCCTACATTAGTGTGTGCTGGGGGTGCTTCACAGGCTCTCTCCTGTGCATCTACACCTGGCACATGTTTTCAGAGACATTGGAAATCACCCACCGAAATCTAGGGCCCCCTAACCTGGCAAGTAATACATGGGTGGATCTTTCTCCTCGCTGGATTGCAGGTCTGAATGAAAGCTGTTGGGTGTGTGCTGGAAGCTCAGGCATCTGCGGCATAGAGGTGCAGTTTCTCACTGGATGGCTTTCTAATGTCTATTAAGGAGAAATCAAAAAGGTGGAAGAGAAAACTAATAAAAACTTCATTCTAAATGATCCATTCCCAAGGCACCTTAAAAAAGCAGAACACTACTAAAATCAATTAAACCCCCATCTAGCTGCACGAGCCTGACTGCAGCAAGGAGCCTGCAGCAGGCTGCTCCCCTTCAGCCATGGCCATGGTGAGTCTCTGTCCCTGATCCTTGAAGGGCAAAGCACTGAGCAGAGCGTGGCCCTTGGATGGGCCGTCAGAGACGTATGAAGTGAAAGCCACAGGAGTTATATAGTCTTTGGGTGGCAAGCAAACAATGAAGTGTCTTTGCCTCTGACAAGAAAAAGGTTAATTTTTAGACAGTTTGCCTTGATGTCAACGTTTGCTCTCAAGGAAATTGTCTCGAAACTAGGAATGAGCTCAGCCCAGGCCTTTGAGCTGTTGGTTATATTTTGCAGCTCTTGAAACCATGCCTATGTGACAAAGAGCACTGGGTTGCTAGCACACTTATTTGTAAGAAGTTTCAAGTGTGTGGTTCTGGGCCCTTTGGTTCTGCGGGTATGGGCCCTCTGCCTATCTTCTTTAAGTGCATAAGAAACCCTTGGTTCTCCCATAAAAAAGAAATGAAGCCAGTTTTTTTGTGTCACAATAATCTTTGAAAACAGAATTAAAACCTGTGAAAATGAGGAAGAGAATATTAAAGCCAGGGCAGTTCAAACCACTTCATCATGAACAGAATTTCAAAATGTTTACCAGAGGGTGTTTGGTGCTGTCTTATTCCTAATTCAAAGTAGGCTGCAGCTGCAGGTTGCACACAAAATGATGTGGCAGAGCAGGCTTAGAGAACCTGGAAATTTGGTATCAAGTTTTGATCTTGCTGCACTAAAGCTATATGTCCTTGAAAGAACAGCTTCTATCCTGGATTCTAGCCTTTCCTCATGGTGATACCAGCCTTTCTTTGTAAAGGGCTTTGCAATCCTCATATAAACAGTAATACTGAAAAAGGGAGTAGCAAAAGTATTTTATGTGTGTGCATTTCTTATGGGAGGTGAGAGAAGTATTTGAACACATTAGATGGTGGGTGAATGTCAGATCCAAGTTTTGAGAAAATAAATCTTTGTAGAGTGCTCTTTTGCCCTGCCAAATCCCCCCTCCTCAGAAGGCTTTGGTCTGAAAAAGAGAATTACCAGGCAGCTCCAAAGGAATAAGCTGTATCCCTGCTGGAAACAGCAGATGCCCAAGATACCACAGTTGCTGCTCTGTGCATATGCTGATTTCCCCAAAGGCATGGCCTGGGCTGCTTTCCTCTTCGTCTTTTTCAGAGGGAGAAATACTCAATTATTTTCATGCCAGACACACACAGTCATGCACACTCGAGCCCTCACACTGCAAAGCTCTCATTCCCCTCCCGTTTGAGCCTCCAATCTCTTTAGAATTCCTTTAGAAAATGTGTAGTCCCTCAAGGCCCGAAGACGTGCAGAGATGCCATAATTCCTCCAGTCCTGGACATACAATTTATTCTCATCACCTTGTCCATAACCTTCCATTCATTTTCAGCTTAGTTGCAGCTCCCTCTCTTTCTCTTCCCCTCCCATCTTCTATACCTCCATCAGGCTTCAAAATGAGAGATATATTTCAAGGAAAAAAAAAATAATAAAAAATAAAGAGAAGAGAAAGGTATACCTTTTCAACTCCAAAATGTTCCCTGTAATTCCCAGCTGGATTCCATCTTATAGGAGCAGGGCACTAGTCCAGAGGCCAAACCTTGATCGCTAAGGTTTAGTCCTTCATTTATCTATGAGGGAAGTTCTGAAAGACTGGGGAGCTTTCTTCAGAAGGCGAGGGCAGGAATTCAAGGAGCAAAGGGCAAGCAGACCTCACTGATAGTTTGCTGATACTGTGGTCTCCAAGAACATTGGCTACAGTTGCTTTCACTACTGGGAAATTGCATCTTCCCTTTACAGATGGTGTCCTTGGCTTCCTTACCTCCTAGTTCAACAAGTCACCAGCAGGGGAAAGTGCCTCTGTCCTGAGCATAAGTATCAGCTTGACTTGATTTCGTTTCTAAGATCTCCTTCCTTTCTGCAAGCTTGATGCTGTTGCTCCCGAGTAGCTGACTCCACTGTGAAAGCACATTTGTGTTTAAAAGATATCCCACAGAGAGCTAATGGGATAGGTTAGAGAAGCAAGCGGAAACAAGGGTGTGAGAGCTATTACTCTGTTAAAACATTTGCCTTTATTGCTGCTGCTACTGAGATGGCTGACACATTCACCTCCCAGGCTGTTCGCTGCCGTGCTGAGTGGTGCCTTGCTTTAGGAAAGACTGTAAGACTGCAAACATGACACTTTGCTCCTACCAGTGGCCATCGAGTGTGCTGGGTACTGGATAACCACAGAAAACACAGAAGACTTGGAAATTAGTGAAATATCCCTTCTGTCCATTCTCCTTCCTGATTGGGAATGACAAATGTAATGCATTATGTAATGGGTCACACCTTCCCCTGCCCTGGAGGGGGGTGATTCTACATGCCCATGTACAGCAAAGGCATTGCAGGAACAAAAAACCCAGAAACTTCGTTGCTAAAGAAGGATGAACTTTGCTTGTACCATGTTGTATTGTGCCTTACAACAGAGGAAGGCACATGGCCCTGAAACTTTAGGGAAGGGGTGAACATTTCTGTGGTCCCTCTGAGGACCGGGACAGTGTCACTTGCCTCTAGAATGGCACGGTCTCTCAGTTCTGCTGGGGTGTCATGCACAGCTTGCATTTCACACCAGCCAAGCCCAGTGGTGGTCACGTTTTCCTGGAAGAAAACTAGCTGCCTTCCCTACTGGGATCTGGTCCATGCTCATCTGTGATTCCAGGGGATCTGATGGCTCATGTCATCATTACCTTGATATTCCTCTTTTTAGAAAAAATCAGTGCTGGGAAATGGTTTTGAATTGGCAGCTCTGGAAAAAGAAGCCCTTTTGGCAATGTGCTCTTGGTCTTTATTGTTTACACTGCAGTAATGAGTTGGCAAGGTCAGGGCCTCCCTCCGCTGGATGCTATCTCTCCCTAGCAGACAGCTAGTGACAGACAGTCCTGCCTGGATAAGATTATGCTCCTAATAATGAATACGGGGAGAAGAAGAAGCCTTAAGACACTCTTTTACAGAAAAACAATCAGAAAAAGTTGGGGGAGTACCAGCAGGTGAATACAGGTCTTCTGAGGACTAACATAGCACACGTTTCCCCATCTGTATTCGTGCACAACAGCTTTGTCTTTCCCTGTCTTTTACAACACCTCTTGAAGCTAGAAACAGTCTAGTTCCTCTGATTTCTTGCTGTCATTGCAAAGACCTACACAAATGTATTCATAGAGATCTTTGTGGTGCCATCTCTTATGCAGCTCAGTTCAGTACGTGGAACATCTAGGAAGCTTTAAAGTATTTTTCATCTGGAAATACTGATTTAAACTCCATATGGGACTAGTTATCCTTGTGGAAAATAGCTTTGTTTCTTACACTTACAATCATTTTCTGTGGGTTTTTTTTTAAAATGGGAAAAGGGCGTAAAAAGATTTTTGTTTTTCATATTGCACTACTTTTAAAGATTAAAAATTCTTGTGAGGCTGAACGTGATATACACTCAATGCATATCTCATAAGTCACCAGATGGATGTCATCTGGGAAAGACTTTCACCATCTTTTGTTATCAAAGTTAGATATCACTTAGAATTTCACAGAACAGGTATTTGGGAAACATGTTGCTGCTGAGATTAATGCAGATATTAAAGACGAGACTCATTTTCTCTTTTCAGCCATAGCTTCCTTAGTTCTTCTCATTTAAAAATGTGAGATCACCTACTTAGCATTTCCATCCATAGCAGTCAAGCCAACCACATATCCAGGACTGCTGCACTTGGCACTGTGTAAGTCTGAGAATACAGCTATAATTTCCCCATTTCTCCACAATTTCTCCTGAATCCTGACTGGAGTTCCATCAGAAAGAAAGCTTTACTTACTGTTGTAAAAAAAAATAGACAAGCAAACAAACAAACCCCCAAAACAAGATAAAACAAACAAAACCCCATAAACAAACAAAAAAATAACCAACTATGAAAACTCATCCTTTATCACAGATATGCTTGAAGCTTAAAAACCTGTTCCTTATAAACCTCAGATAACAAAATGAATATTGTATGACCAGACCTTGCTCCACTGGACAGAGGAGAAAGTTTTGGTTTTTGTCTGTGTAACTTCCAGTATCTATGAATTCCCAGGATATTTCTGGTAGAGTTGCACGTTGCTCTTACTTTTTCCTTTTCTTCCCACTGTAGAGTTTGGTATTTATTAGTATTAGTATTAGTACTAGTATTTTGCTGTTCCCTTTATCAGGTTTATATAATGCAATTGCAAGCGAAACATACAATAGGCAGGAAATGAGAGTATTTCCATTGTATTTCTTTACAACCTATTATACTAGCTGGTGTAGTTGAGGGGCTCCAATAAGGAACTGGAAGGCTGGGTATTAGTCCCAGCTCTGCTGCTGAGTGGTTTCAGCAATTTTCTCTATCTTAGTTCTCTCATCAATAAATGCAGACTATATATAACACCCCTCATCACTGTTGAGCACTTGACTAGCTACTGATGAAAAAGGTGTATAAGACTATTGTGTAATCAAGAAGGAGGAAAGAAGGTGAGAGCAAAAGAGAAAGAAATTGCACTAGATTACAGAGGAGATGAAGCAGATTAATCCCACTCTACCTCAGATTCAATATGTTTTGAGGGAATTTTAAGATCTGACATCATGCAGCATGCAAGCATATAAAAAATAATAATAAAATCCTTTCCACTGCAGTATCCTTCTTTGGATTATGTACATTGATATAGTGATTAAAAAATCACTTTTCACTGCTTACAGTGGCAGTTTGCTTGGTTATTGTACTTGACCTGGTTTAGATACTGAAGCCAGAGCACATAGATTTTCGGTCTCAACTTGCCTTGCCTTGATTTGCACTCGTTTTTCTTTCCTCTAAAACCAGTACCACTGAGAGGGAAAGAAAAGTCTGTGAGTGCAGTTACTGAAGCTACATAAATCTTCTGAGGCATGGGCTCAGAAGAGACAGACACAAGGCACTGTGGTTTGGCACCAACAGACTGAAGAGAGATGGATTTCTATTCAAATGGACTTCTCTACTTCTTTCAAGAAAGGTGTACATATGAAACATCACATCCACTATTGCTTTCACCAGTGCAAAATCTATTAAAATGAGAATAATAAATATATTTTTTTAAATCCCTGCTGGAAAATGTAGTAATCATCAAGCAGAATAGCTCTCTTTCTTCTCTTATGCCTGACCATACAAGCAATGGTTTGCCCTTTGAGTCAATTAATAACACTGAACGTGAAAGACCTTAGGAGGAAACAAATGCTCTTGTGTGCTTCATAAGATATTTGCTCATTCATTTATTTTTTCATTCATTCCAATTGTGTTTGTAGATAGGAGACTTGAAGGGTAGAAAAGTTCCTTTTGACCCACAGCCTGGGGTTTCCTCATAATTTGCTGAAGGAACTGCTTTCGCACTCTGTTATATCAGTCATGCTCCTCACAGGGAACAGACAACTGAGGGGGGATTGGGGATGGAAGAGGAAAGGAGAGTGGGATCCCACTTTGCCCCTTGTCTCAAGCCCTATTTACGGGAACAGGGCAGAAATAGGCTGTTGTGCACTTCTAGGGTTGGGAGAAGCATACAAAGTACTTCATCTCTGCCCCCTTCTTTCCCAGCCCTAACCAAGCTGGAGAGGGTTTGTAGTGTTTTCTGACAGGTCTTTGGCCATCTCCAGTGCTGGGAAGTGCCCTCCTCCAGAGACTGCACTGCCTTTCATGTGTTGCACTTGGCTGGCCCCATCCTTTGCTGGCAGGGAGCCTCTGGTAGTAGTGAAAGAAGAGGTGAGCAAGGACCTGCTGTATGGCCAGTCAAAACTAGCCAGGCAGCCAAGAAAACTGATATTCCCTGCCGTTGTTTTTAGAGGTGTTATCCCTGAGTATATCTTCTGCACATCAGTAGCAAGCTCCTAGCTCTGATTCCAGCTACTATAAAACAGGAAATTGTAGTTTGGGGTATTAGGAAAAAATGGTCATCTCTCTTGTGCCCACATCAACATACTTTTCTCCTTTCCTCTGCATGAGTAACCCAGCAAAACCTCCTTCACAGTCAGTCACTGTGAGGATCGGAGGGGCTTTAACTCATCAGAGAACCAGAGAAGCAAGCTTGTAGCTTCTGCTGACAGCTGCCTGCTTTCCCTCGTCTCTGCATCCCTCATCTGTTCCCTGCTCATACCCATCTGCTCCTTGTCTACCTGCAGAGTAGCTGGTAGGTGTTAGTGGCCCCTGGGCTGCCTGGCCCACACAAGGCCCGCTTTCCCTCACCCCTGCTATAAACAGCAGACTTCTCGCTGGTGGTTTGGACCAGTATCTGCATTTTGCTTTATTCCCCATTCCAATCCTCATGCACAAGGCTCCAGGTAGAGGCATGTTCTTTTATAAATGCATTTATTTGGAGGACAAAGATGTTGACCTATTTTAGCCCCTGTATTGCTGAATTTTCTGCATATTGATAAGTGCTCTTCCAAGGGACACAGCTGCACATGTCGAGCAGCTGAGTCATTAGCTTGCGTGCAGTTGACGAAATAGTTTTCTGATGGTTTGAGGTGTCCCTGTAACCTTACGTTCTTTTGTGTGTGTAAAGCAGGATCAGTTACATGGGAAATCTTATAAAGGAGAGGGAAAGAAGTTATCATTCATTCCTGATGGCTTCCTTTGGCACCTCCTCTCCTTTCTGTTGTTTGCAGCAGCAAAGGCCACACAAGCTGGTCTGGAAAGTCATTGCTCTTCATTTTTATTAAGACACTAAACCAATAATAAGGTTGTCTGCTGAAAATGCAGAGCGTTGAATAAATGATGTATGAAGTGCTTGGCATAACAACTTGTGCTGCCTGGAGTGAGTCAGTCTTTCCAAATAGCCACAGAGGAATTATCTCCTTCCCTTCTTCCTGTCTCCAGATATAAACCTGGCAAAACCTCAAACCGGTCCAGGGGCTTTATCAGCGTCTGCTGAGAGGCAGAATAAGAGTAGGAGGTCTGAGCTTGTCTGCATCAGGTGATGGAGGATGGCACAGAGAGTCAGCTCTGGCCTTGGCTGCCTGGAAGTACCCTGTCCATGTTGGACCAAGGCTGCTCCCAAGCTGCTGAGTCTGGTGGAGAAATGGGACGCATGGCCTAGGTCAAAGTGTTCTGCCACTACTGTGTTTGGGCATGAGCCATGCTGCACTGTGCTCCAGAGTTGAGCGCTGCCTGCAGCTAGCTGGGGCTTCTCATGCCTCATTTCCCTCCCCCCTCCCCATGTCATCCAAATAACCCATTAAACATCACAACTGTCCCCATTCACCAAGCTATCACTCAGTTTTCATTCATGACCCACTTCTTCTAACAGACCTCTATAAAGAAACTGGCATAAAAACCTCCCAACCCTATGTAAGCTACAGTGTCTCATGTTTTACAAGCCATAACACGAGACATTCATATTGCCCAGACCATTTAGTCTTGGGGCCAAAAGCATTGAGAGCACTTTTCACTTAGCTTCTGGCATAGGTCCAAATCCCACAGCTGTCTCCACATCATCGAAGCTCTATGCCTGTAAACAGCATTAATATTTTTTTACCTGACAATAGATGGTGCTCTTTCTATAATTATCTCTCTCCACAGCCCCTGTATATACTTTTTTTTAGCTTAGAATGAACATAACAGATTATCCAAGGGTTTGGACATTACAAGATAGCAAGCAGTAATGGTAATAAATAACCACCTGTAAACAAACCTGTAGCATAGATAAACTGTCTGTTATTGCTCATCTGCAACAAGGACTCAGAATATATCCTCAAATATTAAGTGCTCAGGTAATGAGGGACATTTTGATAGGCAGATAAATAGAACAAATTATGGAAATAATAAGGAATGATCCAAATCTCTTCCCTAGCTTGCAACAAACAAACTCCTGCCAGCTCAGAAGAGGTTTGTCATGGTATTTTCTTCATTCTATGTTTGAATAAAAAGGAAGGAGATGCCAAGCATCTTCAGTCAAAATTCTCTTACACTTTTCCCCTGTATCCATTTTAACTCTTTGTAAAGTACAGCGAAGAGTTATGTTTTTTCAGGACCTATAGAAATCACAGTTGTAACTAAAATCCCAGACAGTAATATTTCCCAGTCAAGTTTACAGGATGGAGGATCATAAAGTACCTAAAATTCACCCTTCAAATAAACCACAGTGAACAGCATTTAGAATAGTTTAGTGACTTTCAGCAAATACTGCAAAGCTGTAAGTTTTTTTGGCATGACTTCCTCCCATTCTTCTTGTTATTTATACTCAAATGAGAAGCTTCAATGTAACATCTGCCTTCGGTCCTTTTCCATTCACATAGATTGTATAATGCCTCTAATTTTTGTTCTAAATTGATTTCATACTTGCACCTCAACTTGGAGGGCCTGCTCCTCAGGCTCTTTAGAGACCAAGTCTTTAGAGACCTCCTGAGCAGCATCTCAGCCCTTTTCCATGGTGCATTTGAGCCTTCCAAATATACTCCTCAAAAATCGCCTTGGGTGCTCACAGCTTGCAGTATTGAAGCCCTCCTGCTAATACCCACTTTCCTTTGTAAGCACAGCAGAAATGTGTAGTCTGCAGCTTCTTGAGGGATGCATCTCTCTGCCCCACATCAGCCAATAAGGTAAATGCTGGTGTTACTCACTCCTTTCTTATCCTTTATCCTGTGATGTGAGCCCTCCTGCTCTGTCATGAATGCAGCTGTGGAGGCCTTGGTAGTGGCTCACCCAATGGTCTTAAGTCTACAAGAGCTGCACAGAAGCTCCTACCACCTACTGCTACAGATGCATCTTCAGTGCTTAAATTAGGAGAGTCTTGTAAAAGTGTTGTCCTTGGTGAGTGAGGAAGGGTAGACTTTTGAAGGAGAAGTCATGCAACAGGAACCAGGAGGTTTGTGTTCTTTCTTCTTCCTTCTGTTCTTCATCTTTTTGCTGGCAGGTTATACTAGTCTGTTACCCTTACGGACTTCCATGATATTATGGATCTGATGTTCTCTCCTACTGCTTTTCCTCTCATTTGGACAAATATGCTGCCTCCTGTTGCTTACATCTTCCCCCCTCCCCCCCCCTTCCCCAATATATAAAAGAAAAGGGAAAAAAATTCTGGTTAAAAGGGCAATTTGTGAAAATACCAATCTATATAATTATCTATTTAGAAAATAACAGAAATATGATTGACTTCTAAGAAAAATCCTTAGGTTAACAATATTTAGATAAAGACATTCCCTAAAAAATGCAGAAACCCTCCCTGCTTTTTTCAAAAGGAAATGTTAACATTTCTGACTATTGGTGTTAGAACTTGATGAGAAACAATCCAAAGTGATGAAGCGAATTCTAGACCATTTAATGCTTTAGGCTGGAGAAAATAAAAATGTCTTATAACTTTGAAGTTTTTTATCCTTGAATTATAATGGGATAAATAAATAAATAAATAATCAAAATGGAAAACAACCAAAATGACATAATAAGCACTCTATCCTTATCAAAAGTTTGAATTATGATGAACAGGGATTTTTGGGGGGAGGGCAGGAGATGGAACATTCTGTTGACAAATGAGCAGTTAACCTTTAACACCCACCAGTACTTGGTATACTCTAAGAAAACAAGTATCATGATAGTGACTTGGAAATGGTACTCTTTGTCGTGTCCCACTCTCAGGAAAGACTTGAGGTGAGTGACTTCAGATTCGTAAATTCTCGACGGTGCGGACTAAGATGAGATAAATCTCAAGGTCCATATAAAAACATTTATTAGCTTACCAAAATGGTTAGTATAGGTCTTAACAAGTCCACAATAATTGGTTAGGTATATAACAAATTATGGCAAGTGGTGGGGTATAAATGGTGTTAGTTAACAATAATTATACAAGCAGTAATTTAGGACAAAAGGTACTTAAGGTCATATTTAAGGTCATTACTTAGCAATTCTAAGAGAAAAGAGAAAATGAAGCATAGAGAAAGAAAAAAACAGAGAAAGACAGAGAAAGAGATCACCAGTCCTGGTTCCAGCGTCTTTTTCAGGGAATCTTTCCAGGCATAGTCTTCTTTCTNGGCCTTCTGCCCCTCCTCAGGAAATTTACGGTCTGTCTCTTACACTCTTTCTTACTGAGTTAACAATATTTCCATTGTTCCTGATACTCTTAATTTTCAGGAGGAGATATGCCTTAATGTAAGGTCTAGACTGTAAAGGCCAAATCCTGTTTTCATTTATATTTCTGTAAACCATTAATGTCTCTGATGAAGTCAGTGGGATTATTAAATTTATGCCACTATAATTAAGAACAGATGTTGTCCTGTGATCTCTAATGCTCCATGTACACCTCATCATAATTGGTAATCACTGAGGAGTATCTCTGAAGAAGGCACACAATAACATTTCAGTGGAGGACACAGAGGTACTCAAATAAAGCAACAGTGAAAGCAAATGACCTTTCAATCTGTTTATGAAAGACTTTGTCTTCTCCACTTTGAGACAGCTGGAACAACGAGTAAGAGAACTTAATCTATATCCCAGAGAGTCTTCGCTTCAGTGAAATCCAAAAATACATACAGGCTCCTCAGCTGTCGTGGTCCTGTTTGTTTTCCCTCTACAGGTCTGAGCAGTTGAGGAGCTTATGTCTTTTGCATGCTCAAGGTGGGCTCTCATAAACCCTTCCCTAGAGAAGGATTCATCTGTAGTACACTACAAACAGTCCTTGAGCAAAGATATAAAATGGATAAGGATTAGCACAATAAAAAAAGAAGTTTCTTTTTTTCCTGTTGTACTACAAATAAAGCTCATTTCTGGTTTACGTGCTTGGCTGCTTGCCTTAACACAATAAAATCCCAACAGGATCTGCTGTCCTGTCTTTCTACAGGAACCATGTTACTGAAAAAAATAGTCACTAACTGCCCTAGTCATACCTTGTCCTCACCAAGGTGACTTATATCCTACGTTTTACCAGTGTTACTGGGGTGGATTCATGGGATGGAGGTTTTGGGCCTTAGGAGCCTCTGACCAGATAGATCCCATATAGAAGGTCCAATCCTGTAACGACAGGTTGAGTGACACAGGGACCCCAGTGTCTCATTCATTTTTTTCCCTTTGGAGGTATGAGGGGAAAGCCTGAACTCTACAGGGGCTCAGACGCCCTCAGAAACTTCATTACGGCAAGACCTAATTGCAAGCCAGCTGATGTCTGGTCATAATGTCCCTTATGTGCTCTTAAGATGTGGGACATGTGACATGGTGTGTGCTAGTTTGGCTGGCACTGTCAGAGGAAGATACTGGCATAGATGCTCACTGTACACCCTTGGGCGTCCTGCTCACCCCCAGGAAGAAGGGTGCTAAATGTCAGTGTCTGCCTTGGTTGGACTCCCCAGCTGGTGTAACGCCACTGAAGCCAAGGGAGCCAGACTCCGGGAGAGCATAAGCTGGCACACATCCACTGAAACAAGTGGAGCCACCACGAATGCTGGAATCAGCTTATAATTTGTCTCCTGTCAGCTTTCCCTGGGTTTGACTCAAATTACTGCTCCAGAGAAGAAATGACCCTGTTTTCCAGTCCCTACAGCTCTCCAATCTTTGGTTATGGATTTCAGTTTCTCCTTGGAGGAGAGCAGTTCAGCCCTCTACATATCTCACAGCAATCCTGTACACCAGAAATCCTGCTTAATCCAATAAAGGGCCCTAAGGCAGGGGGGAGAGAAGATGATTGCACTCTGAAAGAATGTAATTAAAGCCTTAATGACAAATACACCAGGTTGAAGAGGGATGGAGGAAAGTAAGCTTCTGGTAGGATTTTTAGTTTAGAGAATTATTTTAAATTATCTACTGTCAGGGTTTTCCTAGATGTGTGAACTCTCTCATTACTGGCATAGAGGCCATGTTACACCAGCACAGAATATGAGTGGTATACTATGGAAAATGGTTTATATCAAATAAAGGCACACTAATACAGGAATGCTAAATGCCTCCTCATGCTCCAGTGTGCAAATCCTCTTGTTTCTGGTGCTGCCAACACTTAAGAAAATAATACTGCTGAAGCGGTTATGAAAATTTGCAAGAACCAGATCTACAACCTTGTTTGGTTCAATCTCTGAAGGGTCAAGCATTTCTACTGACTTCATCAGCTTGAAAAAATATCATCGGCTGAAGGGTCTCCCTACAACAGTTTTTTAACTGAGGCTCAGTCTACATTTTTAACTGAGACTCAGGTTCTCTAAACCCAGGTGCTTAACAATACCAGCAGATTCAGGGAACGTAATCCCTTTCCATAAATAACTTCGTGCCTGCTTTGCATAGGAAACAGTTAAGAGGGAACAGTTTCTGAAGAGAAAAATGTTCTATTTAATAATTGATTTTTTTTTTACATCAAAAATACTGGCTAAGACGGTGAGTCACCAGTAACAGCACCAGTGGCTTGCGTTTCAAAGAACTGCCATAGAAAAAACATGAAGAGTTAACCTAGTAATAAAAGTTTCACAGCCCATGCAGCTTAAATTATTCACCAGGACACAAAAACGTAACCATAAATTATAATGCTATGAATGATTGAGGGTTTCGAACAGGCACGACGTAAAAAGAAACACTTTGCGAAATCGAGCCATTGTAGGACTAATTAAATGTCTTTGAAAAGGTTCTAATATCCGACTCTGAATTCCTTCATCTCTGCAGGTGTCTTTGCAAGTTAATGTTGGCTGCCAAAAGTGGTCAGGCCTGAGCTGATGTTCACGTCTGCTGCTTGTTACTCAAAGCAACCCCTGGGAAGCCCTTTTGGGCAGAAACTGTTTTTTCTGGGCAGGAGCAGGAGGCAGGAGCATGGGGTGGCTGGACTCACATCAAGAAAACCCCTGAGTGATCCTCAGTGGCGCAGAGCTCTGTCACAAGCTGGGGTGAACCTCCACGAAGACAATTGCTTGTTCTGCTGACTAGGAAAAGGACTCATGGCAAGAAAAGAGTGAATTTGCCCTGAGGAGTCTGTCAAGCCCCAACCTTCTCCCACTCTGGGTTTTACTCCTCACATGCAGCTGGAAGTGGGTCTTGGGGGAGAAGGAAAGATTTTGAGTGGGAATAATCTTCATGTGTCTGGCTGCAAGCAGAATTCCTACCTTCAGGTCACCCAGGAAAGAAATCTTAAACTTAAGAACATAGGGTCTGACAGGAAACAGAGAAATTGTGCTGTAGGTTAAAATGAAAAAACAAATACTGGATAAGGCATGGGATATGTACAACAGCTTCCAGCCTTCAAGACTCAGAAAGATTAAGAATACTGTAGGAAAAAAAAGGAGAAACAGGCACTTTCTGTTTAGGAATCTTAGGTCTGAGCTGGTCCCTGAAAATGGAAAATAATATGGAAAACTGACCTTAAAAACACTGAGGAGAAATTGACTCCTAAAGGATATGGGTTTTAGATGTTCAGTGTTGAATAATGTCTATTATTGTGATGCTTGCTCTATTGTATTGCTGTATTATAAAGCTTTAGTGCTTGCACTCATGATTTTGAATGATCTCACATCTTATTTGAAATAAAGAAGACCTGTTGCTAGTTTTCATGTCTGTGGCAGATGACTGTGACTTCAAAAACCACATAAAATCTTGGGAAAGTAATTTACCTGGACCAAGAAGTTCATTTTATTATAAGCTTTTGAGTGCCGACTGAGAACTTTGTTCTTGCAATACAGAGACAAGTTTTCCAAGGAGAACTGGTACTAGAGAAGCCTTCAGCTGAGAACTTAAGCATTACCTGTGGCCATGAATATTTAACTTTTAAGCATTTAGCCCTTAATGGTATTTAAAGCCTGAAGGCAGGTGTCTGTGTTCACTGTGCAGTCTGTGGGGAGAGTTACGTCGTGTCAGTTCCTGGAGATGGGGCATGCCTTGGAGAGCTCGCAGCGATGCATACATCCCAGCTGTGATCTGTATGCAGTCCAGCTGTGGCATCTGGGTACTACACTTGAGCTAATAAACCCTGTTTCTTCAGCAGCGCCAAATAGCAGAGGTGCAGTGCTGTGATACGTTGTTTAGCATGGGCCTGTTCCACACATTTGGGTTACGCCAAGAGCCTGGGGGAGCCAACATAGGTCCCAGGAGCACAGGGAGGGTCCCAGTCCCCTCAAAGGTGACACCCTACATGGCATGGCACTGAGACCCCATACGATGGGAATCTCTAAGCTCAGAAGAGTCAGTCTGTTCTGCTGCACTGGGGTACATGCACCATTTGGCCAATCTGGGGAGCTGGCAGCTCTGTGGCCCTGGTGGGAGTCCCTACTAAGTTTTGCATCTATAGTCCAGAACATGAAATGGATGCAGCTTGTTAGAAAGCGGTGATAGCGTGATTAAAATTTCCTATGACTCTGACTCAACCAGGGCTTCGAGCTGGAGATATTCATTTTACAATTTCCACAAAGCAGATCAAAAAGCTTTAAATTAAGAAAAAATAATAAAAGAAAACCACACAAAAACAAACCCTACAAAACATTCATTAAAATAAAGACTACAATCTGTTACTCTGTAAACAGAGAAAAATACCAAAATCAAAATAAACAGAAATAGAAGGGGCTTATAAACTGACCGTGCCAAGCCCACTGCTTCCATCCATCCTGCTTTGGTTTCAGTCATTCAGTGCCTGTACCAATGGCAATGAACCATGCATGGTCCTCTTTTGGCCCCTGTCAGCTTGATGCTGTGATTCTGCCGTGGACACTTTTTGTCCAGACAGTTACATTTTAGGCAGGTGACATGCCTCTAGGAAAAGCTGCCCTTCAATGGAAAATGTTAGGCAATCTTAAATATTGATGCTGTTGTGTCTTTTGCAAGTAGGTTTTAATGCACTGTCCCTTTGGAGAGGTATGAGGACCTTTGTTGTTTCAGAGGCTGGTGAATGTGTTTGTAGGCAGGTCTCTATCCTCCCAGCCAACTGGAGCTAACATACAAGATAAACTGCTCCTGTCTTAAAAAGAACAATACTATAAATAAATAATCAAACAAAACCTGAGATGTGTTCTAAATCTGTCCATGCAGTGTTTTTTGTGTGTCTAAGCATTTTTATGCCACGTTGGGAAAGTTTGCTCTTCAAAAACTGCTTCAATTTAAATTTTACTACCTAATAAACAGCCTGACCCACAGCTCTGTTCTTTAATGAAGCAGATGGAGGCTGTTTCAAGTGTCAGTGCTTGGAGATTTGTGACTGTGATATCAAGAATAACATGTCCCTCTTGTCTGAAAGCACAGTTTCCGTGGGCTAATGCTGAGCAGTCCTCTGTGTGTGTGTGCACGCATGCATGTATGTGAGGAACGTGAAATAATGTTATTTACATGTTACAGGCATGTTATAGGCGTGGTGATCTCAGATGAAGTAGCGTTAATAATTTGGGTGGATGCTAAAATAGCCCTGGTGATGGGAAAAGAGGCTCTCTGGGGAAGTGGAGGGCATTTACTGTGGCAGATATGTGGAAGGGATGCTGCCTGATGAGCAGTCATCCCAGAGCGTTTCAGGAGCTGGCAGTGGTGCTGCCGAGGAGCTGAGGGAGGATGGAGATCCTGGCACAGGAGGCTGGGGGTATGAGGGTGAGGACTTAGGAATGCGACAGTATGACCTGGACAACTCTTTGGGATGTGGTCTTTGGGAAAACAGGGCAAAAGCAGTGGGTTTTATGAAGCATTAAGCTTGAACATGTGGGACAGAGATAACAGGGCAGTCTGTAGGGACTGCATGTGTGAGCATGATACTGGAGGGCAGTCCATGAGAGCCACAAGCAGCACCTGTCCTAAGGCACATGCGGCAGGGCCATCGGGCTCTGGCAGAGAATAGAGGCTGAATTTGAGGTTGTGTGGGGCAGTTGATATGGGGTAATCACCATGGGAGGAGTGAATTGTGGTCCTGGGGTCTTGCTCATGTATCATGGGATCACGGGAGCTGTTTAGAAGGATGGGGTGAGCCATGTCTGAGGGCTGGGACATTTCCCTGTCAGGGGATGGAGGGCTGATCCTGATCTGTATAAGAAAACCTTATGTTTTCAGCTGTATCATTCTTTTATTCAGGAAGGTGGAGGCACCAGTACCAAGCTTCATTTGCATTCATCCCGTGTCCCTGTGTTAAAGACTTCGCCATTCTTGCTCCATAAATTCCACGGTGGTCTCTAACTCCTTGACGACAGTCAAAGTTATCTGCTGAATCAAGGCTTCTGCACTGAAACTTCCAGGGAAGCAAGGGGACAACATGACATCTCTCACTGAAATGGCTGGACAGTTCTGAGCAGCTGGTTGAAAAGGAAAGATCAAGACAGAGAGCTGCTTAGTCCAGAGTTGGATAGGAGAGGCTGAGAAAGTAATTTTTGCCCAAAGACTCTCTTCCCTAGGCTTGCTCTTGTGCTGGCTTTGTTCCAGTATCTCATTTTAATGTTAATATAGACAATGAAAGCAGGCAGACTAAGAAGGCTTCTTTAATATACTAGTACAAGTACTTCCAGAGTGTAGTACAGATGGCATTAGTGTGGTTACTTGCAGCTGCTGTTGGAGATTTTGACTTCTTTATCCCATGCAAAGTTCAGGTCAGCTCTGCTGAACCAGATGGCAATGTGGCATGGACTAATGCTGGCATCTGCTGCTCCTACTAAGAGGGGCAGGCTCTGGAGAGCTGTGGGTCAGGGCAGAACTGGGGCAGGGGAGCAGGAAAGACAGAACAGCTTTAGGAGGTGGTAGGAGAGGGTGTCTGGATGTGCTGGTACTTAGGATGTCAGGAAAAAACAGTTTGGGATGGAAGGAGTGCAGACAAGCCCTCAAGTGCTGGAAAGAGCATGAGAAAGCCCGCTCCAGTGCTTAAATTAGTTGATCCACTTCCCACTCCCCCTTATTTCACAGCAAGCCCATTCCCTTTTTGCAGACTTTCTGTCACAGACTTCCCATTCAGGTGAAACAAGAAGAAAGATTTTTCTCTTAAAATTCAGCAGAAGTGTCAAGGCTTATCTCCTGGCAGAATAAAAAGTGCCAGACAGTGGCAGGGCAAACATCTTAAAGAAATCATATTGTTTCTGGAAAAAAAGTGTTTCTGAAAAATGCTACAGACAGCTCTGTATAGAGAGAGCTAAAATTTATGCTCAGGAAAGGCACTGAAAATGCTGCACCACAGCAATGCAGGCACTTCGGTACCTGCTGCTGGATGGAGATAGATGGGCTGTCTGTGCTGTGCAGTCCTGTTCCTGTTTTTCTGAGCTCATGAGGCCAAAGGCTGAGCTTCCAGGGACTCTTTTGACCCTGCTGCTTCCTCTGTCACCCTCCACCCTCTGCCCAGGGCTTCAGGGGACCATAATGACAAATAGGCAGTTCTCGGGAAGCAACTGCTGTCACGATACTGTGCGTTAATACCTTCTCTGTTGCCCATCGGACACGGTACTGAATCTTCTTCAGCACTGGTGGCCTGTTACCAGCTATTTCTCTTCTGTGGAGTGCAAAAAGAAAACACTTGCCCCACACTCCAGCAGATGACTTTTCATCTCCTCTCAGCAGAACAAACCTGGGCATGGGGTTTCCTGAAGGAAGAGATTTGTGTTGCAGCAGTCAGTCACGCACAAGAGTCCTCCTCATCCTGTTGAGTAAAAACTTCTGGATAAAAAACGCAATGGGCTGAATCCTGTCTCCTGATCACTCATGAAGTTAACAGACTTTAGCTGATTTATCCTAGCTGTGGATCCATTCCAAATTCATTTATGTGGTTAATTCATAAAGAGAAGTATATCCTGATAAAGAAACTGTCTATACTGCTAGCCTCTTTTGTTTCCAGTTGACCGATTCACAGGGCATGATTCCGCTTTATGATGGGGAGATGGTGTAGGAGATCAGCTAATGATTGGACCTGGCTCCAGGTCCAATTGCTTTTATGAGCCAAGGATGTGTGTGATTCTGCAAGGATTCCCAGGATCTATTGCTGGAAGCTCTTTCACGATGTTTTAAATGAACCTTCTGCGTTTTGGATGATGTTTTCAATAAAACTCCAGTCTCCTGGAACAGACCTGCAAAGCACTGCCAACCTCCTCGCTCTGCGTGTGGGAAAGCTCTAGCCTGAGCCATTTTGGATGGCTGGCGGAGATCACACCATCTGGGAGCTGGAGCAACAGAGAGGAGGTTCAGGCTGAAGCTACAGATCACTGAACTTATGGAATATATCTAGACATATGTGAGGTTAATGAAGAGCAAAACTTGCTCTGTTTCTTCAGCAGATTTGCTCCTCTGTTACTGAAAGCAGATTTCAGCCTCTCAGATTCAGAGGCTTAAAAGTGGAGCAAATGGATGTGGTGTAAAAGTTAACTGAATCCAGCCCCTGTATTCCACTGAGCCTTCCCAGGATTTTAGTTGGAATGAGGGATAACAGTACAAACCTTTTTATATCCCTCTTCATTTGAAGGATCTCTTTTTACTATTACACTTTTTTTTTTTTTTAATAAAACCAAAATAAAACCAGGTATAAATTTTTATGGTGCTTTCTTGTGAGGACAAGGTTTATGAGAATGGTCTGAGTGCAGTCAGGCTCTGTGCCAGAGGTACCTGGTCTGGGGAGAGCCCATTCTCTCTCGCCCCTTCGTTGTCTGTTGGGAAAGCTTCTGCCAAATAGTCTGGTACTAAATGTTCCCCAGATGAGTGATCCCCATCTCACTGGTTTGAGTCCATTACTTTAATGGTAGTTATTCATCAGTAACGAACCATGCAGTTAACTTGCCAGAGTCAGCATGGCTAATTGAAGATGAGGCAAGAGATTCCTTTAATATTATTATTTTTTCCTCCATTTGCTTTCAATACCTCTTTGCTCCTCAATGAGATCTGGCATAAGTTTTAATTACCTCTGAGAACAATATCTTTATAAAAGCCCTACCTCTTTGTCTGAAGCAGTTTGCTTAGAGACAGGCAATGTTGTGTGTTCGGGTCTCTGAAGGAAGCTGAGGCTGGCAGGGACGGTAAATTCTTGTTAATCACTGAAACCTTGGAGTAGTAAATTTTTAAAACTATTTCCATTCTGGCCAATCTGTCTTACCTTTCTGTCTATTGTAAGTATTTCTCCCCCTGTTATCAGGGTGCCACACACAGAACAGTGTAAGTGGAAATATTAATATCCCTATGAAATATTCTTTGCCCTCTCTCTCTCATCACATTTTGGGTATGGATATTTCTTCCTCCCTTCATTACCTCACCTTTCATGTTTCTCTGCACAAGGTTATAAGTCTTTCACAAGTTATAAGTCTTTAGCTAGATGATGTTGAGGACAGACTACAGAGAAAAACTGAGCCCTGACCTTTCCATTGAGCGTAGTATCTCCCACAGCATCAGCCTAGATGTCACAGCAGTGGGTGCATTAAGAATATAGGAATGCATGAACTGAACAAATGACAGTCAGCTGTTGCTATAATGGTACTACTATTTATTTCACAGTATTATGATAAAATGTTCCCAAACATAAGACAACTTTTATTCAAGAAGGCTGGTGATAGAAATTAGTAATTGAGAAATATATGTTATGTGGAGACTTGCAAACTGTTTCCATTGTACAGAGCTTTGGATTTTTTTTTGTTATTTTTAGTGCACTGCAATTCTAGAATAGGTGCTAGAAATTGCTTCTGTTGCATTTACCAAAAATAAAAAAAAAAATAATCTAGCAAGGATTATGAAAGAATTAAGAAATTAAACTTGTTGATGATCATCTCAGTAATGATTCTGAGAATGTGCTCAAGAATGCCGTCTAACACTTCATAAGAAATAGACAATGTAATATAATATTTACTTTTCAGTATAAGAAAGCCTTCTACCAATGAAAAACTTTTGCCTTTGCAAAAATTCTAATCAGTTCTGCTATATGTTTAAGAACTGGCTTGGACTAAAAAGTAGATTGACTTGTCCTCCCACCTCAAGCTTGAGAAAGCTTACATAAGATCAGAAAAGTGTTTGAAAAAACATTTTTTTTAAAAATCACTTCTTGTCTTTTTTTAGCCTTTGCCTTTTTGTCCAGAAGGACATTGGTTCTATATTTTACAATTTCCAGCCTCACCCAAGATGCCACAAATCTCAAGATGAATTTTATCCTCAGAAGACCTGTAGCCCATGCCTTGTTTTTTCAAGTGCTATAACTCCACAGCTGCCTAGAGGACTTAGGTGGTCCCTTTCCATTGAAAATTAATGGGAGCTGAGTCTTCAAGTCCCTTAAGTGGATTTGAAACTTGCAGCCAAGAGACGTAGAGGAGCATCCCAGCTTGAATATCAGGCTGAAACTGCTTTTGCCTCACCATCACTGCCATGGCCTCACGGAATGCTGCTGTGTGAAAGTCCTGCTGATTTCCTCACTTGTTTTTTTTTTTTTTCTTTATACATTATGCTAAGGGACTGCTGCAGAGAAATAAAGCTCTTTGTGGACCTCTTGCAGAAGGCAAGGAAGTTTCTATGGAGACGTGGGAGGATGCAGCAGATTTCTGCCGCCAGCAGCCAGAGAGGACCGGGCTCGCAGGCAGGATTCATCTCTTACCTGTTGTCACACTCATGGGTGACAAGCAGCAATGTCACATGACAACACATGACTCTTTGTCCTGCTTTTCTCAATTAGCTCACCCCTGTGTGGCCTGCCTCCCCCTTCCCGCCCTGTTATTCTGGAATCAAGTGGATCCACTCCAGCAGCCTGGACTTGTTATTAACACAGAGGGGTCACAGCATCTCCAAAAAACATCACCAAAGGGGCAAAGTTTGAAGTTCAGAGGTGACGAACAGCACACCAAAGAGCTTGTACTAATCTCCAGGGATACAGGGAGATGGTTCAGTCGTAAATGTATATGTTCTTTTGGCGAGAATATTTTCCTTTTTGTCAAGGACTGTTGCTCTGATGGAGCTGGGGAAATCAGACAGCCGGTGGCTGCCTGGCTCTGCCTGTCGGTCCTGGCATGAGCCTCACGCCTCCACGTCCGCTGCCATCCAGGTGGGAGCTGGCCTCCAGGCACACAAGGAGCCAACACAGGATGCTTTTATAACAATCGTGCTTGGCTTCTCTCCAAATTAACTTTTTCAAGAAAATGTCCCCCTTATGAAACATACTTCATTGCTGAATTTTCGGATGATTTTGGTGCAATGCTTTTGGGGGAATACAGATAAATAAATAGCCTATTGTGCAAGAGAAGATAGATGGTTTTTTTTCCTGGGAAGAAGGCAGATGCAAGCCTAAAATGCTTCCCCAGAATCACAGCAAAGTCCTTCAATCCCACCGTACTGCCACCAGCATGGTATTGAGTATGTGGGGAACCTGCATAGCAACCATACGCAGGCAAAAGAGCTCTTTCTGGGACCTCCTCATGGCTGAGAGCTGTTCTAGGCTTCCTGAGCCAAGAGCAGTGTGTTTTGATAGTTCCCACTTTTCTACTGTTAATTGCGACCAGCTCTGGCAGGGAGCGCAGCAGTAACGTGGTAGGTCCCTGCAACAACATGCTGAATTTTAGGTCAGGAATGAAAGGGTGATAGTTTATCTGAGATAGTGAGGGAGTAAGCAGGTAGTCAAAGAGTATTAAAATGTGAATTCTGGCTAAGGCCAGGAGGAAGTCTGTATGAACCCTTCTGCAGGGATAAAACATCATGAACGATCTATGATAGGAACCTCAGTTTGACCCCTCAGCCAAAAAAGGGGTTTTCCCAGCAGTTAAAAGGCAGTCGCTTTGTGCAGAATACCTCAGTTTATTGAGGTGTAAATATGAGGTTTTTCATCACTGCTTGATACTTTCAGAATGATCCACTAAAATCTTTGAAAAATCATTTGCCAGATCTGCTCCCCACTTCTCTGGAGCATCAATGAGTGTGAGAGAAGACCAAAGCAAGCTGTATTTGTTGCTGTGCTTGAGCCGTCATCACCAAGAATCAGGAAAGTTTTTCCTAAAAAGTACTCTGCCGTGTTGGAAAAATAACAGTCACTTTGTTAATTCAGTGTGACATGTGTCTACTGCCTTTGCAATTACCATGTCATATTGTCTCAAGTTTATGAGCCAAAGGAGTCTGTCAGTATGCAGGGTCTCGTGGGGCCAGCAGGCTTGAGAGATGGCCTGTTATCTTCATGTTGCATTGCTTGAATGTGCTGGACTTTGGTGTGTACTGTGACTTAATGTAGGAACACCCCTATAGCTGTCACCACCTCTTTTCTTCCCAGCCTTGTTCCATGTGGGGCATGTATGTATTTGTTACCTTAAACGACATGAAATATAACAGTGCGGTAAACAGTTTATTCTGAGGACTAACAGCTCATCCTTCATCCTCATGTTTGCTTCCTTCCAGGCTAATCCAAAGCGGTGGCAGATTGTGAGAACCGGAAAGGCTAGAGCGTGGAAGTGGTGGTAGCACTTCATGAGCAGGTAGAGGAGCGTGATGGGGAGCAGGGAATGGTTGACAGGACAAGCAGCGCAAAGGTAACCAAAGGGGCAGGTAGGCAGCTTCAGGGCAGCAAAAGTAAACTGTGTCTGAGTCAGCATGGGAGATGATGGATGTAGGTGGTAGCAGGGCTTGGCAAAAGCAGGGACAAGTTAATTGTGCCAACCTGCCCTAGGAAGGTATCAGTGAGCCCCCGAGCATCTATGTGCTGTAGAGAAGGGAAGGTCCCCTGGTTGGGCTCTTTCTATGATCTGCTGATCTTTTGGCACAGGATGTGAGTTGAAAAAAGTCACTTCACTGTCACGATGTGAGTTAACCCATTGAGGGGCAGGGGAAGAAAACATTCATCTACCATGAATCTCTCTGAGCAAGGGTGGTGCTGTGTTTGTCAACTCCTGCCCTTGCAGAGCAGTACCCATAGCAGTCTCCCTGCTATGTTCCAGACTGGTTTCCTTTTGTGTAATGCAGCAGGAGGTGAAGTGCTGTAGTGTGAGACAGGATTGCACATATTAGAGCCAGGCTTGCATATGGGATGGCTCTTAAGGTGCCCCTTGCCCATTGCACAATGGCAGGGCAGCACCTGCTGAGTCCCTCTCATCTCGGTGTATGCATATGCTCATATTTCTGCTCAGCTCTTATTGTACAACAAAAGGACAATGCATTCCTTTCATTTAGCAGTTACATGATGAATATTAAAAAAAAAAAACAAACCAAAACCCCAAGCTCAGTTATGTCTAACTCTTACTTTCAGCAGTACATACAGAAGTGCCTCCAATTGAGACAGGCTTGGTGTGAGTCCTCAGCTGGTAGGAGGTGTCACTCAGTAGAGCAAATTGCAGACCTTGTGGAAATACACAGGAGACAAAATAGGCCTTGATAGGACAGGTTTGGATGCACCTAGCTTTATTATTCTTAACAATAACTATCCAGATGTCTGGCTGATTCTGCATGGTGAAATATCTTTGGTTTCAATGGGGCTACACTGATTTTTAACTACAGGGTTAAAGCTAGTGTGGTCATCTCCATCTCGTGACCGGCTGCCTTCCTCAGGTCTCAAGCAGCCAGAATCACATTATTTTCTGATTTCTTTACCTTTCATTTTGAGAAAATATTTTAGATATCTATATAAATATTTTAGCAGCATTCCAAGCTGCTAAAAGCTTGGAAATACCAGATCCTAAAATTTGCATCTGTGAAAGAGAAACAAAAAAAAAATGCCCAAATGCTAGGAGTTTGGAGGGATTTTTTTTGTGATTATGATTCAGTCTACACTTGTGATTTGTAGTTAAAAATATTTCTTCACTCATAAATATACTTCTTGACTTGTCATCAGTGTTAACCTTGGAGTTGGAAGCTTGTAACTCACTTTTGGACTATTCTTCCTTGCTGAAGGTGAGCTGCATGACTGTTTAAGGAAGCCAAAGAAATAGCCTACGAAATTTAGCTGAGACTGCAGACAAAATGATGAAGCATCCTGGAATTTGGCTGGGAAACCCTGTCTAAAAAGGATGTCACAGTTTCTATGTAGCCATCTGCCATCCATCCCTGTCCTACGCAGTAAGCCTTACATCTAAAATCATTGTCAGGGGTGATGTTTCTAATGAAAAGCAGAGTCTGGCACTTCATCTCCTTGTGGGGTCAAAAGTCTGCTTGGGGCCGGACTCGAGTCTGATGTATTCAAGAAGAGAATGCAGAGAGGCGAAAGATGATCAGATGTGGGTGCTTCTTTGTTGTGTATTCATCAGTTAAACAGAGTATTTCCATGTGCAATCAAACATAGGAGGCAGGTTGCTTAAAGGTACAATGGGAATAAGTAGTCAGGACTTTGGTTTTGCATTACCACAGGAGATGCCATCTCTAGTAAGACAGAAGGTGTGTCCTAATGCCAGATTAGTACCCCTGCTTGGTGACTAGGCAAAGAATGGAATTTAGCAAGTCCACCTGTCAGGAAGAAAGAGCTGGGTCTTGTTTTTAGGGATACATTGCACATGTGAGATCTGATGATGTTTTAGACTAAAGTGAGGACAGCAGACTATATATCTTCTCCATTATTTGGCTTCTTAATTTTTCTTTTTCTTTCTTTTTTTTTTTTTTTTTTTTTTTTTTTTTTTTTTTGTGCAGGCAGCATGTTTTCTAACACAGTAGTTAATTACTACTCATGTTGTATGTGACTTTCAAACTTCTGATAGTTACTTGATGGCTCCTTGTAGCCATCAAAATCCAACCAGGGTAAATAAATATTTGCTTTTATATCTTCTGTTGCAAGAAAAGATAGTTTGTATATTGTTTTGGAATATGTCTCCTTATTGATTTATTTGTCTTTGTCTTTTGAACTGCCAAGATTTTAAGGCATTCTTTTATTTCAAAGGACTCATTTCTAAATTCAATAAAACCAGAATATTTTCCCAGCGGGATCTCCTATTAAAATCTATGTGTTTGGTACCAGTGGCCTGTGGTTTTCTTATCAAACTGATTTAATCCTAGGCAGAAGAAGAAAGAAAATTAATTATCTTAATTGCTGAGGACATTAAAAAAAAAGTCAAGAGAGAGCTTTTTACCTAAGTTACTAGAGCAAAATAAGCAATTTTGTTCATAGAATGGTAGAAACAAGAAATGGAAAAGGTCAGTAAGGATATCTTCTCCCTTTACCCTCACGATCAAGGCTCAGCAACTACGAAAAAACATTTCTGGCAAATTTTCAACAGACTAACAACATCTGTGTAGCAATGGGTGAAACTCACCCTTAGGCAGGGATTCAGCATAAAGCCTATGACCTAGCCTGTGACCTACTACTTACATCATTTAAGCTCAGGGGATGAGATCTTCGTTCTGCAAACCTAATATATTCTGTGGTTTTTCATCGTATATCCAGGAGCATTATTTCTAATGATATTGGAAATAATCCCATCTGGAAATATTTGCTTAGGAATGCCCTCTCTCAGGCAAACCACAGAGTCTGAAAAGCAAATAATCATCTTGCCTCTGCCTCATTAGTCTGTAAGGTGAAGGCCATTGTGTGTCACCCTGACTCAAGCAGAAAATCCAGAGCTCCCCTAGGTATTTGCCTCAGTGACTACACTCCATTGTCTAGAGATGCAAGCACTCTCGAGTATCCGTTGATGAACACAACCTTGGGTGAGTTAAACCGTCCATAAAATTAATATATATGTATGCAAATCGTAGTCCTCTTTCCATTCATCTACAGCTAAAATTCAACTCATCCCATTCAACTTAAAGTCTGGGAAAAAACAATTCCTGAGTTTTCTGAGAATCATATAGGGTCCATGCTGGTTTTGAACAGCAAACCCTATGTCCATTCAGCATGGGTCACAAAAGAAAGAAAAATACTTTTCATTACCATTTTATAATTAAGTTTGCATTCAAGCAATGCATGATAGGATTAATCAAGGTGTTTGGCATTATCTTGGTTCTTTGCAAATTTAATGCATATTTCCTAAGTGTGAAGAACCACACGTACCTCTCATTCATAAACACTTTCTTCTTTGCTCCCAGGAGTTAAAAACCAGCCGATGCCTTTCACCTGGGATATGATTTGTTTACATTTATGAAGTATTGAATTTGCAACTACTGTACCTTCTCATAAGTCTCACGATGCCTATTACCTGAAACTGCATAAAAAACCTAACTCATTATTCTTTTCAGTTGTAACATCAAGGAAGAAGGATTTTTCTGATGAATACAGAGTAACGTTTTCTAAGGGTCTGCCCATACTGTGTCTGCTTCTATAACTATTTTTGTGTAGCCCTACCACGTCCTTACATAACATTAGTTGGGCTGACAGGAGTATTGCTCTGCTGACATAGGCAAAAGTACAAAGGCACAAGAATAGCTGTCCAAACATTGACCAAAGGACCGTCAAGACCCACATCCTGCCTCTGGCAGAAATCAATAAAGTGGATGCTTAGAAAAAGAGGGTGGGGGGAGGGAGAAAAAAAGGCAAGCATAAAGTCTTTAAGGATAGACTTTCATCCCCTGTGCTGCAGACCGAGAGCACCTGGAGCATTAATACCAATTTGGGGTATCAACCTTCCGTGTGTCCGTTTACCTTTTTTCCATCCCTTTCATACCTTCAACCTCCACAAGCATTCTGTGTCAATGAATTCCACACTTGCACCACACACTTGGAGAAAAATATCCTTTTGTTTGTTTTAAACCTGTTTTAAGGCACCTGTGGGGCATCATTTTAAGTAACACGAGGCTTTCTCATGGTTTCAGACAACATAGTCATATCTTCCAAATTGTTTGGGTAGCTCAAGATAAGTTTGATTTCTACTATTTAAATTCTAGCTTACCTCATAAATTAAAAATACCCCAAACAAGCAAGCAGGTGTGCAGTAGCAATTTGGCAAAGGGTTAAAGGAAACAAAACCTTTTTTTTCCCGTAGGGATCTGAGTAGTATACAGCTGACGGGACTAAATCTTCTATATCGCACATAGAAGTTCAAAGTTCTGTGTAAGCCTAAGAGATTTTTGCCTTTTCTAAATTATCATTTCCTATTCTGGTGAAAGAAGATAAAAAGTTACTGAAAGCAATGGCTTGTATGTGTTAAGGCCCTGCTCAGTCCCTGATGCTCTGAGGACGTAACTATAAGAACTGCCGCTAATGTGATATGCTTCCCAAGTAAAGCAACAGAGGCTTATGTTTTTTTCCGTACATATTTTAAAACTGCGTCATCACCCACAGCACTATCTTTTTCATTAAGACTGCATGAAAAGCTAAAAAAATAAGGCATAAACTTCTTGAATTCCCTCAAAAGCTGAGCTTAATTTCACCTTGTGGAACAAGAAAAGTTTAGTCATTTGAAATTTCACTGAAACTTGCTCGCCAGTCTCTGGTGCTTTCACCTGTCAGGAGGGACCTAAATATAGCGTCTTGCTAATGAAGAGTATTTGCAGCAGCAGAAGACCAGGATTGCTCACTTCAGGTTTCACCAGGAGCCCGGGGCTACTCATGTTCCAGGATACATTCGAAAAACACCATCTTGTCTTTCTGAAGGCCATTCTTTCTCCTGGCCTTGTTGTTTCACCAGTGAGAAGTTTTTCCCCCAAAATGCAGGATCTTATACTTTCTTCAGAATCTGAAATATCTCCCAAGTGCTGTTGGACCTCATTCCCCAATCTGTCACATCTTGTATCCTCTTTTCCTGTTTTTCCTTTTTGCCTTTCCTCACCTTTCTCTTCTGCCCTTTCTCTAACTGAGGTCTACCTTCTGCTCCAATTTCTCATTGTTAAAATTTAGGAGCACCTTCATTTGATGACAGGAGGCATGATGCAGGGAAGAAAAGCTGTGGAGCAGTTAATGGGCAGCTGGTGGGAGGCTAAAAAGCAACGATAGGCCTAAGACTTTGCAAGCATCCCTGCTTTTTTCTGCTCAGATTGACACCTCCTTCTACTGAAGTGAGTATATAATTTATGAGAATTAAAATATGCTAAGGAACACATATTTTTCTCTTTCTTTGTGGAAACCACTGATCTGAGCTAGAGTTTCATCTTGCCTAGCAACAGTGAAGAGCTCAATCAATGATAGGGGTCTAGGCTCCCTCCACAGTCAATGGAGAGAGATGGGCACCTTCAGAGAATGACTTATCTCACTCCAGCCCCAGCGAAACTGCTCTTTGGAAATGCTACCATCTCCCTACCATCTTGGTAGTACAGGAACAACCATAGACCTATGTCAGCCTGCATATCTCACACTTAGGTGGTTAAAGTCAGATGAAGCCCACCCACAGAGCCCATCCTGGGATCCTCAACAGCAAAGATGAAGCAGTAAAGTTCTCAGGTAAGGGTGGTAGTTTCCAGAGACAAAATTCTTTCTGCATATTTCTGCTCCTATCAGCACAGTACCAGGATCAGGACAGTAGTGGTGGTAGCTCCTGGATCCTTCCTATTTGAGGTCAGTAAATCACATGTCTGCTTCTTGAAAGTTTAGTGGCCTTTATTCTATAACTGAATTGATTTTTGGGGCTCTGTTAGCTCATTCTGACTGATACTGTTCTTCTTACCTCAACCATGCTGTGTCAAAAAGAAAGACATGGCCATGCTCCCTCCGGGAAGGGCATGCCTATTAGTTATTGACAGGAGCTGTCAGATGTATCTGGTGAATAGGAGGGGGCCTGTTGGGAAGTGATCTCATTTGAATGGGCAGCCTAAGGGGCTATGGACACAAGCAAGGTCAGAGCAGCCTGGCAGTTTTTCCAAAACCACGGAAAAACTGAGCTGCAGTGAAGAGCCCGAGCTGCATTCAGAGTAGCTATCTGACCACACGTGCACACATTCTCCCAAAGCTGGGCTGGGTTACCACTGGGTCCAAGAAGACCATGCTGATGTGGCATAATTCTGAGAAGTTTCTGGACCAATCTGCTTCAAGTGTTTTGCTTTGCTGGGGAGATGCTTACAGACCTAGGGTCTGTTTGTAGCTTGGCAACCGGCAGGCTGCCCATCCGCATACTGCCTGCTGGCCTTTGCATGTCCCTCAGTCAGAGCATGCCTTTACGCACAAGGACAGTGTCTACTTCTTAAGTAGGTAATTTGTAATTCTCCCTAAATGCTTAACAGCTTGAATATCTAGGAAAAGGCTATAATTTTGAGAGAGGTACAACTCAGTCCACATAGCCTTGTACCCTTTCCCTAATGATAGAAAGGAGTGCCCACACAACACGCTACACAAGAAATTCCAAAGTAATGCTTCCCCTCCAGTCTCTGCATGGCTTCTGGCACTTGATAGCAGTGTGTAGAGTAGCGGTTGGCAAGCTTCACCCTGTTTGTAAGATGATCCGTGTAATATCTTTCCAATTTCTCAAACTCAGTGGCACAGCGCTTACTGCATCCTGCCACTGGAGGCAAGCATGCCCCTCCTTAATTCTCTGCCTTTGTGAGTAATTCCGTTTATAATCTGCATCTCAGTGAGCAGCCCCTCTGGAAGTTAATTAAAAGACAAACTGCAGCACAGATCATTAGTTTGCACATGGACCAGGAATGAAGTATCACTGTGGCCCTGCAAAATTAGCTGCAGATGCCCAAACAAATCTCTAAGCAGACCTAACTAGCATGCCCTGGCAACAGATCCTGTCTGTTAGAGAGCACTACTGTAGCACAACTCAGGCAACAGCAATAGCACTGGCTCTCTGTGATTTCTCATTGTGCAATGTTTCCAGTTCAAAAAAAAAAAAAGTAAATATGATTGCTAAGAACATACAGCAGGTAGCAAAATATCATTCCAGACCTTTAATCTGCATCAAAATTGTCTCCTCCTTTCTAGATCAAAGCAAAACGTACCCAACTGGCAGAAGTGACAGGGAAAAGTGACCAACAGCCTCCTGCTAGCAGAAGATTCCACCTGCAGAAGAGATACAACATAAAAATTCCCATACATCCAGCTGTCCCAGAGTGGCAGCTCTCAGTGCCTGTCTTTTAATTGCTCCACTGAACACCTTCATGTTTTTGCCCTCTGCTCCCCACGTGTGTGAGAAGACATAACCCTCCACAGCTATTCTTTCTTTTGGCTCTCCATCACAGCACTCCTGCTAGCTTCCCTTGCTCTGAAACCTAGGAAAAACTTGAAACCCAGAGAGGTTTTCTGGGTCTTGCTGCTATCTGTAGCACTTTATGCATCTGGTCCACTTCTCTCTCTTCTTCTCTTTCTTGTCTTGTGTTGATTTTGGAAGCTGTTTAAGGCCAGGGACCGCATTTTTGGTTTATGTGCTCAACAGTTACGCACCTCAGGGCTGGAATCTGGCCTGCGAAGATGGATGCAGCTTACAGCCCTCTGAAACCTGCAAAAATACAGATGTCAACTCTATGGAATTTGTAGACAGAAATGGTCTCTCAGTGCCTTTTCATCCAGTCAGGGGACAATATAGAGGCCAGCAAGCAAGGGGTAGAAGGTGAGTTTGTTATGACAAACTTAACAGAAATCTTTAGAGAGGCAGAGACATCGCCTTGTTATCATCACTACTTCCTCAGCTAAAAACGCAGACTGGAGAGAGGGGAGAGGAAGAAAAGAAAACTTTGAACAGCTTGGATAAGTAAGTCAATAAATGACTGCTTTCTGTTGCCTAAGAAAGAAATACTTCAAGGAAACAGCTTAGCTGAGTGTCTGCTAAATAGCAAAGAAGAAGAAGAAAAAGTAAAGAAGTATTTTAGTTGCTACTTCTCACAAGGGAAAATGACAGCATGTGTGGAAAGAGATAATACAGAAAGATTAGGCTGAGGTGGGATGGGGAAAGTGAACTGAAGCACCTTCTGTAAGTAATGTCAGGAAAGCATGCAAAAAAGGAATCAGATTTGAATTATACTGTCATAAAGCTACAGAAACATAGCTGTGAGTCAGAACAGCAGGATTTTGTCTATCTGTGTGGGCAAAGCAAGGCCAAGTCTCCAGTCAAGAAGGGATTCGTAGGAGTTAAGACTGCTCAAAACTGCTTTCTCTCACCTTTCTCATCTAGAACTTTACTTTCATTGGTCTTGAATTCAAATGTTTGCTTTATCAGACCATATGTACACCCTGGAGGGAACCATGCATATGCCCTAGTACAGAGACAGGACTCAGTTAAGGTATCCCTGGAGAGAGGAGCTGGAAGTATTTTTCACATTTTGAAGACAGTATAAATTAGTGATCAACTGCAAATCTGAATCTTTGTGGCTCACCAATGTGCCCAGTGCCGAGATCAGAATGATTCTGCCCCAGTGTAAACTTTATACACAAGGTGAGAAGAACATTTTCTTGTGGCAGCCAAATCCCCAGGTGTCTGCACCACAAGGACACTGCAAGAAGGATAAGTCTAGGAGACTCTGGCCTTGGACACCTTATTTTCCATAACCTTGCAACTTGTAAGATGAGTTATACCATTGCAAAGACGCATAAAAAGCTGTTGGACTGAAGTGTGAGGTTATTTGACAGTGGCATTTTTTACTGAGCTAAATGATGACACTAGACAAAAAACACAGAAAAAAGATGATGCTGTTCTGTTGTTAGAGCAATAGTAAGTCCAAATTTTCTGTCATCAAGAAAGGCACAGCTAGAGATAGTTACAATGAAAGAACATTTGATGGAGAAGCTTCTAAGTGTGGCTCATGGGCCAAATTCCCAATGAGCATAAATCAGTACAGCCCCACTAACTTCAGCGATGTTGATTTGCAACAGCTCATAAATGAACTGGAAATGTTTCCATTTAATTGGGAGAGAGAAAAAAATTATATCAGGGATACTCTTCTTTAGCTTTGCTAAGAAAAATGGGAGTGTGTTTCCAATGCTGACAGTTTTTAGAGATGGCTCGATAGGACAGACTTGTGTCTGGGTCCTATTCATACATAATCCACAAAAGGAGCAGCTTGCAAAAGCAGACCTTAGACTGAAAAAGGTTAAGAACAGAGCTGTCAAGTACAGAACGTCTTAAAACAAGCAATGAGTTGAAAACGTGCAGCCAGTTCAGAGGAGATGTTTAAAACAATGGTGTTTTCATTGCAGTAAATGAAAAGGGTCACTTGGCATCTGCCATTATAAGCACACAAAATGCCATAAATCCCAAAAGACTGAGCACATGTAATTGGGCAGATAGCAAAGAAAGCAGCTTGGACATTGCGTTAACATAAGCTCCTTAGAGAAGAGGTTTAAAGAGGAAAATCATGAGTACAAGAAAACGGAGTCAATAAATGAGAGCAAGAGAGACTGCTGAAGGAGGTGACTCAGAAGAAAGCAAGAAGTTGCTAGAAGAGACAAGAAAAGAGGCAGCGAAGACACAGAATTTCAAAGGACAGACAGAAATCACGTCTGGATTTGCAGGACCAGTGCCTTTGCTCTCTGTGAATGAATTTTTTCCCACCAAGCTGATGGGGGCACACCATAGCATACCAGCTGAGGGTCCAGCTCAGTGCCTGGACATCCCCAGCAAGCTTTAAATAGTCTTCCCAAAGTGTATCCTGTCATGGTTTCTTTTAAAGCCATGTCAAAGCAAAATGGATAAAAGGAAGATGCTGGATAATGAGATGCTAACAAGAATTACAGTTTTTCAGAGGTTCTCAGGAGGCTTGCTCTGGGATGACAATTAAGTAACCATTACCTAACTAAATCTTATGTGTTTGCATAACCCAGGGCTTATTCTGCCTCTCAGGATGCAGCCTTCAGACTCAAAGGCTCCAGATGAGACACAGAAACCCAGTCAAAAAGACCAGAAGTTATATACCCATCCTTGGTTAATACTAGTGGTGCCATGAAGATTTTATTTTCTGTAGAGAATTAATATCTGGTAATACACCTGTGTTTACATCCATAAAATTCAGTAACATTTTAACAGGTTAATGAAATATAACCTGTTTTATATTGCCCCAGCCCTCTCAGATGTCATGAGGAAGCCAAATGTTTTGTTAGAACTTTTAAAAATGCCATGACAACTAGCAAAGGAGATAAACTTCTTCCACATCAGAAAATAACACCTTTCTTGCAATCTTATCAAATGTAACTATATAGCGTAGCATACAAAGTATACGTGGGCTGAAAATCTAATGAGGAGATGTTTATTTGTAAAAAAAAAGGTAGCTGGGAGGCCTGATTTGTATAAAAGTGCAGATTATTAAAAACCAAAACACCCTCCATCCCCCATCAAAAATACCCCTTGTACCACCAGGGGATAAAAGACACTATGCAGAAGTTTGAAGATTTGGTAATAGTTTGTGGCTGGGGAGGAGGAAAAAGAATATTGGGTATCACCCTAAAAGCCCCTATACCTTAGGAGCTATTTTTCCTAGAAACATCACCTTGAAAGCATCTCCTTTTACAAGTTCTTGATGGTGTAAGAAGAATTTGTCAGAGAAACTTTTCCTTCAGAATGTCGCTTTTTGAGCGGTTTGTGCTGAACATAAAAGCAATTATGTAGCTTCTGGATGAAGACACAGACAACTCGCTCTAATTTATACTGCTTGAAAACTAGATTTAAAGCAGTTTAAATTGAAGTGAAATCTGGTTTGCTGAGTCAAAGGAGTACCAACACTACCAAAAAAATGTTGAGATCCCATCTGTGCCTTCTCCCAAAGAGAATAATTACATTTTTTCTGCATATGGAAGGACTGATAGCTAGCTTTGAAGGTGCAAAGAAAAATGTGATAAGCACAAAATACAGAGAAACTAGCAGTGGCAAAGCTAAACTTCAGAGTTCAGGTAGGATCCTTGGTTCCTGACACAGTCTTCTAAACCTTTACTATTTTTCCTTTCTTACAACATTCACAGGTTACAGACAGGGTCCAAAAATGCATAACTAGCCAAATAAAAACAAAAACAAAAATACCCCCACCAACCTGTTTGAGGTGTAGCTCATACATTTGTGGAAAGTCAGAAAGTGTGACGGGTGGAGGGAGGTGTGCATCTCGGTGCTCCCTGGTTTTTGCCTTAAAAGCACCTGAGAGCCATGGGAGTCCCTGGAGCCTCCTCTGGTGCCCCAGGCCAGAGGCAAAGCTGGTCGAGTCAAGCCTATTCCTTCCCATACCTGGAAGCACTGCTGCAGATCTCAGCATCTCCTAGCCATGGATGCTGGGGTTAAAACAGCTTACCCAGCAGTAGATAGATGACCCATATCAGATCTTCATACTGCAGCATATTAGCCTTTAAAATAACCTGTAACATTTCAAAGTAGTTGTTCATATGCTTGAAATGGAAAAGAAGAGTTTGAGAATAAGTATACTTAAATTATGGTCTGCAGTAATACTGGCTTCCAACATTGTCCCACTGCAGAAGAGTCTACCTTGCACATGTAAGCATGAAGAAAGCTGCAAGTGCTCAGCTATCTGCACCTGAGCTTTCAGCTGAACATCATTAAATACATTGCAGTTGCCACCTGGCTGAGCCAGGAAAGGAGAGAAAGCAAAGAGATATCTGGAATGACAGACAGAATGTACTTTAGCTCTGAATTGAAGCAGACAAAACATTTCATGTAAACTCACTGAACTGAAAAACTTATGAAGTATGTCCTGATCTGGGGAAACACATTTTGCTCATAAACCAGTAGTAGAAGACCATAAAAAGAAATGATGACCAGGAAAATAATTCAGTTGGTGGAACCTGTACCTCCTGTCGAAAAACTATTCCCAGAGAAAATTCCTGGATAACCCTTTACTTGACACTCTTGGAGGCAGGCATTAAATATGCATCAGACCTCCTGGGACTTGCAGTAAGAGACTCAGAGCAGGCAAGATAAAACTCCTACAGAGGAAAAAGGGATTGTGCTATTCCATTGAGATCACAGCCTCTCTCTGAAGAACAAGGTCTCCAAGTCATGTTGAAGCAAGTTTCACAACAATACCAGGTGTTTGTACAGCATTTAGAGGGGAGGTGAAGCAAACAGCATCTTACGATCTGATTTACATCACTGTCTCCATCTTGCACTCGTTTTGAAGTTTTTTTTCAATTCACTATTATGTGAGAAAGTAGACAGTACTATAAGCCTACTCCAACCGTTCTTTATTATTTTTAAAAGAGTTTACTTTTTGATCTAGGGATTGTCTCTGAATACACAGGTGCAGATACAGCCAGCTATGATGAACAAAGATGACTGGGACATCAGCAGTTGCTTCTACTATAATATTAATTATTATTATTATCCTACCATACTATATAACAACATTACTATAATACTATTATATTAACTATAATAGTAACTACTATTACAATAGCATTAATAATGTCTAGGCCATCAGATATAATAATAGTACCCATTACTGCTGCAAAAAGTCGTGGCTTAGTGATTCTAATGCAAGGAATCTTCCCTTCCCTTCCTCTCCCCAAGTAAATCTTGCAGAAGCAGTGTAATTTTTTAGCAGAAAAGGCCCATTGAAGTCAGCTCCCTGATTGTTCCAACTTTAATATGCAGGTCTTTGAACCAGAAACTTGATTATTATGTTAATAGAAAGAAAGGGAAGAAAAATAAAGCTCTTTTCCAGCACTTGCTGTTAGACAGAAGCACTGTTGCACAGGGAGTATGGTGTCTAACTCAACGAGTGCTAGGAGTTGCTGCCTTGCACGACAGTGTGACCTCTCTGATCAGGGCTGATGGGAGGTGTCTTGGTACCAAGCACCACTTGCCAGCTCCTGCTGGATTCCCCTACTGAATGAAAACAGGCAAGCTGTCTCTCATTTCCGTGCAGGTTTGAAACTCAGCAAGGGCTAGAGGAAGGTAAGGCAATGCCTCAGAGGAAAGGTACCACTCTGTTTTCTGCAAAGGGAAAAGTCTCTGCCTTCACTACAGTCTGCTCCTCCCCTGGAGTGCACACAAGACCAGCAGGTCCTGCTCAGTTTGGAGTCAAGGTGTCACCCACCAGCTGCTTGACAATATGTTACCCCTGGGCAGGGATAGGATCTAGTTTTCCCCCTATACTTCTTTTTGTACAGTGGTAAGAATACAGCTCACTGTGCGAGATACCGTCTCACACAGTGCTTATTCTCTTGGCACTGTGTTTATGAAATGTAGTCACAGAATCATAGAATCATAGGGTTGGAAGGGACCTCTGGAGATCATCTAGTCCAACCCCCTGCCAGAGCAGGGCCACCTTAGAGCAGGTTGCACAGGAACCCATCCAGGCGGGTTTTGAATGTCTCCAGAGACGGAGACTCCACCACCTCCCTGGGCAGCTTGTTCCAATGCTCTGCCACCTTCAAGGTAAAGAAGTTCCTCCTCATGTTTAGGTGGAGCTTCCTGTACTCAAGTTTGTGCCTGTTACCTCTTGTCCTGTCACTGGGCACCAATGAAAAGAGCCTGGCCCCATCCTGCTGACACCCACCCTTTAAGTCTTTGTAAGTGTTGATAAGGTCCCCACTCAGCCGTCTTTTTTCTAGACTAAAGAGACCCAAATCCTTCATCCTTTCTTCATGAGAGCGGTGTTCCAGTCCCCTAATCATCTTGGTAGCCCTTTGCTGTACCCTCTCCAGCTCAGTCCACCATGTACTGCAGGTTGCTTGAAGACTTACATTATTGTCATATAAAATTAAAATATTATCCTCTCTACATTCCTGTTCCACACATTTTATAGGCTACAATCCTAGCTGGGTAGCTGGTAGCTCTACGCAGGGGTCAGGAGCTGAGTGTGTGTTTGGGAAGAGCTCCCTTCTTCCCACTCAGTATCCTGCTGGCCAGAAGGAATATTGCCAGAGCAGAAAGAGCTTGAGGGATGCTTTATTGCCCTTGTCTAGGCTACAGATAATGAGGAAGGCCTTTAGTCTCCAGGGCTGTCAATCCGGCAACTTCTCATCTGCATTAAAATTGGTCAAAAGATTTTTTTAAAAGAAAATATAATGAGGGGATGCACTTAGGAAAATGAAAAGCTTGGCTGCTTTTTTATCATTTCTCAGGCACTTTGTATCCTTCTCTGATGAGAGCTATTGTCATTCAGGGCAGCTCATCGGCTCCTTGTGCTGGGAGCAGATATGGGCTTGGCACCGTCGTCTTCTCCTGGTGACAGCCAGATATAGGCTCTGCTCATTTCCTCACCGATAAAGCTTGCCATCCTGCTTTGAAGCTTCTCATATTTCATTTGGCTTGTCAGGTAGAAGCCCCTGGTACAGTCCATTCACGGAGATTATTTTTTTTGTTTTGGCATTATATTAGCAACAGAAATTTCTGAGTTGCCTTCCCCTTTTCCTCGCTCTCCTTGTTCCTGGGTAAGTGTATGGCTGCTGTAGCCCCTTTCATCCAGGGCTCTTCCAAGTGCAGTTACAAGTGCTGATGAAGTCTTGCTACTCCCTTGTGTGACCTGTAGGTGTTATTACCTGCCATTGAAACTCAGGTCTGAAGACATTAGTGGCCATATTTCCAGAAGCAGTAACTGTCTTCTGCTTCCATGGTGTGTTGTCCTTGACATTATGGCCAGGAATGATGTGACTGAGACTACTAAGCTAATCAATGATTGCTGCAAACAACAAAGGGAGCTAGGAGTTCAAAGCCAGATGCCCTCCACTGTTATAATCTGTCTTTTTTGGTTTCCTTAAGTGCTGCCAATTTGTATGTGAAGGGAAAGAAAAGGGGAATGTGTTCCCTTGTATGAAATAAGCCAGAAAGAGTGACTGTGGTCCTCCAGAGGGACAGTTCAGCGCACATCCCAATGGAAATGGATGAGCAAGGTCTGGCTGCAGCTCCAGGTACTATGGAAGGAAAATGCTGCTTGGACAGTGCCATGGAGATATCAGATTTTTGCATGAAAAATAAAAGCTGTGCCATGAGGCATGAGAGGAGAAAACAAAGCCCAGAGAGTTAGCATTACCTGTGTATATTATCACATCTACAGAGAAAAGAAAAAAGTCCATTGGCTGTCCATCTTGGATTTCCTCTTAAAGTAATTTGATGTAAAAATGCTATTATCAACCACTATTGGAACATCTCTACTTATAGCAAAACTTTGCCTGGAAATGCTTATACACACTATCAGAGTGAAGACAAGGGAAGGAGCTTCCCTTAGTGTTTTGCTGTGCTATGCAGGGAGTGGATTCCCATGTGATTCATCCAGATAAATTACTCAATCTGCCTTGTACCTCAGTTCTCTGTTGATCTATTTTGCTTTGACTTTGATACACCCTTCTTCAAAAACAGGGACTGAACGTGATGCATCCTGATGTAAATTGGAGTGGAGGAGGAAGGCCTCTCAGGGCTGTTCTTTCACCATGTGTATGAGACTGCAAAGGGTGCTGGCCCATCTGCAGGCAGAAGGACACCTCAGTCCCTTGCTACAGGGACTACAGAGGAGTCTGGAACCTGCCTCCATCCCAGCCTCAGCCCTTGTGTAGAATAAGACATCCTTGTTTCACAGCAGTTTGGCTGCAGAGGTAGAAAAAATTTTGTGATTGTCAGCCTATCAAAAAGTATGGCAATAAAGGACCTATAAGAAGAAACACATAAGCTGTGTAATTAGGATAAGCCCCTTCCCTGTTAACAAGTTCTGCTCCACAATTATTCAGTCAGTATGCTGTCAGATTATATAAAGAAACTTTTCCAGGATGTTTATGGTACCCACACTATCGCAGAGATATATTTACGCTACTGTTCTGCTTTGGTTTAAGCTCCTAACATGATTACCAAAATGCTAGGTGCTTGAAATGTGACCATTTGAGACACAGAGCCCCTGTAGTTCACAATAAAGACAGAGTGGATAGAGCTGAGGTCAGTTTGGCTCATTATATTCAGCTTCTGTATCACTGAGTTGTTCGCCCAAACATTTATCTTGCAAACACACTCAGAGCATTTTCTGTTTGTTTTAATGCTTTTAATGCAAAGGGCGCCATGTATAGGCCTGAAAAAATGGACATTATTTTCCTGTCTGACCTGTCCGCACTCAGTATGAGAGAAACTTTCTTCATTACTGGCACATCAATTAACTGACGGATCATATCAAGAGTGACAGGACTAGACAATAAAAAGAAAGTAATCAAACTAATCAAGCCAGATAATAGTCCCTTTTCAACAGTGTCACTGTCTTTTCCTGTCTGTAAAGCTGTGACTTTCTGAAAGGGCTACTCAGCAGTCCATTAAGGAGAACTATCTCTTCCATCATTAAAGTATATTTCAAGCCCCTGTATGGCAGAAACCAGACTGTTTGAGCTCGAGGGAACACCAGTCTTAATCAAAATGGGGAAGAGCTGCAAACCAAAGTGCCAGTGACCATGCTGAATGACTTGGGAGCTCTGGCCAGGAGCAGTGCCTGCGGGCAAGCTGAGTTTCCTTCCTGCTGGGGAGGTGCCAGGAGATACCATCATCACAGTCAGCTGAGAAATACTTAAAGAAAACAATCTGATAAATATCCACTTTTCATCTTCTCCTTCTAATTACCATCATCTCCCTCCCTGCCCTGGAAACTCTCTTGCTGAGCATAGGGAGCAAATATAATTAAAAAAGCTTTGCCAACTTTGTAGAAGAGTGCAGGGTTTTAAGAGGTAATACCTTTGAGTGATGCAGCTGTTTTGACAATATCTGAGTGTAAAGTCTGGATTGTCTGTAAAAGTAGCTGCCACTTTACATTTAGCTGCAACTACAGCACAAACACACACGCACACACTGTGCTCTTCCCGTAAGAGTCTTTTTTTTTTCCTTCTTGTTTTCCAGGTTTCCTCTTGATTGAATATTGAGGGGGTGTTCCGTCTGTGTCTTTCTGTGTCCGTATACTGTTGGACGTTATTGCAGGGCTGTAGCTGTTGGAATGTAGATATTTTACCACTCTCCATGGTGGCTTTCCATGGAGTCACTTGTTTCATCTATTGTTTTCCCTCAGTCCTTCTTGCTTCCCTTGCTTGTTGGCACATGGCAGTAGGGGAAGACAGAAGAAGGCAGAGCCCACAACTCTCATAGGAGCAGGATATAGGCATAGCAACTGCCTTGCTCTCCAGGCAGGCTGCCAGCCCAGCTCCAAGATTTCCCAGATGCTGCGGTTCAGACTTCAGCAGTTCAGGGATGAGTGACTTTGGAGTCTGGGTCCTGGCCTAACCACCCCAAGCAGCTCATTGCACTAATCCAAAACTGTAATTGGGAGGTGGGAAGGGGCAGTGGGAGAATGCTTTATCCCCACCACAGCCCTGAGTTTTTGTTAATTTAGGATTATAAGAATAATGAACAAACCCAGAAGCCTGCCTCCTTTATTTAGTTAGTTTGGGGGTTGTAGCTAGTAATCCATTATTGTCTGTGCAATGTATTTCCAGTCCAGCCTCTTATCAGAGGTGGTTAGCTATGCAGTGCACATAAGGATGCCCATCGGTATTGATATATAGATTCCCAGCACATCTATTGTGTTTTACATGCTTTGCAATTAGGTTTTGCTTTATCTCTTGTGTGCCTACCTCGCTGTATGTATGCCAGGAAAAAGAAAAGAGTCACACCGTGGAGGGGGGAGACAAAGTCTGAAGAATTACTGAGGGAAAGTGGAAAGCAATTTGCACTCTGATGAGAGCAGTGCAGGGCCAGATCCTGCCAAATACTGTTGCTGTGGAGAGCAGCAGTAGCTCTGCACTGCCCGGGGTAAAGCCCGTTGTAATGAAGCAACACTGGGAGCTCAGTAAGGCCTGGGGAGAAGCTGGGGTGTCCAGGATGAAGCAATACTAACCCTTCAGCTGTAACCCTTCAGCAACAGTGCTGGCATGCTACACTGATCAGACATCTAGGAGAAGAAGAGAGACGAGAAGGAGAGAGACATGAATGGACAAGTCAGGGAATTTTTCCTGATGCTCTGAAATGTGCCGAATTTAGGCTACAGGCAGGTTGTATCCATGGAGGCAAATAGCCTGGCAGGTAGGACTAAGGGATCACTCCTTCACAGTCACTGCAGATTTCCCCTGCGGACACTGCTCCCTCCTCTAACCACTTGAGCACACAAGTTTCCCTTGTGTGCTGCTTGTTGCAGCTGCGGGTCCTCAGGGCCTCTGCTAGTAGGTCTCCAGAGTGAGCACTAGCCCCTCTTGCTGTGGGCAGCTTGTTGGTTGCTCGCTTTCACAAAGGAGGACCCAGAAGAGACACGGATGTGGGCAGGCACTGTCTGGGCACACCAGTGGGCTCTTTCCAACACCGATGTGCTCCTTGGATGTACCGCACTCCGCCAGTGGATGCTTTACAGGCTGCATTAATCACATGCCCCTTCTCCATTTGTGCTCTTCTCTCAGTAAAAGCACATCTCATGCTCTCCATGTTCTGTGAGATGAATTAGACATCATTGAAAAAACCAGGCCATACTTATATGTTGAAGAGTCAGACTTGGGTTGCAATTTTAGAGGCATAGTCCAATACACCACAGTTATCTAGAAGTTTACTACCAGAATCTCACTTAGTTAAAAAGTTCATTGGACTCCAAGGAGTTTGATGTTGGTAAAGGATCTGTCTGCCAGCCTGGACTCTGCTGGGAAGCCCACACTTTCTGCTGTGCTTTGGTGCTAAGACTGCTCCTGGGAGCGCTGCTCGATCACTCAAATCTGGCCTAAGACTCTAAGCTGCACTGAAGTCATATGAGAAGAAGTGGGCTGCAATTTGAAGCTAATTAGGGCTTGATCCAAAGCCTCTGGCAATATGCTTAGCAGTAAACACAGTGTGGATGATGACTCCAAGTCATTTGGCCATTTCTGCTCTCCTCTATGCTGCCAAGTGAACAGCACTGGAAGAAAGTACCAGGGACCTGGGAAGGGCTTGGGAGAATCTCCCACATAGCATGGTGGCTGACAGCATCCATATGCCTCTGCTTTATGCACAGTGTGGTCATTCAGATGTGGCAAAGCAAGAATATACGGCCAGCAGCTCATAAAGAGAGCCTCTGACCTATACCCTTACTCTTTCTGAAACTGTGTCAGGCAGGGGGAAGAACAATTTGACTGACTCTGTATTGCTACTTGCACCTGGGATCTGGAGAACAGCATTTATCCTGTACTGAGCTCATCCACTCTTTGCCCTAAATGTACTTCTAGGATTTGCCAGACTTGTTCTCACCTGTGGTGCCGACCCTGATATGCTCTTGTTGGTATTGCTGGTACTGGCTTGTAATCAGTTGTGGTTGGTGTTGAGGTTACAAGGAGGAGGCAGTGGACCTCCAAAGTTCCCATCTGAGCAGAGCAAGGTGACTTTCCGCTGACTGATAGCCCTTCTACCTTTCTACCATCCCTCTGTCAGCAGTCAGCTGGCAGTCACAGCCGTGCTGCCTTCAGCTCCAGCTGCCACATACCCTCAGAAAGGAGGAGGGGAGAGGGGCCGGGGGGAGTAGGGGAAGGAATAAGTCCAGCTGAAAGGAGTGCTGCTGCTGCATGTAGTTTTTCTGCTGCCATAGGCTTGTGCTGTTTCTGTGCATCTTTTGATTTGTGCTGGAGTGTGAGAATGCTGTATTTGACTCCATCTGGCCCTCTACCTTTAATTACCTCACTGCCACTGTTCTCCATGTACTGTTTGTTATCAGTCCACATCACTCACAACCTTGGACAGTGATGTAAGCAGTGTTTTCTCTTGTCCCCAGGAAACCAATGATTAGTACATACAGGAGGAAGGGGTGAGTGGTCAATACATCTTCAATGTGGAAGAAAGAGCTGGGAGGACAGTTTTGAAAAGTTGTTGGGAAGTCAATGAGGATATGCAGGGTGAGAATGCCAACTGTGGCTGCAATGGGCCTGTAAATTATTCTACTAATAAAGACTCCGTTCAATTTTACAAGCATGGAGTCCTTTTATATTATTATCCAGTATGCAGTACATGAAACATCCACCAAATTATCTAAGAGGAAATAAATCTGTAAAAGTGTATAATAAATCCCATTGTAACATCTTTAACAGCCGCCTTAACAAATGGTCTACGTCTAGGTGTCAAGGACTGTAAGATTACACACAAGCAAAGACAGAAATGAATAAATAAATACAATATCGATCTCAAATTCCACTAACAAATCCACTTCCATTTCAGCAAAAAAAATCAATCCCTCAAGGCATTATCAGGTTTCTCATTCTTATTGTCCTAAAATTCCACCATCTATCCCCGAATACAAACAAAGTAGGTATATCTAAAAATGGAAGGGGAAGGAGAGGAAAAGAAATATATCATGGAGAAGAGGAAAGAGGTATGAGATCTTCATGTGTATATATCAGCGTGAGAACTCCAGGTTAGAATAGTTCGTTCATTTTGTTTTTTTCTCCAGGTGCAATCAAGAATGGACAGTCTAACACTAGAGAAAAATCAGGGCAAAATTTTCTGAAGACCTGTTGTATTCAGGCACGTGATTTCCATTAAAATTGATGTGAACTAGGAAAGTCCCTGTCTGGCTTAGAAATAGTTTAGCCCAAACTTGCTATGTGTCTGATATTTGGAACTTCTTTATATATGTAGGAAAAAGCAGGTCTTATGTACGAAGGAGGGTGGTTTGGGCCTTGGATAACTCATCTTCCAGCCTATGGTTTGTTATGGAACTCCTTTATAATCCTAGGCAAGTTCTTGAAAGGTTGAAGATGATGAAGGGCATTTACACGCATAGACATTCTCTGAGAAGACTCAGGTAGCTCCTAATCTGCACTTAGTATGAAATGCAGGGCACAAGGCCTGTCTGAATTTCTTCCTGGGGTGAAGAGCTGCACAAGGAGTATTCTTTTGGACGAAGGATCCTGAATTGCTAAGATTCCTCTGAGAAATCCCATCCTTCCTGAACAGCTCCCTCTGCTCTCCAGTCTAGGTGATGGCATAATGTGGAACGCCTGGGTTTGGTATCATCATGGGATGTGAACCCACCCATAACCTGCTTCCCAGGGCTTGCTCTTGTAACTGGTCTGTAGGTAGATATAGTGTACAGATAAAGAGGGGTGGTTGTACTCTGTTCTGAATTTCTTTCTCGACATATTAGGTACTCTAAAGATTCTTTTTGTAGTCCCAAAAGTGGATGTTGTGTAGGTTATTTCCAGGGTGTATTTGGTGTATGATGTTTTGTGTCACTTGTTTGAACTTATCACCTAAATATCTGATTTTGTTCCCAAAGTAAGTTCTCTAGATCTCTTCACTTGCACTGACTACATATGCTCTACATCTGGCCTTCACTCTAGGCACCTCTTTTTTAATTCTCAGGTCTGGTAGTCTGTCTTTGCTGAATCTCATTTCATGTGAGGGAGAGACCAGCTGGCCACGAGTCCTGTTTTCACTTCTCTGTCTTCACCTGTGAAATGGAAATTACAGTGCTTTCCTGACTTGCAAAGATATTATGAGTGTAACGCACTGGAAACCTTCAGGTGTTGAGATATTTTCACAAAAGGATCTATACAGCTTTCTGGAATTGGTAAAAAAGGTAATCTTTTGCCACAGCACTTTATTGAATGAGGGTTTTATTCTAATCACCGCAGAAGACTTCACATTGTCAAAACCCCATTTAAACACGACTGCAAGACACCAAGGACAAGTGAAAAAGATATCTCAGCAGCACTAATTAAAGACAAATTAACAAATGCTAGCTATTCCTTCAGTGGATGTCTTCATGTTTCTAACTCAATGTCATCATATTGATCCCTGCTGATGATTTCCTTGCCTTTCTTGAAATATTGATATTATTAAAAAGAATATTTAATTCATAAATCCAAACCATACTTCAATAGCCTAGTCAAACAATTCCTTTTTTCTTATATAACTTTAAAAATATTTGCTTGGCTAATATGCAGGGCTATCGGAGGATTTTTACTCAATTTAGATAGTAATGTTCAGATGTGAATACAATCTGAAAATACTCTTCTCGTGATGCTGCTCTGTTTCTTTCCCAGATCATCTGTGCCCATTTTTTCTTTCAAATGGCATTTTTTAACTCACTCTCAACTTTAACTTTAGTTTAATCACTGAAGCTGGGTGGGTGGGTGTTTTTACCTTACCTCACTGTGATTCAGTGCAGACATAAACATCCAGCCATGAGAGTCCAATAACAAGACCACAGACTTGTAAAATCTTTTCATTACCTGTGTGAACACTGCCACAGTCTCTGATTGAGCCCTCTACACAATCTTGTAGTGAAAATAATTTAACAGGGTCCATTTCATTTCAACTGAGAACCTGCATCTTACTGCTAATAATGTCTCCTTACCCTGAGACACCTGTCCTTTTTCGCTTATCAGAACAGGATAAAAATGAGCCCTTCTGTAAATGAAAGTTGGTCCCTGAATATCTTGCCTGGGACACGATAGATCCATGCCCCTCAGTAACTGCGAGTTTGAGAGGAAAAAAAATCTGCTTATAGGAGATTAGGTCTGATGAGAGGGCACTGAGAAAGTTGTTTATGAGGACAGGGAAAAGAGAAGTGACTTTGAAAAGAAACAGCATAAAAAATTGTTAAACAACATATGCTGCATAAAAAGAAAAGAATCTCATCTGAATAAACACATTTCCATGGTAGAAGGTTAGAAAGATGCTCGAAAACATTAATTCACCATAAACTCAGAGGTTAAGTTTGCTTTCCAAATGGCAGAACCGGAGCTCATCTCAGTTTTGGAGAGAGCCAGTCCACAGCAGCACAAAGAATACAGTGTTTGCTAAGTTTCTCTACCTTGCTTGCACTACCAAGCTATTATAATGACCTTGGCTTTTTTCCTTTTCTGAAAACTTCTTTGACTCCTTTTGTATATTAATATACAAGCTCCTGGTTAAGAATTTGCACATGCTGTCAAGGCACCATGCAGGCAGCCAAACCCTGGAACTGACAGTGTTTAGCAGAGAAGATCATTTCCTACCATGGCCTGGGCGAATGTTTATAACCGTCTTTCAGAAGAGCTGTTGTTGTGGTACTTGTGAATCAGAGATATGATTGGGGAAAGACCGGTGAAGCCTCATTTTACAGATTGGATGCTTTTGGAAAAACTTCGAGTTATTTTATAAATCAAATGTTGGAGACTCAAAACCAAACCCCTTCTATCCAGATGATCTATCTGCTGGACTGCAAGACTGGGGTTTCTCATTACTCTTTCTGTCTCTGGTGTTGATTCCTGTTGCAGCTCTCAGCAGCTTCCTTCACCCCTGTCTCGTAAAAGTTACTGAAGTTTTTTGAATCAGTTCTTACATGTGAATAAACTGTTTAATTCAAGCTTTTTTCCCTGTGCATGAACTGTTCATGAAAAAATCCTGATAATATTAGTTTTTCATAAAGTATTCCCTGAATTATTCATGCAAATATGTTGCAGTCATTGAGGCACTCATCTATCTGGTTTAGTTAGTCATACAGACCCTAGTTCTGGAATCTTTGAGAACACCTCACAACCTTTACTGAGTATTTAGCCTAAAAATCTCTATGTGAGGTAAGGCAGCCCTCCATTTTACGGCTGGGGAAATGAGGCACTCAAAGACAATGCAGAGAATTGAAATTACACAGACAATTCAACTCTCAACCCCTGCATTCCAGACTAAATACTAAATCTCAGTTACAAATGAAAATAGTGCCAGAAATTTTTAGTAACTGTAATAGTAATTTGTGCTAAAATTTGTAAAATTTTTGTTATTCATGATGAAAGAAAAAATCAGAAATAAGTAAAAGACCAGTTAATTGTTTGCCATCAAATACAATGGCGGTGGTGTAAGTAAACTTTTGCACGTTCCACAAAACCAATATATTGGTACATCATTTTAATCTGCCACATTTGGTAGCATCAGAAATACAAAGGTTGCTGAAGAATATCTAGAGTCTGTTACACTAATGCGTTACAGCAGTTTTAAACAGATGAACCATCATACACTTTACTGCACTGTACAACTTCAGTGACATCTCAGTGACTGGACTCCACTCCTGATACTGACAGATATGGCTTGGAATACGCGGCAGAGAATCAGACTCACCGGGGTTACTGCTGTTGTAGTAGTGCTACCCAGGCTGCAGGGCTGGTTAGAAGTAGCCAGGAAAACTTGAATACCCAAATCATCCCGGCTCAGAATGAGGCAATTATCACCTGCCTTCATATTGTGCATCACAGACACAGACACAAGTCCGAAATAATGAAGTCATGAACTGGGACCGCTGCATTTTCACTTAACACAAAGGGAAAAGAAGTTTGAATTTAAATAAGAAGGCTGTTATGAATGCAGGTGGCCTTACTTTTTCTTTGTTTATTTTTCTATTCATTTATGAAGGATATTAGCTCATTGCTTAACAAGCAAGTGACACAGAAGGAAAGTCTTACTGCTTGCAGATGACAAATGCTGGAAAAGAACACTACAATGACAGGTATTTCCCAAGTCTTGGAGACATGCCCTTTTTTCTCTCCATGTCATTCACCTTTTTTAGTCCCTTACACATTTTTGCTAGTACCTACTTGATTATTTCACTTCCCCTGTGGATATCTTGCTTTGGTTTTTTTTTTTTTCTGGCAAAGCTGTAAAGGCTTATTTGAATTTTAAGCATCTTTATGGTTAAGGCTGTGCCAGCATGAAACCATTCTCACAGATTATGTTGGCCATGCTCAGTCTAGCCAGTCAGTCTACCTGTGAGGTCGCGTGTTCAGGGAATGGTCAACAGCATGTAAACCAGTGAGTACAACGCCTGTGAACCGCTGCGAGGGAGCTTAGCAGAGACACCATAACTTGTTCTTCATTCCTAAAAATGCTAGTGGCTGGAAAGTAAATCAGAGGGTTTCAGATCACAAAAAAACTCCCCAACCTCTTCAAGCTGGAATTAATCACCCTCTTTAGACACAGCTGTGATTTCGCATGATCTGTGGGACTGGCAGAAGTGTGAGAGGCAGGAACTTGGACGTGTCTCACCACTGTGTCCCATTTATGGGTCCCCATTCCAAGTTGTACATAGCAGCATAACAGATCTGGAGGAATGAGAATATGAATGCCAGAGACAGAAGGTGTCCTGCTATTCATACATATCCCTTCTTTGTCAGTTCTTCCCAGCAGCACAGCTAGTGCTCGTGGGGTGGGTGCTGACCAGGAGCCACGTACAGCCCAGGGGCATCCCTGCAACCTGCTACTCACCTGTCTCACCAGCATTAGGCATTTGCATTCTGGTCCCAGCCCTCCTCCTTTTAAGTGCATTTAACACTTTTACAAGGTATTAGATTGTCTCATCTGAGAAAACCAGAAGACAGTTTCTGTTTATCCGTGGGGCTGGTGTAGAAGGGCTGTGGCACTATCAATTCCTGCCCTGACACCTGCTAATCTGCTCTCTACAGCCTGATCTAGCAAGGCTAACTCACCTGCTCCTTAGGCTGATGAAAAGGTACCTGTTTCCAGGTAGTAGCTAACTCCTGCCTACTGGGAGCCAGACGGAGATGGCTCTGTTAGCTTTCATTCACTGTCCTTTGGGCCTCTACCCCTTATGACCGTGGTCAGGGATGCAATGGCAATTCCCTGAGTATGGGAAAGAGCCTTTCCTCTCTTTGTATGTATTTGTGGTATGTCCCAGAGGTTTGGGCACAGGTAATCTCACACTCTGCACTATAGGATTGTTCTTCCCCTTCTGAATTCTTAAGACACTTGCAGCAGGGATTTTTTTTTCCTCATTCATCTCACTTCTCTTCCCTCCTGCCTCTCACCCACAGAAGAGACAGCTCTTTCTTGTCACCTCCCATTACTTTACAGACAAAGGAAAGTAGGAAGAAAATGATTCCCAAATTGACATATTCCTGAAGTTTCTAATAAGACTATAATTTGAGTCTTATCACTTGAGAAGCATGTTCATATAGCAGAGCCTGGCGTTGGGCTGTGCTAGTGATGTTTACCAGACCTATGTATCTGGAAAAAATAACGTGAGAAGGTCTTTAAGATAAGAGGGGCAAGGTGGAGTGCAGCTGCCTCAGAAAGGGCTGACAGCTAGTGCAGGAGGGAGACCCTGTCTGCAGGGAGCTGGGGAGATGTACAACTGCTCGCCTGCCAGAGACAGCAACATCCACAGGGCTATTTGTCTCTTAGTACAGGGTTGAAGCCACAGAGCCAAGAAAAAAATATCTATACAGAAGGCTGTTTACAGAGGTTTGCTCCCAAAGCCACCATTCACCCTTCAGAAGAGCCCCAGTGCAGGAGCTGGGCTATAGCTGGCCAGAGCAACCTGGATTATAGCTAATTTGACTCTTTCTCCTTCACGATACCCCTTTATCCTTGTTTTCCTCTGATTTCATCAGCACAAAAACCCAACAGCAGATAATCTGGCTTTTTACTGTCAATCTGCCAAGATTAGCAGCAGCCACACCAATGTGTCTTTGCTTGGCATCCAATAGCTATGACAGAAAAGATAGTCAAGTTCCTCTTTTTTATTTCTTTCACTAAAAATTTGCTCTCTTTCTGTTCTCTGATAAATTAGTAAAGAGCTTTTGCTGATGACTCTTACCCTTTTCTACTCTTAAATCCCAGGGCTACTGAGCTGTAACAATTTAAATGAGTGAGATTTCTGAAAACTGATGAGTGTAATTTTAAATGTCTCATTGAAACACATAACCAAATCCTCCTTAAAGCTGCCTGCAGGACAGCAATGTTCCTCTTTGTGGATGCGCTGGCATTTTTCTCATTGTGAGGAATCCGATTAACTCAATGAAACTCATAATGCCAATGGGCTGTCAGTCTCTGTTTTTTGTCATGGACTATCTCCAGTGGATACTACCAGTAGCCCTTTAGATGTCTATGTTCTCCTGTGATACCCAAATGGCAAGGTGTAGATCCACCTTTCAAAGATTTCTGTGGCATGCGGGTTTAGATGCTTAATTTGGTCCATATCTACAATTACTTAGTACAAAAGCACAAACTGACCCTGACTGGAATTTATTCTTTTTCCCCTACTTGTTTACCTGTACTGAGTATTGAACATATTTAAAACACTTTATCCCAAAATGTTCAGTGTCTACATGGACAGACCAAACAATGGCGGGAATGAAATATTTTTTTTTCCATGTTGGCTCATGGGAAATAATGATTCTGTGATACCAGAGGAGTTTTTATCTGTCTCTGCCAAGGTCTTCCTATATAACCTGAGCAAATTCTCCCAAGACCAAACTCAGGTCATTTATTTCACTGAAGCAGGTGTTTAGGTGCTTCTTATGCCTCCCCAAGTTCAGGGCAATGCCAAATGATTCATCCTACCTTCTCTCCACCACTGTCCGAGTTGGAAGGGACTTCAAAGATTATCTCATATTCCTTCTTTAGATTGAGAAGGATGGCACTCTGGAAGCACCTGCTTTCAGCCTAGGAGGCCTGCATTTGTTCAGGTGGACACCATCGTCTGATGCTCTGTTCAGCTGTACACCTAACAAAAGCATGAGCCAACTTAAGTCCTCCAGAGCTTCAATACAGTGCCTCAAGACTTGTGGCAGCTGAGGCTTTCAGTTTGGAATCTCTGCTCCTATTTCATCCTTTTTCTCCTGGGATAGGCTCAGTCTGTGCCCATGCCTCATTTGCACTCAGATGTAATCAAAGACTTCTCATACTCTGAGACTGTGGATAGAAGTTAGTGATAACAAAAATCAAATCAATGTAACATCTCAGGGGCAACTAAGGATGAGACCAAGGAAATGCTGAAGGGCAAGGAGAGACAGAGAGTTGGCTTGGAAAGTATTTCCCCGCATTCAGGAGATGGCTGAAGTTCAGCTAGCTGGGATTGCATGGAAGTAGGAAGGACATTTTTTTTTTCCCGTGAAATTGCTCAAGACAATATTATTGCTTTCATTCAGGGTCATTTCTTCATCTCCTTTTTTTTTTGGTTGTTGTTGTTTTTTGGTTTTTTGTTGTTTTGTTTCTGGAAGCTGGTAAAAGTGAAATAACTCAACCTTAAATATAGCCTGGAGGATCCGTCAGTCACATTCTCTTTTCTGGGAGAATTTTCTAGCTTGATCACAAGTTAAAAGGATCCTTTGGGGCCAGCATGTCACAGAAGGACTTGAGAGAGTTATTCTGGGATAAATTTCTATTTTCTCATCAGTAAGTCACCTCCCTTTTCTCTTGCTTTCCCTCTCTTACATGATTAATTTATAAGTGCTGGTGGTCAGAGTTTGCTTTGCCTTCATTTTTTGGGCAGACACCATGGATGAGAGAGACCTGACGGTGCTAGATAGAGCAGGTACTCAAGTTTTTGCTGGCATCAGGGTGAGACACAAACTTGCAGGAACGAAATGTCCTTCTGGTCCCCCCGGTTGTTTCCAGCCCACTGTAAGTGCTGTGCTGCTGAGCATGGTGTGGCAGAGGTCAGTCACAACCTTGAGACAGTGGCAAGATCTGTTAGAAAATTGAGGAAGGCCAAGCAACAGAGAAATGGACCTGAGAAGCATCCTCCACCCCACCTTGGAGCATAAAAGAAAAGGGAAAGGACATTTCTGCTTCTAGTATTTTCTAACTCCTAGATACTTAAAAAAGTAAATGAGGTACAGGCTCTGGCATAAGCTGCAAAACATGGTTGCTTGTATAATGGCAACTCTCATCTCGCAGCTGCGTACCGTAACTGCTTTGCCAAGGTGCTGGCAAGTGTTGTACTCTGAGGAATGTGTGTAGTGGCTGCAAAAGAATTTCTGTGGGCAATGTCTGGGGAATAAAACTACATGACTCTTAGATGAGCAAATATGATGAATGATAATGTGCTATTAATCATATTTCTTTTTCACTTGAAATATCAGAACTATGACCCAGAAGTCCAGGAGCAGAGTCTCAGGATTTTTATTCCTGCCACTCCTGTGCTATCTCAGGAGACCAGAAGTCTGTAATTGAGGTATTATTCACCTCAGTGATATCTACCGTTGAACCCGCCTCTGCTAGTAACCAGCACCTGAGCAGTACAAGTAGAGCTGCATAGTCAGCAGCAGAGGGAACTCTAATAACAGCCTACAAAGAATGCATAAACTCTGCATCAATAACTTCCCTTTACATCTGCACTGGAGATGGGCAAGAAAACGGTATATTGATGGGATTTTCAGAAGCGTTCAGCATTCAGCTTTAAAATGAAAAATAAAAAAATGTATTTCTTTAGAAACAATTACAATTTTATATGGGTCAGCTGATGCATTTTGTTCATATCTCTGAGCTCTGATTTAATTTAACCCATCCAGCTTTTTTGTAGACAAAGATAATGCTTGCACATCACTTTGTGTTACTAAATGCTGTATAAATACAAACTGGTGTTTAGTTAATGGATGTGAATAATTCATTAGATGAACAGCATCTAGGATTTGATTTTTTTTGTCTTTTCCTGTTCCTGAACTGCCCACAGACAGCATATTTTTTTCTTGGTTTGTTTGCTTGTGAATAATTTCTGTAAATAATCCTTAATCTGCATCATTCTCTGATCAGTGTGCTGAGAATATGCAAAATTTCAGCTAAATACTGCTTTTAGTTGGACAGATGTCATCCATTGCTATACCACGCTTCTTTGACATGCATGCACAGTTTTTGTCTGCTCCAGTGATTTGTCTCTGAATTTGCTTGTGAACAACAGGTGGGGAAAAAAATGAGGTGAGTTCACTTAGTCATTTTTACTATTTATATTACAGTGCGCTTTAGGACTCTAACTTAATTCACGGATTCACAAAGCTAGATATTATCCATGCACATAGTAGGAGGCAATTCCTACCGAAACACTTTGCATGGTGTAACTAAATTATTTAAAGTGATATCACTAAATAGAGAGGAGAATTTTAATCTGTGTTTTAAACTGTGGGGCCCACAAGTTGTGCCCATACCATGGTTGTCGGCTCTGTGTGAAGGCGTTAGTGGCTCCACCAGGCTGGGGCTGTTGGAGGCTCCGGTGATCCAGGTGCCAGAGCAGAGATTCCCCTGCAAACCAGGGTGAGGACCATGGTGGAGCAGCCTGTGGAGAGGAGGAGTGAGAAAGCATCTGGCTGGGTCTCTGGCTGCTGGTCAAGGTTAACCCTCCACAGAGGAGCACAAAGTCCCTGGACAAGACTGTAGACAACTGCCAGCCTCAACAAGGATCCAAGTGATGCAGCTGATAAAGAAACATGGAGAACAGGGAAGCACCTTAATTTTCCTCTCCTTTGTGGAGCTTACAGCCTAGCTGTCAGGAGGCTTATGGAGGAATGTCCCAGCTGCACTTCATTCTAGTTCTATGGGTTTCTCACAATGAGAAAATCAGGAACTGTCCTCTGGAGAGGGACAGGATTCTCCCCTCCCATGATAAACATGAGCTGGAAAGGGAGCCTCCTTTCTACTTCCTTTGCAGGTTGAGGGAATCTTTTATATATTCATGCCAGAAGGAGCAGCTTCAATAAACAGGCTGTAGAGAGCTCAGATGTTCCCTTGGTTTGCGTTTTGGGTATTGCCCTAGAGCTAGGGAGAAGTGGCTCTGACGAAGATCACAGAGACTCCCCTTGCTGGGTGCGTGTTCACTGCAGAGCTTCCCTGCTGTCGTCTGGAAGGAAGTGAATTGCTTTTCCTTTCGCAAAGACTGTTCTGGTAAACGTTTTCGCAGTGCATCTTTGCATTCAACTGCTTTGGCCAGGCATACAGAAGACATGCCTGGCCTGGTGGGGCATCAGCATAAGCCCTGTCAAGACCGTGTCACCTCTGGCCATGGTCAGAGGCAGGACTTGGAGTGAGAAGAGGATTTAAATATTGAAAACTGAGGAAAGTCTCAACATGAAGCATTAGATGAGCGGCAGTTTTGAGCATTGCAGAATCTTCCTATGTCCCACTTTAAGTGCTTAGCTTCCTTTCTAGATCTGAGCAGAATTAATTTATCCAAGGTCACACAAGGAAAAGGGAACTGGTTCTACAGATCCTGAGCTGCAGCCCAGTTGCTTACGCGTGAGTATCTGTGGAATTTTTTTTATGCTATTGCTGCAGCTCCTTTCCTAAGTAAGAAGGAGCAAGGAGGCAGAATGAACTGAAGCCAGTGGCAAGAGCAGGCACAGAGGGACTAAAACTTTTGGTAGAGAAAGAAAAAGGAGAAAAGAAGGTATGTAGCTGACATTAATTCTCTCTTGGAGGCAGAAATGTACAAAAGGTAATTGCCCCCCCTCGGTTAAAAGCAAGAACCTTGCAGAATCAGTGCCCCTGGCACCATGATGCTGAGAAAAGACAAAGGAGCCAGAGACGGCTGAGGACCCCACCCAAAATACTAAAACGCCCAGGATCAGCAGGCACAGACTCAGCAGCATCAGCACTGGCAGTTGACAGGAAACGTCCACACATTCAAACACTTGTCTGCAGAGAAACNTGAGGCGGGTGGGAGGACTATATAAAAAAAATCTATACAAGTAAAAGTTGGGTTTTCTATTGGGAAATTCTGACAGGATAACATTTTTCTGAACTCTGCCTATGAAACTCCTGAGCAATTGATTAGGATCAATTAACAGTGTGCTGGGAGGAGGTAGGAGACCGTCAGAAGGAAGGAAACACCCCTACTTTCATTGCAGTTTGTGGCAAGATTAGAAGCGGTTTCTTAGGAACCTGAGAGAGCTTCTGCTGGCACATTGCAGGTTATAAACAAGGAAGATTTCACTTCCTATCACTGATTGACTAATTATATCTGCATAGTTCAAATGAAGATGTTCTGAGACATCCCTTTGCAGGCAGAGTAGGAAGGCAAGCCTCGCTATTTGATCTCTTCTCTTACATTTATATTTGATATTCATGAAAAGGAGCGGTGAGTTGAGCCAGAATCAGTACAGACAAATGCTGGGCCAGCTTGGCCCATGGAGCCCTGCCCTGGCGTTTCATCCCTGCTCTGCATAGGCATATGCCAATATGTCCTGCCCACAGCTCCCGTGCACTTGAATTGTACCCTGGGTCAGTAGCAGTATTTTCATTTCAAAGCAAGATAAAATTAGTCCCACCAGGTGCCACGTTATTGGGAAATAGAGAAAGTCAGAAATGTTGGAGAATCTGTGAATAGGAAAGTTTTTTGTCTTGCTAAAGAAATATCCTTAAACTGGAGCCATGTGTTGTCTGCGTCTTGTCTTCCAAAACGCAGACCCTCTGCTATGCCAGATCCAGACTCTTTTAAGAACATTATATAAAATACGGTGATTCACTGTGCTTCATCAGAAGCTTCAATAAAGCTCAGACACACCCACTGCCAGTGCCAACATATGCTGGTTTTGACTTTCCTTAGAGGGAATTATAACCCATGCTGTGTCTGCTTGAAGCACGCAACACGTATCAGTATCCAAACTGCCCAAGAGGAAAGCTACTATAATAAACTACAAGTCCGGCAAAGGCCCCTTCCATCTACCTTTCCAGGAAGACACACAATCAGTTCCTCTCCCTCCACCCTCTCCTTGTCACCTGGCTCCTGGGAGCCTTAGAGCAGCAGCTTCATTATTCTCATAACAGTACAGGCAAATATTATTTGTGGAGTGAGTCACTTTGCTTCATATGCTGATTTCTATCTTATCGCAGGCACCAGTCAGAGCCGTTTTAATGATGCTCAAACAGCAGAGTTACTAAAACAAACCCAGAGGCATCCAAGCATAAAGGAGCTGGAGTCGGCTGACGGGACAGGGCTGGAGCACTGCCCTCCTCCTCCCAGCGCCAGTGTGCAGCACAGCTGTGGATGCTGCTCTGGAAGAACAGGCTAACGCCTGCAGACTCTGAGAAGGTGTCATGGTTTCAGCTGAGGTAGTGTTAACTTTCTTACTAGCAGCTAGTATAGCACTGTGTTTTGGATTTGGGATGGAAAATAGTGTTGGTAGCGCTCTGGTGTTTTTTGGTTGTTGCTAAGCGCTCAAGGACTTTTCTGCTTCTCATGCTGCCCTGCCAACAAGTAGGCTGAGCGTCCACAAGAAGCTGGGAGGAGACACAGCCAGGACAGCTGACCCAAAAAGGGACATTCCTTACCATGTGATACCATGTTCAGCAAGTAAAGTTGGGTGAAGAAGGAAGAAGGGGATGTTCGATGTGATTGCATTTGTGTTCAAAAGTGACTATTACACATGATGGAGCCCTGCTTTCCTGGAGATGACTGAACACCTGCCTGCTGATGGGAAGTGGTAAATAAATTCCTTATTTTGCTTTGCTTGCATACACAGTTTTTGCTTTACTTATTAAACTATCTTTATCTCAACCCACAAGTTTTCTCACTTTTACTTTTCTGATTTTATCTACTATCCCAACTGGAGAGAGTGGGCAAATGACTGTACGGTTCTAACTGCCCCCTGGGGTTAAACCATGACAGAAGGGCAAAGAGTTCTTTGAAGACCAGGGAATGCTGCTTTAATCTTAACATTAAAATGTATTTAGTGTGTCACTAGAGGTTTGTCCCACAGCTTGGCTCCTTTGACCGCTGCAGTAGTACGAGTGCAAAAAGTAAAAATATGGTTCTGACACAAAAGGAAACATGTTGTCCCTATTATAGCATGTCACCACCCTACAATGGCTTGTGACACAGAGGCATGATTACCTGGTGTCACTCTGGATAAACACAACTATCTTACAGGCAAAGTTTTATTATAGCTAAGCTGAGGTCCTCTCTGTTTTACTCCATAAGGATGAATTTTACTCTTGAAGTACCATATTCACGTATGCAAGCAGACAAGTGTTGTAATCCATTGCAGTGCTCACATGTGCCCATGCTCCCTGCTACCCTTGTGTATGCAGGGAGGAGAGTGAGGATATTCCAGATTTACTGAGGTGTTGTACCACCAGAATAACTGTTTATGGAAGGGGCAGGTTGGTGATCCTGGTTATCTGTTTATGGGTGTCACAAATAGTGTACATCCTACATGAAGCAGGAAAGCCTTATGTTTGTGTCCCATAAAGGGACCAAGATTTTAACTGGATCTAGCAAAACCTGAAGCTCTAATGGGAGATCACAATATTCCTCTGAGATGGTGGCATTCCTTAAGAATGAGAAAAAGAATTTGCTCTCCTATTCCAGTCCAGCTCCTCCCGAGTTCAAGCACTGAACAAATGATAATAACACGTCTGTTTTTGCAGTGGATGTACAAAAATTTATGCAGCATGATTCACGTGAAAGAGGAGAGAGGGTAGGAGTGAGATGGCCACTTCCCACTTCATATAAGGCTTTGAAAATGTAGGGGACTGAATTGAAATAAAACCTGTGGATCCCTGTAGGGGAAAAGTCCATCTTTCCTCCTTTAAGAAAATACATAGTGCTCAGCCTGCAAAATCTTCTCACTTGCACTTCAGGTTTAAGTCCTTTTGTATGTCACAGAGGAAATTCTTTCCCTTTATAATCTTCTTGCTGGCCTATAGGTAATTGAACAGCAGATCCACACAGTAAACCCTTCAAAAGGAATTACAAGGATTACATATCTCATATTCACCTCATTTCACCCTTTGCAGATGTTGAATGCAAGGCATCAGTTTCTTCCTAATCCATATAACTCAGATATGTGGAGTTTTCTGCTGAGACACCTTCCTCCTTTTCCTTCTTTGCCTAGCAACAGTTTAGGGAGAGAACCAACTGAACTCAAAAAGTTATAGAAAACTTAACTTGAGAAACAGACATGGCTCTTCAGGAGGGAAAACTCAGTTCTGGAAGAAAGAAGAGAGGGAAAGTGGGAAATAAATGTAGAGGTGAGACTCAGAGGACTTGGCTAGTGAGAGAAGATCATGAACCGATCCATAGGCAGATACACATTAATTTTAGCATTTTCTTAAATGGCCTAAAAGCCAGATAAACATGAATCTCTCCACCTATTGCCAACAAACCTGGACTAAAGGACAGAATGTAGTCACATTCTACAGGTATTGAATGGCTGCAAATGCAAGGGAGAGCATTGAATTTAATTAGTGGAAGGCACTTCATGGAGATAAACTAAAAAAGGCATTGATTTAAAAAAAAAAGGAAAGGAGTTTCCTGAATACACTAGGCCACCACCACTAAGCAATTTATCAATGCAGTTACCTAATAGATTACAAAGCTTGTTATGTCCTTAGAAAATGGAGAACATTCAGTAGGACTAAAGTTGGAAAATCTTTACCTACATAAAGAAAACATAGCCATTAAGAAACCTTTTGAAGGCAGTAACTTTCCCCTAAACTGGCTGCCAGGAAATACATACACATTATTTAAAAGCTCAGCAAATGCAACTGGAACTGCATCTCTGTGGGACAACAGTGCAAGTCTGCTCTGCTCCAGAGTTTGCAGTAGCAAAGGAAGGCTTGCTGCTTTCAGACCTACTGAAAAGTCACAGCTTAGATGAAATAAGTGGAGATGTGACCTTTTATAGGAACTAAACATGCCTGCCTCTGTGCCAAGAAGTATCAAAGGTGCATTCAGTGACCACAGCGGTGGTGTAATGTGAATGGACAGAGCCTCCTAAAGATGCAGAAGGTCACACCTCTACCACAGAAGGGAACAGGGATTCCTGATTTGGTGGCATGTATCTCTGCTGAATTGCTAAGGCTATGGGAAGCCAGGTTTATGAGCCAACTGGCAGCAGTTCACCAGTGTGACCAGGCTGCTTTTTGGACCTGACCTGCCATATGCTACATTGTGCAGACAGCTTCTCAGATGGCTCTGTTTCAGGAATCCCTCCCTCTCTGATCTGAGAGGTTTGCAAGCTGAAGTCCTGCTCAAAAGGGATGTTGGAAACACACACCTGAGCTAGCAGTTGGTCATTTTCCCCAGTCTAAGCGGAGCAGCACAGAGCTTTACCTGAATTTTGATGAACTCAGGTCAGCTTCAGTAATGGTGAGCTGATTCCTGAGACTGTCTAGCTTTACCAATATATAAGATCTGTAACTACCAGACTGACTGTATTCACCAAAGGTGATGTCTAAATCAGTTAGGAAAATAGGTAGTACAGAAAGCCAAGAAAACACAGGCTTCTCAGAGCTACGTCTCTTCTGAAACATGAATTTAGATTGAACAGGGATTTAGAAGCTTTTGTTGTAAATGTTCTTTGATTAGCATTTTTTTTTTACCATGGGAAGAGCATAAGAGTATTTGTGTTGACCACTATTTTTTTCTAATTCTGTTTTGCTTTTGTATCATATCTTTTCTTTTTTTTTTTTTTTTTTTCTTTCTCCCTGTAGTGTCATCCAGTCTCCATATTCTGGACAGGAAAACCTTTGTTGTGCTTTACTTCCTGTGTTTGCAGGGAATAACCAAGCCTTTACTTCCATCCTGACAAATAGACATCACAGCCTCTTTGCCCTCAATTTGTTGTGGTGCCATCAATTTCTTATTCATACACCTGCTGTCATGCTACTACAATGGCTGACATTTGGGGAACAAACTGAGGAAGGAATAAAAACTCAGGGCCTGATCTTGAGGTCAAAAAGTGATCTTTCTTAGGAATAGCTGGTGTACAAACCTGGCACTAATGCAAGAGGCTTCATACCTCACACTGTAGTGTATGAAATTCTTCAACATGGGTCAACAAAGTCGCATCATAACAGAGATGTCCGCAGGTGGAGAACAGAGGAGTGATGTTGGTATGATCCCTGGCATGTCACACAGCTTGGAGATCTGATAATATCTACAGGTCAATTTTAAAATTTTAAAATTGACCGGTGGAAATTCCTTGTACTGTGGCACAATCCTGCCATGTTGGAGCCAAGATGGCAACTTGGCACAATAGAAAATGGGCCAGATTCAAAAGTTAACCATTCTTTAGAGGCATTTTCTTTTCTAATTTACTGGATTGGTGTTTTTATACGGAACAGAGGGACTTCAAATCTCTAGCCAGCTGAGAGTTCTGCCTGCAGATAAATGGATGTCTGGATTAGTAGTTAACCAGTAGCTGGTTTTTAAAGTGTAATTGCAAGCTCAACAAAAGGCTGGATTTTCACATATGCCTGTGATCTTAATAAAACAAGTATACAGCGTAGTGTTAGGAGCTGCAATACTGCCTGTGTTGCTCATGCTCAGTGAAGTGCAAAGTTAAGAAATCACCCCTTGTGCCCATAAGAGAACCTTCTGGAGTTTTATTTTTCTATATTAGAGGGAATATAGGAAGCAGAGCAGAAGACAAACTATCTGGGAAAACAGGCTGTATATGCTTCTGTCACTGTATTGTGTATTTTTTTTTAATGTCCCTAAACTTGAAGATGTGACCCAGTATTATTTATGATCAGTAGTAGGCAAGAATTCATATTTCATTGTGTGCTTGTCTACCTGTATCCTTAGCTTTGCCATCTTTTGAGCTCAGAACAGCTCAGGAAAAAAAGGCAAGTGTGGCAGAAAGACAATTTATACCTGTCCAAACTGACATTCAAGTTGGGGAGTACAGTGAAGGCATGACTTCTGTGGTCCCATGACCACACTCACAGTTTGTGGCAGTCTACTTCTCTCCTTCATTCTCTCCCTACCTTCAGTGGCATGCCATTTAAATGAAAGGGTTGAGGTGAACACAACAGTTCTGATGATGGAGGCGTCATGCAACCCTGTGAATACCAGGAAAGTCCTTGTATATCCATGACGGAAAAGTCCTTTTCATGCAGTGCAAAGAGACAGAAGTAGGGTCCATGGTCTGCGCCAGTTGCCTGCATCTCTCTTTGGCATATTTGGAGTCCTTCACCCTGACAGGAACAGGTTCTATAAGGAAACCACATCTGGTTTCTGGTACAGAGCAGACTTTTATCAGTACAACCAGTCCCTGGTTTCTGCTGGAAACATGTCACGCAGAACCCATCCGTGAGGAGTAACAATGACAAAGGGAAAAAGAAGTGAAAAGGTGCATCCACATGATGCTTTCTTTGACAGTCTCTGTGCTCCATGCTGGAGGTAACTGTCACTGAGGTGAGATTAAGGGCACTTGACAGCTGACATCCTGTTTGGACTTTGCAGTCATTGCATTTGTTACACCTTCAGCATTGTTATTTTACCCTTTAGTGTCCACTTCATTTAATGCACTGGCCTGATTTCCATGGTGCAACAGTTCAGTTCTCTCCCACTTACCTTCACAGGTATGAGCTGGACACCCAGTCTCCACGTACCACCATTACCACCATCCATCCGCAGAGCAAGAATTGGACCTTCTCTTCTTCAATCTCTCTCTCGACTCCTAAGTGGGGAAAGGAGAGATGAGGGACTTTATGATCATGAAACATCCTTAAATGTAGATAGATAGAAGTAAATAGAGATCTATGATTAAGGAACAATAGGAAAGTTATGATGTCAAGCACTGAGAAATCAGAAAATGTCAGCATCAGAAATACTTATACAATCTCAATTTGCCCTGCATGTGAATATACATAATAAAGTCATTAATTATACAGCCACACCTTGTTTTCTCTCCAAGATCCTGTTTTAGCCAGTGTGCAGGGCAGTCATTGTTTTCTTGCTGAGCTATTAGTCAACGCCTTCCCTTCCCCTCATGGCTCAATGGGTAAGATTAGCATATGCTGGTCAAATCTGAAGAAAGAAAGTACCATTTCTCTCTCTTCAAGGGTTCTTACCACTCATATTTCAGTGTTTCAAAAATGGTTAACGTGTACCCTGGTGAAGTGAGACACTAAATTTTTGTGCAGTGAAACATTTAATACTGACAGTTAGCATCCCTGCTCCAAATGTTAAACTTTATGTTTGACCCATGTCATGGTCAAAGTAATTGCAAAACACAACTTGTACAATAACAGCTCCTCCAGATTCAGGAGGAGATACAGTTTTCAGGAGGAAGGTAGTGGAAATAGGTAACAGCAGAATCAAAAGGTCTCTAGTCTAATGCATAAGTGGATGAGAGGAATAATTTTGTTTAAGGACATTGAAGTAACCAGGAATTATTAAAAAAAAGTTCCATAAACATGATGTTGTTGGAGTCGATGTTTATTGGAGTCCATGTTTATTGTCCTTTAATGACGTTTCTGTCAAATGCACTCTATAAGTAGCACTGAAGTATTACAAATACATATAAATAAACCGAAATCTCACCCTGACTGGCAAACTGGACTCTTTCTGGCTCCCACATCATTGTAGGTAATAGGCTCTGGGAGCAGAGCTTCATTAAGGTTTTGTTGACAATTAATTTAGCACATTGAAACCTGGTTTCCTCTCCTATGGCTGTTTGTGCTTGGAAAGCCTAAAGGGGTCAAAAGTTCCTGAATCTCATTACTTGGTGAGTGGGACTTGGGGAGGGGAATAGAGTATTTCAGAGCAAACACCTCTGGGAGAAAATTTCTAGTTCAGGTGGGATTCATCTTACTTATCTTCCACCCTCTGAATCTTAGGCAACTTGATTAAGGTAATCTTTAGGCTCCCAGAGAGGGAGAAGATAACCAACCACAAGTCATCCTCTCTCTGTTAAATGTTTTACGAAGATGGATGCCCATTTGTAGGTACCCATCATTATCTGTTGACTATTGGGAAAACTTTGAGATTAGGTGAGATGTATAATGTTCAGACAGCTCAAATCTGGGGAGACAAATCTCTCCTAAGGGCCTGATGGTGTCTACTTCAGTGTTATGTTTTCCATTCAAAGGATTAGGACTTGCTTCATCTAATGGTTTCATCACATTCAACCTTTACTTGTATAACACCCAACCTTTATTCAGACAGGAGGAATGAATCAGCCTTACTGGAACCTGAAAATTTCTATCAGCATCAGCATAGTACAGGTCCCAAAACACTTTTTATTGGATGGCTAAAGGTCATTAACTGTATTGATGACGGGAATAGAGAAAGGTGAAAAGCTATGCACACTGATGCTGCAGCTACTTTAGTTCAATGGTAACTCCATCAGACTGTGGTATTGTCCTGTATAACTAGAAAAAAATAAATATACAGTCATATGTATATCTGTCTGCATTCTGCTTTCAGTAACAATGAAAAAAATGAGTCTGTTTTACCCTTCACCCCCAGCTTCCTTTCATACACATATACTTCTAGTACACAGATTTGTTACCTTTCAGGCTGACAGTGAACATACTAAAAAACTCAAGAGAAAATCACCTGGAGAACAATGCAAATCTTCACACAAAGAATAGCCTGTGTTGTGCCTGACAGTCCCTCCTTTTTCTGTATGCTGACAGATGAAGATGGTGTAGCATAAAAGTTGGGAACTGAAAATGAAAGCAAGAGGAAGATGGAGAGGAAGAAGAATGGTCGAAATGAAAAAAAGAAAAGAAAAATTGATTGATAACATAATTTGATAACATTACAGTGTTCAGAGGAAAGAGCTCTTGGAATTGAAATTAATAATGACTTCAGAGCTGCATAATTTCAATATGTGAAAATAGAGCTGCCTTGAAAAGGAAAGCTAATGCCAAATTATATACCCAAAGTCTGTTTGTGGGAGAACATTTTTTTATTCCAGATTGGGTGGTCATAACTCTCTAAGATTAGTGAACTGTAGCAGGGTTGGAAGGCATCAACAGTGATATTAAAAGAGCTGCTGTCAAGTGTTTTCTATAGATTTTAATTTCTTTTTCTTACCTCTGACTATCTATAATAGCCCTTTTGAAGTTCAAGAACACAACACTTCCCTGCTGGGATTATCCTCAACCATGTAGCGCACACAACTGATCCCCTTCTCCCTCATCCCCACCATGACTCATTCATCACATCAGAGAGCCTGGAATGTCTCTCAGTTTATGTTCCTTCCTTCTGAACACAGGATTATTACTGAAGATGACAGCAGAGACACAGTAAGAGGCAGAAAAAGGCCTACAGAGCTGAACAACCCCAAAAGGGAGAGCAACAAAGAGCAGGGAGCTGCTCTCAGCCAAGTTCTGTGCCCATTCAGAGAACTCTGCTGTATTATTGGTTCTGTCATAAGCTTTGTGCCTTCTTGGTCACCTAACTTCTTGGTGTCTCTGCTTCCTCCTATAACATAGCATTTTCCTGAATAATGATAGCGATGACAGTGCTGGAGTCTGAGCAGAGCAATGTTTTCCTACTATTGTAACTGGGCACTCTATACAGAGGGATGACACCCCTTGTATAGAGAAGGGCACAAATAATGGACACTAAAGCTCTTTCAGTGACACCAACAGCAATTATCTGTGGGGTGTTTTTACTTCCTTAACGAATTGATATAGGTTGCACGCACAACCCTTTCAGGATTATTGTCAGCAAACAGTAATAAGGTAGAGTTTTAATTGTGTATTGACTCACATAAAACAGGTTTGAAGCTTCTGTGCTCTTGCACCTGGGGAAAGTGAATTTTAGATTCACCTTCTGGAAGTATTTGTATTGGATAACTAAGGCTTCTGCAGCCGGGGAATGGAAATACTACCACTAATCATGGTGTAACCACATGGCTCTCTTGTGAATAGCGAGCTGCCGATAAAAGCAGTCTTGGAAAAATGTCATCAAATAATTTTGAATAACAAACTCTTCTGAAGCAATCACAATCTGCTAGTGGCTGTCTCTACAAAGCATAGAGAGAAGACCATCAGGCAAATTATTTACTAGCAATTATTCATCCACATTTACTGAGAAATGATCTTCTCAGAAAATGGAGTTCAGCATAACAAGAGCTTTCATTTTATGATTTAATTTATCCCTGTGTACTGCCATTTCTTGCACCTTTTCCTCACTTCAGAAATCCTTAACCATAAGATTTGGTTAGAAATCTTGACTTTGAAGTAATTAATCGTAGCACCTGTATAGACCTTAAAGTCCCAGAAGTAGTCTTTGTCTGCAGCAGATGAGGTATATACTTATTTTGGATGACAGTCCCAGCTCTTATCTCCCTGATTAGAATGGGACTAATGAACTTACACTGCAAAAATAGGAAAGCTGTCATATTTGCTTTGCTATTTCCAGTCCAAGGCTCGCAAGCAGCTAAAACATCTGCAGAAAAAATCCTAAGAAAGCAAGGAATAACATTCAGATGTCCTGCAGCTGATGCTGACACCTTAGTTACAGAACAATATATATGCTTCTTTAGAAACTGAAAATAAAACCAGAAGAGAGAAAAACCACTCCCGGATCTTCTCCCACTCTTCTTCTCCAACTAACATACGGATCCCAACACTCTGTGTGCAGAGAACTGTTTGTTACAAAAATATGACCTAACAGAGCCTCATTTTAGAGAGCATTCTTTGCCCAGACCCTCCTCCCTCAACGTACTGGCAGAATTAAAGGAATAAACGGTATTGTAAGGGGGAGAACAAAGAAGAGGTTGTAGTAAAGAACAAAAGGGAAGTTGTCAGCTGTGATTTGCAGTGAGAGGAGGGATATAAGTAAGTTAAGAGAAATAACAAGGCTGTTCTCTCACTGACTCCCCAGAGACATGCAAACACAGTGCTCAGGGGCACAAGAAATCAAGACCATAGGGCAGGAGTCTCTGAAAACAAAGCTTTACACACTGGTACGGATATGAGTTTTGTCATCTGCATTGTATTGCACTTGCCGCTTAACGAGCACAATGAGGCAGGATGCTCCCAGCAAACAACTGCTGCTGTTCCAAAGGTTTCCAGGGTGCTGTGGTGTTTTCTTCCTCCCTTCTGGAGCTACAGGTTGCCTGGGAGGCTGTGCACAAATTTGTCAGGTCAGAGAAGATGCTGGTCCACATGCGCTTCCCTGATCATTAGAGCCAGCCCGACGGTCTGCAGCGAGTGCCAGCTTCCTGCTGTTCTGCATCCGTGTGCTAGTTAGTATTTCATTTTGGAGCCCAAGAACATTTCAGAGGCTCCTTGTTTGAGCAGTGAGGATCATAAAAGGTACATGTCAAAGCAAGAAATGGACAGGGGCAATCGTCTGCCCCTGGTGACTGGACATCCTTGTCATCTGAAAGAGTTCTTGCAGCCTGTTAGTTACCAAGCCTAAGTTGATATTATAGGTATTAATTATTATAAGGAATGTGCTGCTGACTAACTAAATGCTCTCCTGTAGGCACTTTGGAGATGCAGCTGATTTAATGCACGGCTGCTGATCAGTGCTCCTGGGGGCAATAGGGTTCTGCTTCGTTTCCAGATCACTGCTGTCCGTGACTGAGAAGTGTGTCTGCTTACAAGCTGAGCATTTGTAGCGATCCATGGGTTGTTTAATCTAAGCTGAAGATATTGATATAAGTGCAGTTGTGATGGTGCCTAAATAAAGCCATCAGGTGGAAAAGAGATTGTCACTGGTGAGTTTTCCATGTGCTTACAAGGACTTGAAACTGCTGTGGTGAAGTGGGACTGTTTTCAGAGATGTGTTAGAACTCAGTGCATCTGCTCTGAATATTATTTTACTATAAAAACCAAATCATTGCAACTGCTAATTCACTATATCTAGCAGAGATATTGCAGGGGGAGAGGACTCCTCTGTGCTATTTGAACTATGATCTGTGTACAGCCTTGGGAGCTCTTGCTGGCAAAGCTGGTGAAGAGTTTGCAGTCAGAAGGCATAGAATCATAGACTGGTTTGCGTTGCAAGGGACCTTAAAGATCATCTAGTTCCAATCCCCCTGCCATGAGCAGGGACACCTCCCACTAGACCAGGCTGCTCAAAGCCCTGTCCAAACTGGCCTTGAACACTTCCAGGGATGAGGCATCCACAGCCTCCCTGGGCAACCTGTTCCAGTGTCTCACCACTCTCACAGTAAAGAATTTCTTCCTAATATCTAATCTAAATCACCCCTCTTTCTATTTGAAACCATTACCCCTTGTCTTATCATTACACCGCCTGATAAAGAGTCCCTCCCCATCTTTCCTGTAGGCCCCCTTTAGGTACTAGAAGGCTGCTATAAGGTCTCCCCAAAACCTTCTCTTCTCCAGGTTGAACAACCCCAATATCTCAGCCTGTCTCCATAGGAGAGGTGCTCCAGCCCTTTGATAGTCTTCATGGCCCTCCTCTGGACTCGATCCAACAGGTCGATGTCTTTCTTATGTTGAGGGTCCCAGAGCGGGACACAATACTCCAGGTGGAATCTCACAAGAGCAGAGTAAAGGGGCAGAACCACTTGACTTGATGGTCATGCGGTCCTACAACATCTGTAAAATTAACAGTTGAAATGAAGAAAACAATAACATCCTCAAAGTCTCTGTGTCCCATATCCCCTGAGTTTTGCAATACCCTCTGTGTTGGTAGACACCATCAGCTGTGACCCAGCTGGGGATTTCTCCATAAAAAGTACTCTGCTCAGTGCCCTGCTTACATGTGGAATGGGAAAGTCTCCCCTGTGGTGTACTGGGTTTGGCTGTGATACAGTCACTTTTCTCCAGGGTAGATGTTACAGAGCTATGTATGTTTTGAGTTTGTGCTGGAAACAGTGTTGATAACACAGGGATGTTTTTGTTACTGCTGAGCAGTGCTTGCACAGACACAAAGACTTTTCTGCTTCTCATAGTGCTCCACCAGTGAGTAGGCTAGGAGTGCGCAAGAAGTTGTGAGGGGACACATCCAGGACAGCTGATCCCAACTGACCAAAGGGATATTCCATACCATGTGACATCATGCTCAGCATGTAAAGCTGGGGGAAGAAGGAAGGGGGGGGATGGCATTTGTATTCCCAAGTGACCATTATGCATGATGGAGCCCTGCTTTCTTGGAGATGGTTGACCACCTACCTGCCGATGGGAAGAAGTGAATAAATTCCTTATTTTGCTTTGTTTGTGCATGCAGCTTTTGATTTACCTATTAAACTGTCTGTATCTCAACCCACGAGTTTTCTCGCTTTTACTCTTCTGATTCTCTCCCCCATCCCACGGGAGGGAGCATGTGAGTGGCTGTATGGTGATCGGTTGCTGGCTGGCATTAAACCTCAATACCTGGGGAAGTTCAGCCCTCCCATTACGAAAGACTTATGAGGCAGGAAAAGGAAATGTTGCTCTTATTCCAGTGTTGTTCTTTGACTGAAACAGGGCGTGAGTAGAAATTACCCGTATCTGCATTCCAGTGTCCACTAAGCCACTGTGTTGTTAAGCTCATTATAGCTGCACCATAAATATTCTGCAGCACTTTCAGTAGAGGATTATTTTGGGCCTGGCAGAGTTCTTCTAAGGCTTTCCTTTCCTCTCCATTTACTAAACTCTCGACTGGGCTCTGAGTTTACCACAGAAGGCTTGCAATCTGCAGCTGTCACAATAACTTTCGTATTGTCTGCAAATACCCATCTCCTTCATATCCCTCCTGCCAGCCAACTGCCTGCTGTGTGTGCTTTATGGATATTTCTATGTTTTCCTCCCTTTCTGCTTAGCAAACATGTTTGTCCTGGCCCATACTAACAATTGCGTGCTGAATAGCTATAATGAAAGACACGGAGAGAAAGGCATTCAGTTCTTCTTTGGGAAAACTGTGGCTTAACTGCTCATTGCTGGAATTTCCAGGTCCTTATTGGTAGCTACGAAAGAGCAGGAAGAAAATGCAAAGGGCTTGCCTGTGTTACACACTCTGCGGATCTTCCCCTGACAGCACAGCCGAGGCAGGCTGGGAAGGCACAGGAGAGCCTTGTGTTACAGTGTCTATCCTTAGGCAGCAGAACTGCTATCCAGAGCATGGCAACGTAACAAGTCTGGCTCTCCCCGGACCTCTCTGCCTTGCAGGTGGCTGGACGTCCTGCTAGGCAGGACATCTCCACCTCGCTGTACTCCCCATAGAGAGCCGCATGCCGGTAAGGAACAGCAAAGCATGTGCTCATGGGAAGACTTTTTTTCCCCACAGTTTTCCTCCTGAAGGTGTCGGATTCTTCTCCCTCATGCACCCAGCAACTCATGTTAAGAGCAAAAACGAAAAGGGAAGCATGCACTATTGTCTAGGCTGAGGGAAGTCAATGCAAAAGGGACACTGGAGAATCCAGCGGAGGTGGAAGAGAGAATAAAGGCACATCAGCAGAAGAAAGTAGGGGTGTATTAAAACAGTTGGGTTTTTTTAAGGAAAGAAGAATCTATGAAGGATAGCTGAGAATGAAGGGAGGAAGGGAGCTGTGTGTGCATGAAGGACATTCATGGATGAAGGAAGGGAGTGCAAATGTAAGGAGGAGTGGAGACAGTAAGGGAGGGAGATAGGAGGTGGGGGTTGCATACAAATGGTGTGTGTTGGAGCATCCTGTGGAGCTGAGATGAGAGAAGCCATGGCAAGCAGAGAATTAATAGGTAAGGGCTGTCCATGTGTGTGTATGACCTATCTGTAATAACAGAATGTGCCTCAAAGAGCTGTGTCTACCCTCTATGAGAAAAGAAAGGTCTGGGGAAATAAAAATAATTTTAAAACCCTAGATATAAAAAGAACCTGGCAGTGGGAGTAGGTCCTGCTTGTGAGTTTGACAGAGCTTGAAAGAAAACACGGGCTCAATAATGTTATTAACCAGCCCATGCTGAAACCTGCTGCAGATGGTGATGTGTGTTGAGCTGAAAAGGCTGATGCTCAGCTGTGAGCTGCTAGCCCAGGCAGAGGTCAGTGTTACCTGATTCTGCCAGTCCTGTTCCCAAAACAGAGCACAGCCTGGGGACTGGCTGGGTCTGAGTGCTGCATGGGCAGTGAGAGAGCACAGGGGGATGTCGGAGCAGGCTCCATACTCTGTTTCTGCAGTCTTATGAGCCTGTGCTGTAGCTCACCTGGCAGAAGTCAGGGAAAGTGGCTGATCTCTGCTGAAGGCTCAAAGCGTTTGTGTTTGAGACCTTGCCTGCTCATCTCACAAGAGGCCATGTTGCTTTCTTTGGCCTCCATCAGCCTTCTGCTTACTGGGGAACTGAAATAAAATATCTTTTAAAAGGGCGTTTTTAAAGAAAGGAAAGGCAATATCATTGTCACACAGGAACCCTGCATTTTGACATAACTGCCTGTATTTGGCATCTACATTTTCACATACAATCTTTAACTGGAAAACTAACCTGGGATTTAGGATCTCTTTTGGCACCGTTCAGTTTATGTAGCATGAGTATAGGGATGACTCGTATGTGCTTGGGAAGCAAGCATCCATAAAGATTCACACTGTAACTATGAGGGCAATCAAACCTATAAATGGATAAATTTCCTTGAATGGCCACACTCAAAGATCTTCCCTGACTCCCTCATTAGGAGTTCATCTTCTCCACTGGCAGGACAGGGAACTGCTTAGAAGAGATATTATTCTTACTCCCTTATCTAAGCACCCCTTGCCTTCTCTGTCTTTACTGCTTTTAACACCTGCTGTGGGTCATTTCTGCTACATCTATTGCCTTGCCTTGACTGCATTTTTAGGCTCTGCTGGTCATTTTCTCTTGCAGCCTTGCCAACAATTTGTCATTTGGTATGGAAAGGCTTACACTCCTCTCATAAGGAGCCGAAAACATCTTCTAAATGTTGAATTCTATCACTACACCCAGATTATTAAGATGCAAATATCTCCTTGGTATAAACGGCAAAGAAAATGACAGAGGAGCAAAGTTGCATGTTGGCATCTCAGGAAGCACACTCACACATGTGCTATTGCAGCATGCACTAGGGAAACCTCTGGCTCTTGTTGTGCTGATGCTTCCCAGAGAAAGCATTACTTTTGAATCAAATCGATCTTCTCTGCTCCCGAGCCTTTGAAAACTGTGAAAAAACTGTGCTCTGCCAGTTCACCCATGGTAGAAAAAAGGCAGGTGCTTAATGAGTGTTAATAAGTAACACTTTATTTCCATGGTAACAGTTGAGCAGTTAGGCAAAGACATTTCAACAAATACAGATGCCCCTCCAAAACAGAAAAGTGCACTGAAGAGCCATTTCAGCTGATTATAAGGACTTATCCAAAGCATGTCCTTTGGGAGTTTTCTTGTCCAAAACTCCCTCAAGAGTCAAAGCAAAATAGAAGGATCTCCAGGGAAGATTCAATGTAACTGAGGTGTAGATCATCCCATGAAAACTCTCACTCTCTCTCTAGACAGAGGGAGGGATCCCATAGGACTATCCTCACTGCACATTAGCTGGGGTGGGTCTCAGCTGAGTAGGTTCTGTCTCTACCTGACATTCATCACCCATGATTTTTTGGAGTGGTGGTGCACTCTCACAGTATCCTATTGGGTGAATACCATGCTCTTGCCTCCAAAGGGAAGTCATAATAGCTCTTTCTTTTTTTTTTTTTTTTTTTTTTTTTTTTTTCTTTTTTGTTCCCATAGGCATAGTCAGTTTTTAGGAAGGACAAGCACCTGTGCTCTGCACAGAGGAGGTGCTTGATGAAGAGTGTATGACTTCTAAAGACATCTATCAGAAGAGCTAAGCCACAATAACGAGGAGGTAACCAATGTAAACACCAGTAAACAAAGAAAGGAAGTAGTACCCTTGAGATATTGTTTTATCCTGTCACTGTTTCTGGGATGAGGGAACTGTGTACTGTCCTTCATATTGGGCTGGGTCTTAGGGACTCAGTATGACCTTACATGAGTTCACAGATGTGCCTCATGCATTTCTTTTGGGAAGACTTTTGGAAATGTTATTGCATTTGTTTTATTTTTGCAACCAAGCTTTGAGAGAATAGTAAACTGCTTGAAGTGATGGCTCTGGCTTCCCAGAGGTACTATGCTGTCATGTCTGATGCCCCTCTGAGACTTTAGGTGACTTAAATGTGTCACAGGACCCCGCCACTCTTTTCAGAGGCTTGTCACTTCAGCGTGGGATAGAAGTGGAGGCAGAAACTTGAAATGTTTAAGAATGATACACTGCAGTCTCTTACTGTCTGTGTTTCTAATCCTTTAACTGTATGCAAACTCCTCTTCAAAGCCTGGGTTTCCAGCATGGAACAAGATCCCTTTCAGTGCTGTATCATGGAAGACTTGTTCTTTTAAAGGGACTTTGAAGAGTGACAAGATTTATTTATTGGAGTAAGTACTGATGTGGTTCTTCTTTTAGCAAACACAAGATTTTGGATTTCCAGTCCTTTTCACCTTCTCTAACAGGTATTCCTAATGTGGCTTCCCAAGTACTTTCAGGCTTAGGGTCTAAATACTAAAATATTAATGATTTATTTTTTTAGTTTATTGGTCAGATACTGTCAACTGAGAGGTCAAGAATAAAATGGGGTTCATAGTCCACCCAGCTTCCTATGCTTCTAGTCCTCCGTACTCCTGAGCCTGGGCTTCTCTGAGTTTTGTGTGTTCAAAAACTGTAGTCTGCAGTTACCTGTGTGCTTAATGGCTGTACTGCTATATTGTACCAACAGTGTGTAAACAATCTGATAAAGAGTTAGAAAGATACACAGGCCAGATACAGCTCTCGTTAATTGGAGTGAAAATAATGAAGTATCTTAGTTTGTTGCAAGAAAATTTTCTCATTTGTGAACTCAAAATCCTGCCTTCATTTCTTTTTTTTTCCCTGTCCCTTCCCCTCCCCTTGCTGTCCCTAGACTGTATGACTCTTCAGCAGAGTATTTCAACTACCTCTTACAAGTAATGCATTCAGATTACAATTTTCTTAGAGAGGAAAGATGAAAATATATGGTGTGTCAAATCATATATTTTATCTGTCATCTAAACTGTACAATTTTGTAATATCCTTTTATATTTTATAACATTATCATGCATTTTAGATACTGTGCCACATATTTCAGACACCTGCTGTCTGTGATGTATTATGCTAGATCGACTCATGCTGTAACAACTTCGCAGTTATTTTTACTATCTTGTAAGACGATAGAAGCTTGCAGCCCTTGGCTGTTGCTTGACTTGCCTTGTGTTAACCTGGTAGAAGCCACGGGAATAAACAAATGGTCTTTTCCATAACCACGTGGCTAGAAAGAGAATCAGGACGTGACCTGAATCAGAAAGAGGTGGTGCATCTGAAATAGCGCCATATTCAGTTTCTCAGTTGCCAAGTATACCAAACCAGACGCCTTGTGACTAACATGCACCCTGTGAACCATAAAGCAGTTATACCCTCTAGGGCTGATTCAGCACAATTTTCTGGGAACTTAATTTGGCCCATAAGCCCTCTATCATTCCTCTGTGAGAACAAGTGGGTGGTGTAGGGAGAGATGCTCATAGGAAGCAGGTCTAGGACTTGTGTTGAATGCTGGACTCTTAGTGCATGTGAAGTGAGGATGGTCTGATTTCTACAGCGAACTACATGTGCATTTCTTGGCCAAGTTGGGCTGTTGATGGTGGAAGCCAATATTTGCATAGGGCGTGTAGCAAGGTTGATTGGCAGTGTTTTAAGCCCACTCTGCACAAGTGAAAGTGGTCTGGCAGCGTAGAAGGCAAAGGGAAACGGATATGAAAGGACATTTGATTGTTTTGCCTGGTGGCAGCCTTACTAGGAACTGAGGTAGCTTACCATCTCCTGAGTGTTCGTCTCTGTTGGCCAGTCAGAAGGGCAGAGTTCTGGTGCTGGGTGAAACCCCAGAGAGATGCAGGATGATTGTACCTTTGCTCTGCAGGGAGGCATAAGACTGAAAGTTCCTCATGTCTGTAGCTTTATTTCTAGCCAGACAAATGATATTGCTGGTCTGGCCTTTTGCATATTGATCAATGTCTCCTGGTAACTTGAAATATTCATGTCTTTTAAGATTAATTGCCACAGGGACGTGTAGACAGTTTGAGACACAATAAACAGCAATTTGGCCCTTTCTCTAGGCAATTCTGAAATGCTTCTAAAGTCCTAAAACTCAATTTAAGTTTCCTTTGTTTTGAAGCAAGTTTTTTTCCTAATTTAATCCAGTTGGAAATACCAAGGAGAAAATGCAAGATTGGGCATTTTTGACAAATGAAAATTCCAGAAGTATCCAGAATTCATTAAAAGAACAAGTTGCTGTAACATACCTGGCCAATATCCCATCTCAAGAGACATGAATCAACACCACGGCTTTAGGATATTTTATTAGCCCAATTAGCCCGATGAGATTCTTGTCTGTCTCTGGTTTAAACCTGGATATAATGGGTACAGATGATTATGTTTTCCTGTTTAAAAACACCATGTAAGACATTAGTGGGCATTCTTTAGCCATGGAGATAACAGAAGTTGTCATTTCCATTTTGTTCTTTTTAGAGAAAAACGGTAATGGAGGGGACGTGTGATTTCAGGGGCCCACAGCAACACAGCTCTGGAGATGAACGCCAGGAATGCTGACAGAGCAAACATAGCTCAAGGGATAACAGGATGAGCGGTTTCTGCCAATCTGTTTCCATACCTCAGACAAATCTTGGCCCCACTCCAAGATGCTTTGTAGTGGAACAAACAGCTCTTCTAGGAAAGACTGAACAAGCCACCTGACTGCTTCATGTGAATGGGTTGCAGATGTTAAGAGCCTTCAACAACCTTTCATTTCAGCTGGACTATTAGAAAATTCTCTCTCTCTTCCCCACTCCATTGGTCAGCTCCTGCACCACAGCTGACTCTGCACTGCTCTCCTCTCCATAAAGGACTTTTTGCTTCCATGTGACATTTTGCAGACAGCTGCATTCTTCTTTGCAAGCTGCAAGTTCATACTTAGACTATTACTCACCCAGCTGAAAAATGAGAATTCAAATTGGAAATGTTTAGTCGATTTCTAAATGTGTGCCCTGGAGGAGGTTCTCCGTTTAGTGAAATCTGCCAGAAAGTAAAACGACTCAGAGACTCCTATATAGTCTCTGTGGGCAGGTGGGCTTTAGACAGCATGAAGATTAAGCTGCAACACCTAATGTGATGATGCTTTTTTATTACATGCAAAGTAATTTTTTGAAACAGCTCCAGAATTTCCCTTTCAAAGAAAATATAGCTTAATTTAAAATTAAAATCGATGAAGTTTAAGTGTATCTGGGGAATAGATACCAGTACATATCTAGTCTTCTAATATAGATTATTTCATGCTGTTTAGGCTTGCTAAATAATAGAGCATGTAAATATCTCCATCAATGCACATGTTATGGATATATATTGCACAAAGGAAGAAAAAGAAAAAAAAATTGCTTGAACATGCAAATTTCTGAAATAAAAATCAAGCTTTCAGCATGTGAGTAAGATATTGGTACCTCCAGGAAAGGATTGGGATAGCAGAATATCTCTGTCTGTCTGTTGTTTTTTTTTCACAGGCACGCATCTTGCAACATCAGATGCCAAGTTTTACTGGCTATCTTGTATGAAGACAGGCATTTTATGATCAGAAGTAAGTTGACAGACTTTATAGCTGATGTTTGTAAAGCTACAAAATGAGCATGTCATTATAATCCCTTCGTCGCAGGACCAGTGGCACTTCAGGGAAGGTGTAATGAGATAACGTTAGTGCTGTTCTTCCAATGGGATCTGAGGCTGTGGTACCAAATGGAGAGGGAAGTGGTGGGGTAAAGGGCTCTCACATGCTGCTGAATAATAAGTGGTACCAATATATGAAATCGCTCATATGCAACTCTTGTGTCATTGCTACAGAAGGGAGTCTGTACACCCCAACCTACCATGCCCAGATGCCGAGGGGAAAAAGATCCAGTGGGAATGGCCAAGGTGTGGGGAAATTTACACCCTGCAGGCATGGCTTTGGTGTGGAGGGCAGCGAGATGAGCTCATGGCTGTTTGTGGAGTCCTTAGTCTTGTTTCCCCCTTCAGTGATCTCTTCTGATACAACTCTGTTTTGGGGTACACTCTGATTAGATAGCTTCATTATGATTTTTTTTTACAAGTGCCTTTTGAAATTTATTAAGTGAGTGGTAACAGGAAATTAGCTGAGTTTTATGTTCCAACACAAGATGAGGCAAGATATTAATTTGACTGCTGGGCTCTGCCTCTATTGATTTTAAATTCCAAGTGTAAGTGCTGCACTTTAGGGCAGGGTACAGCGCACAGATGCTGAACCTCTGTTAACATGCAAAAGTGTGCTCAGCCTTGACAGTGAAGTGACAGTTGACACCCTTGTCCTCACAATAATAATGCAGACCCTGCAAGAAAACATGCCTGAATTCTGTGTCTGGATGCATTTAGCTTTGTGTATCCAAACATTTGCCCTGCCGCCCTGGGATCTGTGACAGTTTTTCATCTGTTCAGATTTCCAAGCTGTTACTAAGTAAGCAAAAATCTTGCTGTGTCACAAATGATGGTGAAAGTCTGGGTCTTGGACTGATTTCTGCTCTAAGTTTTCAGCAGTTTCAAGTCTCCTCTACCCCATGTCAACAAAATCTAGGCATTAAACCTTCCTGGTGGTCTGAGGGGAAAGATGGACACCTCTCAGAGGCTGCGCAGCTTGTGTGACTCTAACATTAAGCTGAAGGGAGATTAAAGTGTCTGTCTTTGGCTTGGTTGTAAAAGGGGCAGATGCGATTGCCTGGGATGAAGAGAGCAGATCTTGGACAGCTGAGGTGCAGAACTGCCCATCCCCCTGGAGCAGTTACCGCTTTGCTAGGTCCTGTCTTCTGCTCAACCCCAACCCTAATTTCTGTCCCAGGCCGAGACTAAGAAAGGCCCCCACCTCCGATCCACACCAGAAGCTTCCTCTCAGCATTGATATCTTTGCTGCCCCAACTTGCCTTTGGCTGTCCAGTTACAGCCTTACTCCCATGGGCAGACCATTGAATATCACTTGACTTTCATGTGCAAAATGACAGTCCTCATGGGCTTATTCTCCTGTTCCTTGTGTTAGTGAGGTATAACTCTGCTGAAATCCACTTAGTTGCACTGAGATGACCAGCTCAGTCCTTAAGTGAAAATCAGGACATTTTCATTTTATGGGAAGGGTTAATAAGGATCTGAAAATGTTGTTTACTTATCTGGCATTATGTGGATGTGTAGCCATTGGCCTTAAGTGTGGGATGTAGGCAGCTGTCTGTGGAGTCTTTAACTTATCTTTTCTCTCAAAAGCAGGGAATTGTCTGTATGCTCTGCAGGGATTTCTCTGCATGAATGAGCCTCCATCTGTTCAGTGATACCAGCTCTCTGGTATCACTGACTTCTCTGCTGCTGGGGCAGCACAAGAGGAGTTGACTCTCAAGCATCATTGTGATTACTTGTTTGAATAAGTACCGTTCATGTGAGCAATGGTAATAGAAGTTGTCCCTAATTCTTTAAGAAGGTTCTTTCTGTGAATTAAAGTCAAAAGTGGACCATAAGAGCTGAAATCTAGAGATAAATAATTTTGGCTTTTCCTGTAGACTGTGTTTTAGTGGATCATTCCTTCAACATCCCTAGCTTCAGCTTTTGCCATTTGTCAATGCACATGCCTAGCAGCAGCACTCAAAATAAATTTACAGCCCTCTTTCCTAAATGGCTGTCTGTCATCATAGAAGATAGCTAGCAGGACCTAGATCCCTATGGTACTTTGTCCTGCTCTGTTCTTGTTACAGTAAACATTAAAGGATGTCAGACTAGCAGATTTTACAATTTACACAAATTCTAGGAAGATTAAAAAATAAAACCGTTGTATGAAACCTCTCTACTGCAATTGATGTGGCAATTGCATTCTGCATTACAAGAAAGGAAGGAGGGGAAAAGAAATGCTGCAGAGCTATACTAAGGAAATCCAAACACACAAGTTTCCAAACAGCAATTAAGAAGACAAAAATAGAGAGCTAGTGGTTTCCCAGCTGCCAAATACTAAATACTATCCAGGGATTATTGACTATCTGATTAGAATGAAATGGAGCTGAAATGCAATTGATTCAGGAATAAACAATGCATCTATTTAGGGTGATGGCCACAGAAAGCGTAAGTGGTGAAAGAGTCCCCAGTCAATTTATCAGGGGTTTCTACAACAGTTGCTCATATATATTCAGTATCTTCTCTCAGAATATACCTTCTCTCTACTCTATACAAAAATGCAGCTTCCTACTCAATCTTTCTGAAATTGAAAAAGGCCCTGAACACATCACAGAAAGGCACTCATCTTATATCCAGCAAGAACTTGACTTAGAGCAAGGAAAATAACATTTGCCTTAAAGCTAATTTGCTTACTTTCTCTGTACCTCTTGGACTAGTGGCTAAGGCAGTATCTTCTTGCTCCATGAACATTCAGTATATGTACCTTCACATAATTTCCTTTCCTTCCTTGTACACAATCTGAAAGAATAGAAGGAATTTAAGGGTCCATGAAACACATTTCTTCCTTGTGTTCCTTGTGGTTTGGAAGACAGTTTTTCTTAGCTCATCCATGTAAGACTCCAGAGTTTTCTTCCCTCTGTTCACAATGAGATTCTCTTCCTCCTCTGTGGATTTGACTTCATGGCCTGTGTATGCTGCTCTTATAACCCTTGTGCCAACACTCTGGACTTGTGCAGCCGAGGGAACAGCCAAGTGAGCTCACAAGGTCCCACAGAAAAATAATTGCACCAAAGCATGTTTTCAGTTGCATCAGCTCAGGTCTATCTTTTTCAGCATCAGTGACTGGCTTAAGCCATTTAAGTAACTACAACATAAAACTTCCAGGAACATAATTTCTACCTGATTTTCTTGAGAAACATGCAGTCTGTAAGTGGTGTAGGTGCATTGAGCTTTATTTAGTAGCAACAGATTCGATTGCCCTATATTTTCTCTATCTGGTTTCATCAGGAGCAGGTCTCCTACTTTAAGCTTTGCATCTATCAAGCTGCAATTGGGCAGTTAAAGAAGACAAAGGTCTCTTGGTGAGGTATTTCTCAGCTTTATATGGCCACTTGTATGTTTATTTTTAAATTGATTGATATTCTCATCTGCTGGCCCATAAACTCCTGGGTTTAGTTTATGCTAATGACTGACAAGTTTTGCAATTCATCAAGAGCTAAGAACAGACTGTATCTGGTGAGGAGTTCTGCTAGCAATCTGTATTACTCTCTCCCCAGTCTGTTTTCTTTTGGGTTGGGAAGAATTGGAAAATTTATGCTTAAAATCTTAGCATATCCCAGTAGTTTAGAAAGGGCTCTGTGTTACCATTGTTGATACTATTTTCTTCCAGAAAAACAAAATGGAAAAAAGGATGTTTTTTACCTCATATACCTTGACCTGTTGGCTTGTGATATAAGTGAAAAATAGGAATCTTAAAAAACATAACAAGATCCATCTTTGCCCATACAAAAAATCAAGCACGATTTTGATAAGACACTGATTTAGAAAAGCGAATCATAGCAAGCGACTAGCTGGGTGATTTACTAGTGGGTAAAAAAGCAAATGTAATCTATCCATAGGTAGTGAAATAAAGAAAACTGAAGTGAGGCCTTGGCTTTACTACCTTTTGTGGCATTAAGATAAGTTTAGAGGGTGAACCTTACTTAACAGTAGAGGATTATTTTAATCTAACATAGGGAGGTGTATGGATATTAAACACCTAAAAGATAAAATTAATGTACATATACAGATTTATATTATATTTTATCAATTTTTTTTTTTTTCAGAGAGGTTGATTAACCACTGAAAGAATTTAACCAGGTCTGTGATTTAATCAGTATCTCCTGAAGTCTTTACCTGAAAAGCTTTCTAAAATATATGTAACTTAAAATAAGGGGTAAGCTCTGTAGAGGACCCAATTGATGAAACTTTATGGCTTGCATAAGTCAGACTACAGAATCATAAAGGTGCATTTCGGTCTTTAAGTTTGGACTATGAAACTGCAGTCACAGGGGCTAAATATACTGACTTCCTTTAGTCCAAAATGTTGCTCCCAGAACCTTCTCAGGTCAGAGATTGTCATAAATGGAGACTCAGCATTGAATGGAACAGAAAGAAATGCTTATTTATGTTTCGGGGTTTGGTTGTTTGTTTTTTTTTTTTTTTAAGATTAGATTAATAGGAACATCACAGGAAATTATAAGTCTTCTGTAACATTTTAGAAAAAGAAGTATAGGTCTCACAGTCTTAGAGCCCTTAGTCTTTCTTCAGGTGCTTCCACCTCATCCTATGGAAGGCATTTTGTGCCTTATGAAGCCCTCCTCTGCTTATGAAGCAGCATAAAAAAGGTTTCCTTGCTGTACTCAGGGGAGCAGCAAGCTGATTCCCCTTCAATAAGCTGATCAATAGCCACCTTTCAAATTTTAAACAGACTGAATCTATGAGCTCCTTCTTTACAAGTCTCTCTGTTGGTTTGTGTTGTGGATTGGGAGAAGAGGTAAGTTTGGAGTCAGCTGAGCTCCATGTGCAGTGAGGCCCCAGGGAGGTCTGAGGCTTTGCCCTGGGAGGATGAGGACCTAGGGAGGTTGTACACTCATACTCAGAAAGTATCATCTCAAGTTGAAAAATCACTAGGGAGAGTGAAAGGGAGGACCTCATTTATCACTGGTTTTTGTCTGTGCATGCCAATGGCATGTCCTGATCATCCCAGTGAGACAGGACCCATGGCACTTTCCTTGACATGTATTTTGTTGTGTTTGTTTCAAGAACAAGAATTACCTTATTGAACATTATTCCTGAGCCAAAATCCAATAATTAATAAACTCTTTGCACCTGAAACGTAGGTACATTAAAAGACCTAAGAAACTGAAGTAATTTAATTGGGCCTTAAAATGGATTTCAGGCATTTTGTGCCTTATGAAGCCCTCCTCTGCTTATGAAGCAGCATAAAAAGGTTTCCTTGCAATAAGAATATGTTATTTTATTTTTAACAAGAAAAACTTCTGGTACCATGCAGAGATTTTTTAAGCGTTATTCTCTCTGAAGGATTTTACTGGATACAAATGAAAGAAAAAGGAGCTTTTCCAAACCGGAAAGAAAAAAATCACTTTTGAATTCCAAGTATTTTAATGTTTCTGTTTTGCTTTCCTTTCATCTATGCTTAATAATATCAGAAAGGATTTTTGTAACGTGGTTGCTATAGTAAAAGCAGACGTGTGTCCCATCATACAAACCTTGAACCACGATTAACTGTTTAATGTTAATGGAGCAAAGGAAGATATGAACAGCACGTTAACACCTTCAGAACCAGCAGCCTTTCATCCTTATGGTGCTAGGCAGAGGTTTTCCCTTTCATTAGGCAGATTTAGGGCTGTTCTTTAGCGCACATCAGGTAGCCAGACTGATACTGACAATGCTTTTCAGGCCATCTTGCTGAACTTATAAATTAATGCATTTGAGGTCTGTAAAGAGATCTGTCTAATATTCTGTCCGGCATGTTTAACATAGGTTATACAGTTTAAATGAAGAAAAAATGATAACCTATGTTTAAATGATTGATTTTCTCAAGAAATACGTCGAAAATCATTTTTAAGACTTCAAATATTGGAGCATTCATTGTGTCCCTTATAAAGAAAGAAAAAAAGTCCACAAAAAACATCCAAAAAAACCCCTGAGCAACTATTATGCTGTTTAATTAACCTGAGAGCTAAAGGAATGAAAGCAGAATAGTTTTTTTGTTTTTTCACTGCCGTTTCTGCCAGTTGATCTTTTTGGCCTCGATTACCTAGACATTTTACCTAGAAAACCTAACAGCTCCCTGTCCTTTCTGGTCGCTTTTCTGTATGCAAACCTGCAAGGGATATCCGTACAATGAGAGCAGACAGGGACTTAGTTGCAGTGGATGGCTTTCCACTATGCAAAAAGAGATGGTCTCTGCCCTTGGATGCTTATGCATCAGGGACAGTAATTGATCTTAGTGAACAAAATAAATCACTGTTGTCAGTTGCAGTATCAGGATGCTGACAGCTGATTTTGTTGTTGTTGGGTTTTTTGTTCCTTTCTTTTAAATATGCATATTGCATTTATTTAAGAAAAAACAACTAACGATTGAAGGAGATTCATTTATGCCAAATTTTCAGATGGCATTGATCAGCACAGCACCACAGATTGCAATGAAGTGAAACAAATTTTAGTTAGCTTAAAATCTCACCTCTCTCCTCTTTGACGAGGTAGCACCTTTTGAAAAGATAGGATTAAATGCTTTTCAAAGTACTTAAAATTAGTGTAACTTCATCAGAGATGTTGGCTAGGTGCCCATGAGTGACCAGACATTTTGCATTTCCTTTAATATGAACTAACACATTCTTCTAGTGTATAGCCAAACTTCTTATTTTTGGAGGTATATATCTTTCTTTTTTATAAATTTCATAATCTTTGAATAGAACACTGATCTTCTTGAATTGCATAAAAATTGCAGCCTCCATCAATGATATCTTGCTTCATGTTCTGTGCTTTGAAATGGGATTAATTGTTTAGTGTTGTAGTCTCTAAAAGAGTGCTTTGAATTCCTTCTCTGATTATATATTTTTGTCTCTCTTCATATCAGTCCTCCAGCTTTATTGGGTTTTTTTTTAACACAGCTTTATTCCACTCCTACTTGTGTAACTTTGTTTCAAGTATGTTGAATAAACTCCACTCTAGCTGTTTATTTCCGCATTTGATTAGTAATTCAGCACTTAACTGCAAACCCTGTTGAGCAGCCCACAGGTGAAGCACCAGCTGAAATAACTGCTCTTAGACTGCACTTGCCAAAGCGTGGAGAATTAGGACAGGGAGAAGTGGAAGGGGAGGCATAATACAAGTTCTATAAGGAAGGGATGGAAACAGGGCAGAGAAGAGCAGCGCGAAAACCAAACAGAGGTGAAATGTGGTAGGATGGGAATTCATTCTCTTACTACTTTTTATTCTAAGTGGAAAAGACTCTGAAGACTTTAAAACAGTGGTGGCTCCCCTGAGTGAGTCCAGTCACTTGTGGTCCCTCAAAGTCCATTTGCCTGGAGTGCTGGATGGATAGTTTCAGGCGAGGACATGTCAAGCTGCAGAGGAGTATTATCTTCATCTTTCATTAGCCACTGGGTAGTAAACAGGTGAGACAGTGACCATGACCGTGTGCTTAGGCCTTCTGTGCATACAAGTGCGGGAAACATGCTGGGGATTCTTAATATGTTTATTCATTTGTATTATCAGGCACTGTTTGGTGTTTTTTTTTCAGCAAGGAGCGCTTGAGTGCTGGCCATGTGGATTGTCTGGATTGTTTCACTGTTAATACATGCTCTGGCGGTTTTGGCTTGTTCCATCTCGCAGTCTTCACAATAATACCCAGGCACAGTTTGCTGGGACAGGCTGTGCCAAGAGCCATTTCAACAGTGTGGCCAGGACACTGTCAGCTTTGGATTCTTCCACCCTCCACAGACCTCTGATCCAAACCCAAGAGGCTCTTTGCCTTCAGGCCCCTGGACATGCCCTCATGCCACCACCTGGGCATTCAAAACATACCTCTTGCTTTCTATTATAAGAAATATCTTTATGCTGGATTATTGGATGGGCTGCAACACAAACTTCCCTGTATTTTAGACACTTTAAACTGGAAAAAAAAAAAGAAATTAAGCAATAATTGTGTCTTATGGGTCCCATATGGTCCTCTGTGGCTTTAGGAAACCCAAGGCCAAGTGCCGTGAAGTATGACACATACACACAGCCAGTCTGTTATTTGGCTTCAGAACTGCTTTATTTAGCAGTATGGACATACCCACTGCCTTAAATTGTGGTCCAAACTTTGGAAATACAAGGGGAAGATTAACTTCTTTTTCTTCTGATCGTAATATATGAGGGCTGAGTTGTGCTGATATTTTTATCTGCTGATTATTCCTGCCCATGCAGAAGAAAGGTTAGTCTCTAATTTATTTCAGAAATACTCAGTCAGTTGCATGACTCCATCAGCTCAGAGATGAAGGGAACACCTGTACACACACGCTTATACACATGCATCCATATTCTCTCTGGCTGCACACAATGCCATTCCAATGTACCCCTGGGTCTGAGCTTGACAGTTAGGCAGGAGCTTGCTAAAAAGCCTGTAACGATAAGTGACAGCTTGCGACTGCAAATATCTGTTATGCTGCTGTTAGAAGACCAAGCGTGGTCTAGCAATGTAGAAATCAAAGATTCAGAGGAGCAATTAAAGGAAAGCAGTTCAGCAAAATATTATAGGAATTCCTTCACTCAAGAGAGAGGCCTTGATTTTTTTTCTTTACACTTTCAGTCATCTAAATCAAGGCAGGTACCCTTGGTACCCTTGCATAATTGCTCTTAGGTGTGCAAGGGGAAAATTAGAGATTTGGGGAGGAAAACTGGGGTTTTGGGAGCAGTATAAATAAGCCTAAGCTGAAGCAATAATAGATGCACCACCACACTTCATACTGCTGACCATGCACTTGGGTGAAAGGCCTTTTAGCTCACCCTGGTGAAGGAACAGAGGGACTGCCTCATTAAGCTTGGACTTGGTGAAGAGTTAAAGGACATTATTAAATCACTGAGGCCCTAGAACAAAGGCGTGAGAACAGGTGGGGATTTCATAAAAGAAGGAGGAGGATGGTATGAGGAAAACTTGCTTGATACTTTAATACCAGTGCAGCATTGCAGGGGAAAACTAAATGAGATCTGAGAAATTGTTCGCCACAAGATGGCAAACAGTCACAGTTTCAAGACTGTCTCAGCTGGAGAAGGCTGCCCTGCCATGTACTCTGCTTCCCTTCTCAGGCTAATTATGGATCTTTCCAGATGCAATTCCCACAAAGCAATTAGGATAGTCATACATAGGGTTTGGTGCTATTGATGCAGTGTGAAGCTCATTGAGCAGCCCAGTGCGTGAGTCGGTATCAAGCACTGGCTTAGTCAGAAGGCTCTGAAACCAGCGAAGTCCCTGACACTTGAATTCAGTGGGATTTTGATCGGCTCCTCAGCAGCCCAGTAAAACACATTCAGCAGTCACTGTGCTGCTGGAGGAGTTTCAAGTAAGACATACGTTTTGGCTAAGGGTACCCTTAATCTGAAGACTGACCGTTAGCTGTCCGTACCGGACAGGTTTCATTTAACTTGCAGTCTGTGTTGTTTTGCAGCAAAAGATGCCCAGGGCAATGGAGAGTGTTTATTAGTGCTGTGGTGCAACGATCCATTGCCCCTGCTTGAGGAAGCAGAGCTGTTCAGTTACATGTGTTACACTCCCCTTAGTGCTAGTTGGCAAAAAAAGGTCTTCTGTACCTCCACTGGCTACATTTCAGCCTAAATTTACACAGAAACTGATGTGCGGTTACACGGTCTGTGCGTATTTATGGCAGGGAGCAGCGAGTTTGCTATTGTGCTGAGAAGTATGTGTTAAAATACATGCAAAGAAAGCAAAATGAGATGTCTTCTCCCTGTGCTCTGAAAATCCCTGTTAAAAGATTAAAAAAATAATCAAAAAGTGTAGCCTGACATGAGACACATTGAGGAAAATGTGATTCTCAGGTGAGGATTAAATACCTTACACTTAAGTTCAGTAATAATAATAAATGCATTAAAACCCCCAAACATTGGCCTAACCCTCTGCTATTCCCAGGTGCAGAGAACAGCTGCACGTATAGATAGATCTCCAGCAAACTACTCTTTGCCTGAAATGAACTCACCATCTGCCTGATGCCTTTGCCTAGCCAAAAAATCAGGCACTAATGGCCATCTCTGAATCACACCATGAGATTTGAACGGATCTCCCTTGCTACTGTCGGCACTGAGATTTCTTCTGCTCCATAATGCTTGGCAACTGAGATGTTAAGTTTGCTGCTCAGCCAAGAAACCACCTCCACGTATATTGACCAAGCAACCATCTGGCTTGGGAGGGTTAAGTGGTTTTGTTTTCCTCCAGATTTGAGTTTTACTATCCAGGTACCAGTGGCAGCCAGCTTTTATCCCACATGTGGATATGGTCCACTGTGTGGACTGTACTTCTAAACAGCCTTTGGAAGGAGCCCAGGTCTCTGAATGGAAGGGCACGTGAAAGACACTGAGAAAAGAGAGGTGTGGGGAGAGGGAGAATGAGCCAGCTCAGGGATCCTCCGGAGCCACTGCCTCACCACAGGATTATTAGCACAAACCCCTTGGGTACCTTGTCAGGTCAGGAGGCCTTTTTCTTCCAAATACTGAGAAAGAGCCTATGAAGCAAAGAAACAAAAACTTGTTGTTTGGATAACTGCAAGTAGTTAAATATATTATGAAGACTTCTGCTTGCCAAACTCTTTCCCACAGTGGTGTCAGTGATGATGTCCACCTCTGAAAGAATGATCGATTCGCAAACAAGGGCTAATTTTCCCTGCTACAGTTGGAGGATGTTAAAACTACGCTGCTGATAATAAGGTTTGAGTGCAACAGGAGAGGCGAGATGTCAATAGCATTACAATAACAGTGAGGCACTGCAGCAAGCAAGGCTTTTTGCCTGATAAAGTGCAGTTTCCTGGGAGAAGTTGGGGACTCTGAAATAAGCCTAGTATGAGATTGCCACTGCTGATTGTCAATTTATTAACTCCATGTAGCTTCCTGGAGACCTTAAGTGCTTCTTGCAAAGCAAAATTTACACTTTAGTGCATATTACTAAAATATATAACTTATATTTAGATGGCATCTTTCATCTTGAAGGGATCTTAAGCTCTTTGCAGATTGTCTATAATGGAATCACTCAGCCACCGGTGACATATCCTCATCTCTGGGGCATAATGAAGCAACAAAACTGTTATAGGGAGAAAAGAATAACTTCTATTGAAAGCACATGGGAATTCAGGGGGCTAGAAGGTAATTATGCCAAAATGAAGATGGTTGCAGACAGAGCTGCAAAGAGTAGTTAATTCTTTGGGAACAAGGAGCCAGAGTCTCAGACATATCGCTATGATTTTTGCTGAGGCAGGAGAAAAACAGTAGCAAATGCACAACTGTAACCCCATTTAGGAGGATTTTTCACCTCGATAATCCTCCAGGCCAAAGCCTACAGCCCCTCTGGGGTTTACTGATGTGAACATGCAGCAGTCAGCCAAAATGTCTGTCATTAGTAAGGAAGGAGAGAGCCAAGCTTTTCCCAGGCACAGACGGGAAGATTCGGGCAGTGAGGCAACAACTCATATCCAGGGACATCCCTGCAGCCTTCGGAGGTCAATGCGACTGCTGCCCCCCTCCCCACAGAAGCCAAAAGTCCAAGGGCATGGCCTGAGGGGTGCCCCCATGTCCACCGGCTCGGCACTACAGCACATTATGCAGCAGAGTGCTCTGCCATCTGCTGAGCTAAATTCAGCCCCTTAAAATGAGTTTGATAATGCAAGTGGTGACCTTAAACATGTGAGGGCAAGACTGGGCAGGAATGCCATTTATGAGTTTCTGAACCCTGCAAATGACACCCAAGGCAGCCCAAATTACACATATCTATATCCTTGACCCAAGGTACATTTTGTAATACTGATAATAACAATTACATTGTTTTGGGCAAAATGACTGCAACCGTGTAGCTTTCCTCTTCCTACTGCTCAAACTTCACCAGACCTAGTTCATTACTTGTTTCATAAATACTGAGAGCACAGAATACTGGAGCAAGGGTTTGTCCTTGTAAATTTGAAGTACCTTGTCCTCAGGTTCCAGAGGCAGACAGTGCCAGTCTGACATTTAGTCTACCTTTGGCAATAGAATTTGCAGCTTTTGGGAAAAAATGAGGCAGTCTGAATGAACAGGATTTCTGTGATTTTAAGTCTTGACAGTTGCTAGAGAATCAAATTGATGCTAGGTGACATTTTTTGCTGGGAATGGTGTTTTGTTTTGGTTTGTTTTTTTTTCTAATCAAATATATTTATTTTAAAGTTTTGCCTATTTGCTTTACTTAATTTTTGCAATATCAATAGGAACACTCGCTTTTCCTTTCTGAAAAAATCAAAATGTTTGTTTTGACATTTTAAAAATTAAGTATCCTAATATTTACATTTATAATGACTGTTAATATTCTTTTCTACATCTTACCTTAAATGTTTGAAACTATCTCTAAAACAAATTAAAAAATTTACTTGGTTCAGCTTTTAATGAGTTTCTTAAATCAAATTTTCAGTTCAATGGAAAAATGAACGTGTGTCTAAGATTTAGCAAAGCAATTTCCCTGATGTTTTGGGACTTACAGAAAACAGGAAAAAGCAAGATTCTGCACAACAGTATCAGAAATCAACCATTATGACTAGATGGCATATGTATTTTTCTGCTTGATATTTCCATCACAGACTTTTGTAGTACTATGAGTCCATGGTACTAAGTGAGTGAACGTCCCAGCAGTGAATCCTTAAATTATTTGTAATAAAATTTAATCTGAGCGGAAGAAAATCTCCCATGTCCCTCCCTGCTCCTGACTCATTTCTTATATAAAACACCTCTTGACTATACTCAGCTGGGAAGGATAATCTTGTGATTGATGAAAAGCTGCTAATTCCCTTCTAGCTACCTCCAACTAACATGCTGAAATAAGGTGAAGAAAAATTTATTCTGGCTAAAAGCATAAATTATTTATCATTTCGTCGCTTCAGTCTTCGCCCTCAATAGTTTGTTTTGCTGTGGTTACATGCCATATTTTGGCTTTGTCTCTTGCTAATACTAGCATTCTCTAACATTGTCTTTCACTGCTGCCAGCACTTGTTTCAGGGAAAGACACTTCCAAATCCATAGAAATACAGCTGCAACATGCAGTTCATGGTTACACAGCTCCTGAATGTGGAAAGAATGTAAATTTATGTTTATGTGTCATTGTTCTTGTTTGAAATCTAGAGAGAGAATAAAAAAGATCCTCTAAGATTTCTTCGATTCTGCTTTGCCCTGGGCTGGAGCAGGAGAGGGCCCCCATGGTATTGCTTTCAGTGTTTGATTCATTCTATTTTTAAAGATCCCAGTAATGGGTCTTCCATTACTCTTCCTCAGAGTCAGTTCCAGCCCAGACATTTTAATGGGCTGCTTGCACTGCAAGAGACTGCAAGCCCTTGCAGATGAGTTCTTCTGAATAACACCAGGCACGTGAGCTATCGCTGCTCACCATTAGGAAGCATGCACAGATGTCCAGCTTTGGTTTCTGTGCACTCATTTCTGTACATTACAAGCACTAGAAGCAATTCCTGCCTCTTTTGATGTTTCCTTTTAGCCTTTCCCCCCCAACTTTCCATCGTTCATGGCAATGTCACTGCTGAAGCACCACTGGCATGGGTCCCTGAGGTAACACTGGGAGGCAGGGAGGGAGGTATGTTTATGACCATTCTTTATCCTTCTAAGCAGCTTTTGCCACTGCAGTTAATAAAACACTAACATGGGAAAAGGAAGAGATAAAGAGGTTGCAGACTTGTAAGGCTCACACTCTTTTAGGATTCACATTTCTTTTGAGTTCTTGTACACGCCTTGAAAAGGAGAATTGAACTGCTTTCTGTATGAACAAAGAAGCCAGGCTTTTTGAGATTCCAGGATCACCATCTGTAAGGAAATTACTGACCACCTTTTTCCAGTCTCATGTAGGTCAGCCAAACTCTGTATCGGCTGAGTCCTGGACATTTCACAGTGTCAAACCTTTAGCTCAAACTGGGATAACAATGCTAATTGGTCCAGTGTAAGGTTGTGATTTCACATGGCTTTTTGATATTGCCTGAAAAGAATGGGTAAATTCTGATATGATGCTCTGGCATTTGCCAGAATTTCAGGCAACTATTTCCACTGTTTTTCCCACCCATACACTAGATAAAGAGGTCATCTATTGAGATTATTTTTTTTTCATGTGACTGTTTTGAGTTTTACTGATGAGTCTGGAGACCTGTACTGTTGTCTTGACCAGGAACAGCCTAGAAACAAGATTAGCTGATAATTGTCCTCCTCCTCAAAACTGACTGTGTCTATATATGAGATTATTTGTGGCCTCAGAATTCCTGAGGTTGAATGGATGATGTAAATGCAATAGAAAATTGGTCAACAGAAGACCTTTGGCTAACATTAGCTGGAAAAGTAGCTGTACTGACCATGTTTAAACACTTTGCTGAATCCACTCCTGATGAGAAGTGACCCATGATTTCCAAAGTAAATTGCAATTTTCCATACCCAAAAGCATACGTTCAGGGTGTGGGTATGCCATTCTTTGTGACAGGAGAAGGCAAGTCATTTGGAAAGTGCAGTTCTCTCTTTTGCAGTCAGTGGCAGTTTGTCCTTGCTATGCCCTTCACACTTTCTGCCTCTTTTCTCAGAGATTATGTATGCTGCTGTAGCTCCAATTTGACCAGTAAGGAGACAAGGAGGCCAAATTTATGATGTGTTAGACAATATTATATGTTATACAAGTTAACAGAAGATCTGTTAACTCTTTGGACAGATCTTTAATAATGGTTCAGAATAATTCAGTGTTTCTGATATATAGCTAATAGTTTGGATTCATAACCTGTTGCCTGCTGACAGGTTGGTTTTAACTAAAAATAACCTGCTTCCTAGTATGTTTCTGTTGTTGGGCACAAATATAGAAGCTTTGTGGCATCAAGTCACCTTACAGAGAGGTTGGGTACATTGTAAGAACAGTGGCTGATGGGTATTTTGAGGTGGGTAGGATTAAATATTAAATTCTTGATTATTGTCATTGTTTTATCTATTTTCAATTCTGATGAGTAGCATGAGTGATAATTATAGAATTTCAGTATTTATAGGAAACTGTCAGTTATAAGTATGTAACTGTGCAGATGATTTTGCCTGTGACAGCACCTATTAAGCAAAAAAAAAATAATAGTGACATCATTCTACAAATACAGAAATTTGGCAATTTTCACTAGATATTTATTATTATTTAAAAGATAGGTAAATACAGTGTAGTTTAGATGTATAAATAGCATTCTTCATGTACATGGCACAAAAGGACTTTAGGGAGAGATGAAAAATAGAGACAAAGGATTTATAATAGCAAGTACTGCAGATCTTAACCCACATAGGTAAAAAGATAAAACTTATGGAAACAAGTGAGACTTAAAGTGAGTTAAGATGATTTTTTAAAAATACAATAATGAAATTGTAGAAAGGCCTCTATGTTGCTACCTGATGCTAAATGAAATCAGAAAGGTTGAGCAGTTATGTCATCTGACATGTTAGACCACCTCCCGCAACAGTCCTTAACCCACTTCTGCTGATTTGACACAGAGAAAAGTAACTGAAAAGAGCCCAGTCAGGAGGGAGGTGAAGGAGATGGGGTGACCTAGGGCCGGAATCTGGGAGAAGGGGAAATAGCAGCAGGGATTCTCAGAGAAGTGGGAAATCATAGGGATGGAGGTAACGAGGGAGATGAGCAGTTAGTAGAGAGACTTTATTACTTATTACTTATGTTAACATATTTTCCACCAAGGGACTGAGCTGAATTAGCCTAGTTAATTGCTAGTATAATTTTACTAACTAGAGGTAGTTCTCTTGGAGTAACATCAGAGATAAATATGGATCTTTGTGACAAATTTTATACAAAAATAACATCAGAGGGTTACGCCCAGCATAGGAGCAGCGTGACATATGTGAGCAGAGCAAATGAGCTTATCAAAAAATTTCTCTGTCCATTCACTTTGATTTTCCACATCTGCTAAATGGACGGCATTTTCTTTAGCCAAGAAAAAGAGTAAGGTTGCTGGTTTGTTTTGCTGGGTTTAGTCTCACATTCCTCTTTTAAGAGGTGAGGATGCAGGTGGTTTTGTTTTACTTTTCCAACCTCTGTGAACACTCCTGAGCTCCATGTGATCCTTCTCCATGCAAGACTGATGGATGACAATGCACCTGGCAATGGACTTAATGAGGCGAAAGTCCTATTAGCCTACTGTAGTATAAGTGGAGAGTTTGATATATAGAGATGACACTATGTAAGACTAGGGTCAAAATCATACTTTAATATTTCAATGTCTATATCTTCTAAACTGCAGCAAAAACAAGCTTGGAGGGGAGAGAAATGGGATCTATATTCTCCAGAATAACTAAGGACTTTGTCTGTCTGAACTGACTACCTGAAAAAAGCTGTTGGTTTTTTTCTGATGAATAACTTACAAGTCTTCTTTTCATTTTAATGAAAATAGCCAAATAGTGCTTTTTTGTTACCTATTTTGTCTTAATTTCTCACAAAGTTAAAACTTTTGAGAACCTCCAATGTATTCCACCCAGCAATGAGGCCTGTAGACAATGCTATGGGGCCAGTCAAGATTTGGGTGTCCTGCCTTCATTGGTTGCTTGGTGGTGATACTGGAGTTTACCCAACACCCTCCTTTCAGCTGTGTCTACGTCTCTCATGGCTGAGCAGGAGCACAACTGCTGTGAAATGTATTTAGAAACAGGCAGAATGATTTATGTTATGAATCATGACAAGCGTGATGAGTTCACTTTCTGTATTATAACATCACTTATGCAGTACAAGCACCCGTTTCCTACTACACTGCTGGTGGGTTAGCGATGTGACGCTCTATTTCAAGATCTTACAGCTCTGTGGGCAGTGTGCTGGGCACCTGCAGTGTCACCTTCTCCAGCTGAGACACACTTATATTCAACTACTGCCTCACTTGCTTTTCCTCTTCCCTGAAATTTGAGTTTGCTTTCTGTCCTTTGGCAGGTGCTCTCCCCACCTGAGGGTTGTCAGTCTGTTGGGCCAGACTTCTACCTGGGACAATGCAGGTCTCCACATCTCCCTCTCCCTATACTTAAGTAGGCTGGAGGAAGATGCTTTTCTCTTAATGGGGCTACTCAGAGAGTGAGACTTTATTTATTTCAGATAAATAACAGTTTGGTTCAACTCTGAAACTCACAGAGGTGGGTTTTTTAATCTACTATCTCACTATTTTTGGAATACAGCTAAAGTCAGTGAAGTCTCATAGCAGTGCATTTACAGGCCAATAACTAATAAAGTAAGAAAAGGGTTTCCCAGTGCAGGAGGTCGCTCATTGAGACAAGCTCTTCCACAACACTATAGGAGAAAACCATATGGAGAACAATCTGGAATTAAAATAAACAATAATTGTGCAATCATTACTTTTATAGTGATACAGTCCTTCTCACCTTTCGGCTGATATTACGCATGTAAAATTAGATGACACTTGCCTAAAGTTGAAACATCACATGGCAAGCAAAGAGCTCCATTCCTTGGCTGTCGAGAATGACTCCAGTGAAATCAGTCACTGCCGCAAAACCGTAAGTTAGATCTCCTGATGCCTATTTCTGCCCCAGGCAGGGAGGAGCAAGGAGCATCATACAACATCATGGGGCACATACAGTTCAATTCTAGCCTCTGCTCTTTGCTGGAGGTCTCACTTACATGTATATTCTTCCTGGATTCCCCCTGGTTACTTTATTCCATATTTTCAGTCATTTTCCCTAATGAAACAATCTAGCAGAACTAATCCAAACATGGGCTTAATTAATCAACATTTGGCAGTCTATAACTCCATGTGCCAGTACAAATTACTTGTGACAACTTTCTTAATGCACAACCAAAATATCTACAGGGAGTCTCTGCCTCAATCAGCTGGCTGGGTAGCACATCTTCAATTTATTTAATATATTTTAATAAAGCTGCAATAAACCTTTTCTCCCTAGTTGCTCACAGAGAATTTTGCAGCAGAAAATGGCATTATGTCATCTTTAACTCACTTGAAAAAAACACACGACCTTTTATAATACAGTGATGTTTTGCTTGAGACACAAAGGCAGAAAAGGAAGATACTGAACTGAAGAACATGCAGGTGCTGGTCATAAGAAAAAGCTAAAACCGAGCAACAGATAAATGCTTTCAGGTTTGTTTAGCGCTCAACGTGACCCAGTTGTAAGATTGTAGATAAAGCCCAACTTACTTCCGTCCTGAGCCTGCTGTTTTCTGGCAGCCTTAGAGAATAGGGGAAGAAAAAGATTACATCTCTTCCTGATCAGTTAGACATTCAGTTCTGCTGTCATGCTAGAGGAGAGGAAATTGGGTCCACTGCAAGTTTTATGAACAGAAATAATTCAACCTTCCTTTCAGTTGCAAACTCTCTTTTCAGTTCTGGCTGTATTTTGTTATGGTGAAGACGCAGTTGTCTCATCATATGGTGTGAGGTATTTGTGTTCTAGACACTCAGGCATATACACTCTTGAGAACAGAAATTCCATGTTGTATCCAGACTTGAGTTGAACAGGTAATTCCTCTGTTCAGAAAGGCTTAAACATGATCACTGCATTTGAGCACTTCTGATCTGGGAAAGGCTTGATATACTGAGGTGAACACAGATGCATTGTCACAGCTTCCCTAGCCTGCAGAGGATCTGCAGGAGGACAAAGACAAGAGCTTATCAGTCCTGTGTTCCATAGGTGAAGAAATCAAAATCTGAACTCTGAAGAAAATTTCTTATGTGACATCATGTAAATCATGAATATTTTCTACACTTCCTTATCTGTAAAATCAACTTCCTAGTTATTCCTCATCTTAATGATGTAAGAAAAAGATAAGTATTGTTTTTGCAGAGGAACAACTTGGCCAGTCTGAGTAATGTAGCTAGAGAATGATTAACAACACAAAAGCTGATCAAGAGACATGCAAGAATACTCATCTCTTAGACAAAGGAGAAACCAGTCTATGCTGTATCGGTAGTGTAATGGGAGGATGAATGTTTAACTGAGACCAGCTATCATGGGCAATAATACCAAAAAGGGGAAGAAATAAACAGGTGAAGTAGGGGGTTTAGGAAGGGTGATGGGGACAAGTAAACAGAGGCGGGATGAACAGAAATAGTTTTAGGCGAATTGGATATGCTGTAAACCCTGGAGTACCTAGCCAGTGAGGAAATAGGGGAGGGAAATTTCAGCTGGGGATAGGAAATAAAAAAAAGTTATATCAGGAACTCAGGTGGGCTTACCTGCTAGGACACCCATTCTTGCAAGAATGTCTAAATAAAATGTGCTTCATATCAATCACTACCTGAGCCATTGTTATTGGATAAGGAGTGTTTCTCACAATGAGAACTTCAACGACTTTGTGCAGTTCTGGGGTGTTGGAAAATACTTGTGTAGACTGGATGTTATTTGGTTTAGAAAGCGTTATGTATGTCATTTCTATGGGTTTCTGTGTTGATGTTGTGTGACTTAGATTTCAGTTGGAACTCTATCTTCCTGCACAAGTTTGGGAACAGAGATAAAGTACAACACAATTTAACTTGTCCAGACACCCAAAAACTTGATATCTTAATGAATTCAAGTGTCATAGGATCTATGAATCTAAAGATGAGCAGAGTTTGCAGAGAGAGCAGTAGCCCTGAAGCTGTCAGTGTGGCCTATGCAGAGCGCTCTCTGAGCATGTCACAGGCTGCTTGTGCATGCTGGATCACAAGGTGAGAAGCTGAGGGATGCAGAACCCTGCTTCTTCAGGTAATAGACAGGGATCATCACACCAGCTTCTATCTGAAGTTATTTCAGTCCAATCACTGCAGCTACTTTAAAAAAAATCAGGGGAAGAAAGTCGCTATTGTATGCCTCTGCACTTTGTTCCCCAGGAGGTGTCATGGCTGGGACTGGGATCTTGATGAAGACAACTTCAGTTTTCTGCCCAGAGGAAAAAACACTTGGAATCAGCTTGGCTCCACCTATAGACTGTTAATAAAAAAAAAAAAAAAAACAAAACCAAAACCCCACTGTTGGTTAGGAAAGATCTGTTAATCTATCCTCTCTGCAGTGCCAGGAGGGTTTGTACCACTTTTCAGGAAGTTATTGAAAAGAGGGGTAAGGCAATAGGTGAGTACTGATATACACTTATGATTGACTGGAATTTTGGTTAAGCAATCACCCCACATTATCCTAGGTGATGTTTGCAGCCCTGTCTGTTTGCTTGCTGTAAAACTTAGACAAAAATAAAAAAGTCTTTACAGGGAAAGGAGTAACAATTCATGGTCTTCTTCAGTTCCCTTCTAGTACAGGCCTCATTCTTCCAATCTGGCTACCAGTGTAATGTGTCTCTGTTTATGTGAGGAGTCCCACAGGTTTCTGTTCCTGGTGTTTCTGAGTATACCACTATGTGAGTCATGGAAAAAACATACACTCTTCTTACTGCACTTTATTCAATAGCCAAGTTGATTTTGTGGGGTCAGCTTGCAATAAGGGGTGCACTGAGGGCGAGTCAGGCTACCGCTGTTATGTATTAGTTCACATCTACTTGTGTGGATATCTAAGGAGGGGTGAAAACAGTATGTATAAGAGTAACTTCAGAATCAGCAATGGTGATAACTTATACCAAAGAATCCTGGAGGAACTAGCTAAAGAGTTTTCTAGCTCTTCTTTTTTCTGAATATAGGAACGTAGCTACAATTCACAAAGTGTGGACGTTTGTTAACACCATCCTACTGTTCAGAAAGGGCAAGTGTGATAACTAAGATAAGCATAGTACAATTAGCCTGATAAGGTTCCTTGGCAAAAATAAAAATTAAGAAATTGATACAGGAATCAGTTGGTGAAAGATTAAGTGTGGTAATAGAATTAATACTAGTCTATTTTTTTTTTATGGAAAATAGATCTTGTCATTCTAATTTCATTCTTTGATGAGATTGTAAGTTTAGTCGATGAGAGAAACTGCACAGGCATAATTGACTTTTGTATGGCATTTGACCATGAAATTATTTTCAATAAAAAATGCTATGCAATATCATAAAATTAACCTTGAATAGATAAAAGCTGGCTATCTAAAAATTTCAAATGCTAGCTGTCAGCAAGGAATCATCATTGAATGAGGATGTTTCTAGTTGGGGTAAGAGAAGGATCAATATTAAACCCAGTTCTATTCAATGTTTTCATCATTGTGTGACAGTAAATAACAATAATTTAAAAAGAAAAAAGTGGCAAAATGATGATGTGGTAGCTACACAGGGCAATCAGCTCACATTGGATTGAGTGGGAATGGTCCCAGCCCAAGACAGAGTCAGACATACATAAGAAGAGGCATCGACGGCTCTCCGGGAGGAATGAGCACCAGCACCTTGGACAGCGGCCACACCGGGAGGGAGCTGTCAGCGGTGCTGAACGGCAAGTCCGACACGGTGCTGGGGAGGGAAGGAGGAGCGTAATCTTCGGTGTGCAAATGGGAGAGCAGGGGGAGGATTGACTCCCCAATGTGACCCTGATGAAATGGATGATAGAATCACGGGCACAATGAGCATATTTTGGAGAGCTTATAAGGAGCTGCAAATGCTACTTGAGGGCTGAAGGAAAGGCTGCAGGGGAAGAGCGGGATCTGTTTAGCTTGTTAAGAAGCAGAAAGGGAGGTGAGGCTATTAAAGGCTATATCATTGCAGGGAGAAGTCTAGGTCTGAGAGGGCACTTAGCTTAGAAGAGAAAAGTATTACAAAAACCAATGGCTGGAAAGAAATCAAGCAAATTCAAATGACAAATTTGGGGAAAATGTGAAAGTATGTGGAATTAATCAGTGGAAAAAAATAACAAAAGGAGAGATGTGTTTCCTTTCTAGCAATATATTCAGATCAAGACTTGATGACTTCCTGAAAGATATGCTTCAGCCAAGCATGAGTTATTGGGTTTAACAGAGGGGTAACTGGGTGAAATTGAATGGCCTGTGGTATGCAGGAGGTCAGGCAAGCTGAGATATTGCTCCTTTCTGTCCTTAATGTCTATGAATCTACGAATATTTGAGTTAGATACAGTAAGTATTTTTGTACTTGGTTAACATGCATCTCAGATATGATTTATTAAAGCTTTCCACCTCTTCATTGACAAGTGTTGTACAGCTGGAGGTCAGAAACAATGGCACACACTGAGGACAATTGTTCACCCAACCTGAGTAATGGTTTCATGAAAGTGTTTGTCTTTAAGCAGTGGTTACAGAGGGTAATGCTCACACAACCCATATGAAGAATTATTTCTACAAAAAATGTTGGTGAAATCATTCTGAGTAATGCTTGTATCAGAGCCCCATGATAGTTCACAACAACAACAACAACAAAAGCTTAAACTTGCCAAAACCTTATTTTTTAAAGATTTGACATCAAAGAGCTTATTCCTTCCTATTACCCAAGTGGGGTAAAGCACTCTGACAGGGAAGGTGAAACTTCATCTGCTGACTGTGCTACACAGCAATATGCTTCTAAAAGCTGCTGCATAGTTAAGGGCTTTTAGCACCTTTCCTCTGCTTTTATTACTGTCTTCCATTTTGTGGTGTGTAGACCAGTAAAGTTATTCGTACTGTGTATAGATAATTATTCCTTGCTCAGCACACTCACATGAATGATCATTGCCATACTGAGTGCATTTTTTCAGTGTCTCAAACATTCACTTACCTACTGCAGTGTTCCCCAAACACTGTATTTTCTTCTTATTTACCAAACTGAAAGGCAAAATATATTCAATAGATGAAAAATAATTACTGGACTGATTTTTCATGGTGCTCAGCACTCTGATCTCTAGCCAATCATTAAAACACATTTACCTTAAATGATGGAAATGTATGAATTACAACTTCATGCACGATGTTTTTTTATTCAATAGTATTATATAAAAAATATTTTTCATACCATTAAAAAAAAAAAAATATGTCTTGCCCTTGGTAAAGTACTAAAATGTGCACACATGTGAGTCGCACACTTCTAGCATAGAAAGCTGCTTCTGCTGAGTTGTCTGTAGTGATTTTAAATACTTAAGATGAATATGTTTTGTGAGTTTAACATATTAATATTTTGTGAGCTTAACATATTAATGTTTTTTGAGCTTAACAATGCAGGGGTAGGAGTTCACTGCCCCTCAGGAGCTTCAGCATACTGTGTCCTGCTCTCCTCTGACTACACCTGAGTTCCTGGAGGTAACATGGTCTTCAGGAAATGTTCATCATTTTATTCAGGCAAACTCCATAGTAACTTGCTTTTTGGGTTAAGCAGTGAGAAGTACATTTTTGTCCCACTTTCCCACCAGCTACCTCAGAGTTGGTGTAGTTTTTGTTGAGTGCTGAATCTGCACCATTCCTGGCATCCAGTGAGCAGTCCTTCAAAGTGCAGAAAGGCTACCTTACTGTCATTGTCCAAGGAACATCTCTGTGCATTGTAAATATAAAAGATGAAGAAAGCCACTCTCCAAGAAACACATAGGCAGTCCTGACTTGTGTAATGCCTTCAGGCATCTTCCAGTGAGAAGGATCTAATTTGTCACCTTTTCCACTGGATCCTGTTTGGGCAACCTAAACTGCCATCTCTCAGGGATGGCATGAGTTCTGAGATACCTCTTTCATTCAGTCCCCCTGTATTGGACACAGACAGCAAGGTTTATCAGCAGCCTTTTCTATGTCCTAGAGGGAAGATTTGTATCTACATCACCTTGTAACCTTGTATCACAACTCACAATGATCTTGCATTTTGTTTTCTTTAGTGTATTCACCCTTTGTGTTCCTACTTGGCTGGCAAAGCTGGAGTTAAAGTCTAGGAAATGATCATGTTTTTTCAAACTTCAGGGTTGGATGATGTCTTTTAATTCCCTGCTGTGCCGCTACTGAGAAAAACAGCTGTGCATGCCATAGCTATTTTCCATCCTGAGCTCTACTTGTGACTTCTGCATGTGACTTTAAGTAGAAACCAGGGTGAATCATGCTCTTAGTCCTTTAAACCAACCCCTCATAGAAGAGGATTCTGTAAGCCATTACCCAGTCCATATGCTACCTGACTCCTAGATGATTTTCTTTTAATTGTACTGAGTCTAGATCTAGAGGGCCTGACAGTAGTATTTTTTTCCTTTTTTTTTTTTTTTATGGTGGGTTTGGGGAGTGGTGTTTTTTTTTATGAGTCCTGTCTTGCCTGCTAAACTTCCTGGCCAGGCTACACAGCCTGCCGTAGTGATTCCATAAATCCACCTGGAAGAAAAAAGGGGAGAAGAAAGTTCCTGTCAACAAAGATGAGACACATAAATAATCTTCTCAGACAAATATGTGTAAGAGACAAATAAAAATGTGTTTAAATGTGAAATCAAGATACACAAACTAAAAATGCCATTGGTTAGAATGGCAGGCCACAAAGTCTGAGGAGTGTGTCTCACTGAGTGTCACTGTGGGTTGTGGTAGCAGCATGCAGTTTTGTCAGTCTCATGCTTTCTTGGTGCATAACATAATGAAATCATTTTATTAGAGCTCTTTTTATCTCTACATGCCATTCTCCATCAGATCCTTTTCTCAAAGAGGCAGATTTGTTCCTCTGTTCCGCCAGCAGCCTCCGTTCTCTGCCATGGCTTTTTGTTCGAGAAAGATACATACCATAAGGTGTTTTAATTACTTTCATTACCATACTGCTTATATTGACTAGTTAAGTAGTATCTCACACTAGGGTGATTTCTTCGTTAAGCCCAAGATACAAGCTGCAAAACAGAAGGTACCATACGGTGGATACAAGAGTCAGGATAATTCTCATGGGAAGGTATAATTTTTAATGGTTTCCTCTGTTTACAGAGTAGCTGCATATGATCTTACTGCTGGGCTGACAAATGTTGCACAGTCTATCCTTTCACAGCCCTGGCTGCTGCACCTTATTTCTTGCATGCCTGTATCTACTTGAGATCCAGGTGCTTCCCTGTAGGGCCTCACCATTGACTTTGTTCCTCAGCATCACATACTTCTTTCAAAGCAGGAGCTGTGCTGACCAACTTTCTGCTTTCAGCTGCACCCCTCTCAACAGCTCCTCTGAGATTCCTCCTGCTATACTTAAACTGGTCTTTGTGTCAGTCACGACACTGGTGTCTTGTCTCCTAAAGGCTTAATGGCCCAAGCAGTGTCTTTCTCTGAGCAAAAGAATTTTTTATGGCAAACTGATGTGTTTTGACTCTTTGTGTTTGGCAGCACTCCCAAAGCTTGTGTGACCCTATTCCCCAACTGTCACTATTGTTGGCATCAGTCAAGCTCTTTCAGATCAATCTAATTATATATTTTATTTTTTTTTTATTAAAAAAATCTGCCACTGAGAAATCAGCTTAGAGGATCTTACCTTTATACTGACTAAGACAAATAATGTATGGAGGCAATATGTATAGAAATGCACTAAAGTCCCATGAATTCTCTCCTGATTTCAGTAGCAATCTAGCTGACTGTGCCTGTCTTCAAATTTGTGTTGTCAAAGTTGTCCTTTTTTCATCAATTCCTTGTTTAAATAAAGTACAATGCGAAGCTAATAAACTACTATTTCAACAGTAATAACTACTGTACAACTATTGCTATTCCAGTTAATGAACAAACAGAGAGAATTATTCTGAGTAGAATCATAGAATCATAGGGTTGGAAAGGACCTCTGGAGATCATCGAGTCCAACCCCTCTGCCAGAGCAGGGGAAGGAGTAGAGTAGAGTAGAGTAGAGTAGAGTAGAGTAGAGTAGAGTAGAGTAGAGTAGAGTAGAGTAGAGTAGAGTAGAGTAGGAGAAATATGAATTAGGACATATGTTCTGTTGGTTTTTTGTTATTTCTTTCCTGGAAATCTGAGACATCTGAAATAATGAAAGGATCACCCAATGCACTCACTGATATTCTTGGCAAAAGAGCCCAATTAGATCATAGCGTTGATGGATTTATTCACCACTGAGAATGGAAAAGTAGATGCTTGATTTAAGTTTCAACCTATCTGAAATATTCAGAGGTTCTCTGGTCAGTTTCCTGGAGACATACCCACCCCAAAGCTGCCTGCTTCACAGCTGAAGAAGCACTTTCCTGCTCACTTTCCTCACTAGTAACGTGACTTGTACAAGACAAATTCTGTTTTGTGTTAACTCCCCAGCATGAAGTTCTGTCTCCTATCAATGCTCATTTTCTCAGGTGAGACTTTGGGTGGAATTTGGCATTGCAACTGAATCTCACGTAATAATTCTGCTGATGGTACAGGAGTCAGGTAGTTTTCAGTTCTTTCTCTCATATATGGATTGGTTTTGAGCTACTGGGAGGAAAAAGTAAGTGAAATTTGTCACTGACAAGATTTAGGATATGACTGTAAACCACTGGGAACTCAGCTTTCCATCTTTTTCAGAAAACATTCTTTCTTCATCTTTGAATCATGTCACAAAATTTGTAAGGAGAAGTCTATTAGGGTTTTCTTCAGACAGAAATTGCCAAGAACACCACCAGACAAGATGGTAAAGCAACTGGAGTTTCCTTTTACAACACTCAGATTTACTGACATAAAGAACATACATAAGTATTTCCAACTGAAAAAGAAAAAAAAAGTTTCATTAAGCATAACACTTGTAGAAAAGCCAGCAGAACATTACATATGAAAATTCCCCAGCAGCCCTGAATTCTATTTCATAGTACTTACAAAAAACCATGAAACTTATATTTAACATAGGGATGAAAAACTGGTTTTTTATCACCATACCTGCTGTTCCACCTATAATGTTACACCTATCAGTTAGGTGCAAACAAATACCACGCATTCCCCACTAGGTCTTGCTCATGAACATGCAAGGGGTATTTTTACATCCTGGCAACTTTAGGAAAACCAGAGATTATGGAGAAACCAACAATGATGGGATTAATGAGGGTCACTGTCTTGCTTTCAAGAAGAAAGTATATAGTGAGTATTTCCTTCTTGTATAGAAGACTGCAGTCACCCCTTGCATTTTTTTAACATCTTTTATATTATTATCACTGTTCTAAAAATCCATGTTATGAAGTAATCCAGAAGTTCTCTAGTAGGAATGGCAGAGGTTATACAGGTATATGTGTTTGAGGGGGTGGGCAAGGAGAGAGAGAAAATTCAGATTCTCTTCCCAGTAGTACATTATCACAGAGCAAGGATCTCAGCACAAATTGTTCTCTACCCATTAAAGTACTTTTATGGGCTGAACTAAGCAAAGCTGATTCTTCGTTTGAACAGGCAGCCTCATCAAATATTCAATACCCAGGCGTATACTGATCATTCTGCATTGGCTGTTTTTCTCCATTCCTATTTCTCCTGAGGTCCTCTTGCATCAGATTTCATGGATTTCTTTCCATGCCATGTATCCTGAAAGGAGCAGAAAATTTCTGCGACAGGAAAAGGTAAGGAATAAATAAAACAACAGCAAGGAAGAAGAACAGGAGCCACAAAGGAGCCTTCCTTTCATCTCCAAGCCTGAGATCAGGTGTTACAGGTACTGGTAGTAGGGAAGAAAATTTGCAGAACAGAGGGTTTGGACAATTTACACTCCTCATCATCGGTTTTGTACTCAGATGCCCCATATGTTGTTCTTTGCCTGACCATCCTGTCTACATTGTTATACAGCTGGATTCAAAGCTAGTGTAAATGCATATAGCACCAGCAGATTCGTGCTATGTTGATCTGTGAAGATGAATTTGGACCTTGGTGATCTAATTTAAGAAAGGTTTGCAGGCACCCAGGGAGCAGCCTTTCATTGTTATTCCTTCTCAGTAGCTGTGTTTTGTATTTATACCAGCAGAAAAAAAAATTCCCACTAACCTCTTGCTCAGCAAGAAAAATAATAGTCCAAGAAGTGTTATTTTTTTGTGGGATTCTTTTTATTTTCTATTAATAGTCACACTACTAACCCTAGGGTCATGAATTACTATTTGAAGTAATGGAGGCAAGAGGAAGTCAATTGTACATAGGAAAGGCAGCTGGGAAAGTTTGAGTTGAACCCACAGAGAAGAACAAATGCCCTGGCTTGATGTTGAGGAAGGATGAATGCTGTCTTGGAAAATTAAAAGTAAATCTTAAAGTCATGATATTTGGTGGTATAGTAATGAACAAGGGGGCAGGGAGTGGATGTGGGGATGCTGCATGAATATCAGTCCTCAGTTAAGAATAAATAACTCAATAAATTACTCCTTAGAGTTCATATTTTCAGAGGAAATCTGGAAATTGAATCCAGGTTTGTATGTCCCAAAGGTAGGGGAAAAAATCAGGAAAAAACCCCTATTTTAAAAAATACTTAAGATCTTATTGCTTTTCTGTGTCCTGACTCATGATGCCTGATTATTCAGGGCTGAAATATTGCCAGGCACATAAAACCCTGCTCTCTGAGGCTCCAAGTAACATTAACTCCTGTACCTCAAGTCCTGAAAGTATTTTAATCTGCAGAGTCCTGAGAAGAAAAGTGTAAGAAAAGATGGCTTTGGCCAAGCCAGGTCACTTCCCTTGCTCCTGCATCCTTTCTCCAGACACCCTTCTTCCTCCTGGCATCCCTGAAGACCAGCAGATTGAGAGAGGGGATTCTCCCCTTCTACTCTGCTCTCATGAGACCCCAACTGGAGTACTGTGTCCATCTCTGGAACCCTCAGCACAAGAAGGACATGGGCCTGTTGGAGTAGGTCCAGAGGAGGGCCACAAAGATGATTAAAGAACTGGAGCATCTCTGCTATGGGGAGAGGCTGAGAGAGCTTGGGTTGTTCAGCCTGGAGAGGAGAAGGCTCCAGGGAGACCTTATAGTGCCCTTCCAGTACCTGTAGGGGGCCTATAAGAAAGATTGGGAGGGGCTGTTTGCAAGGGTATGTAGCGATGGGACCAGGGGCAATGGTCTTAAACTGGAGCACGGTAGGTTTAGAGTAGACATCAGGAAGAAGTTCTTTACAATGAGGGTGGTGAGACACTGGAACAGGTTGCCCAGAGAGGTGGGGCACATTCAAGGCCAGGCTTGATGAGGCTCTGAGCAACCTGATCTAGTTGAAGATGTCCCTGCTGACTGCAGGGGAGTTGGACTAGATGACCTTTAAAGGTCCCTTCCAACACAATACATTCTATGATTCTAAGACCCCGGCACCACAAAAAGGGAGGTCTTCCCTTCACCTTTCCAGCACAGGTGACAAATCTCTTTTTCATCTCCCTCTACTTTATGTGCTGCTCTGGTTTTGAGCACAGACCTTTGTGGAGCCTGTGGTTCTGAGCAGCTTTGCAATGGGTTTACTCAGTGCTATTGACATTGAACTAGAGGGACTGGTGGCTGGTAAAGCAAATTACTTTAAAGGACGTGAGAATGAGGAAAATGCCAGACTCATGATATTTTATGTGTGAGCTTGACCATAGATAAGCTAATTCAGTGCCTCTCACTTTGTCACAAAATGCATTAATACACCACACAGTCATTTTAACTTTTCAAAAGGAAACATGGCTATTTGTCATCTCTCTACACTCCATATTTTCTCTCTGGCCCTTGGTTCCACTTGTCAAATAACTGGCAAATGAGCTGTCTTAATGCGAAGACCCAGCAAGCTGCCTGCATGCCCTGGTCTCTTGTGCGGAAGGGGATTTACACAGAGAGTTCAGCTGTGACTGACGTTTCTGCTTGAAATGGAGTCTGAGACTGCAGTAGACCAAGGGTTTGGGATGTATTTTGGTCTGCTGAATTTTCACAAGCAGTGGGTTTGCGAGATGTTTCCTGAGATCAACTGATTTTGAAAGAAGTCAATTGCACTTTTTTTCTTCTACCTTTCTGGGTTTTTTTGTTTTTTGTTTTTTGTTTTTTGTTTTTTACTGTACTTATTGCTAGAGTTTATAAGCATCTAGTTCTTACCTCACGGTCTGAAATCTCCTGGGAGCAGATATTATCCTGACATTTAATTATGCCTGAATTGGCTTTTCCACTTTTGAATGTAATCTCTATCTGATCTAATTTGGATCTGGGGATTTCAATGTAACTGTAGGTGGATAACGGTGAGTGGGGGCATACACACAAACACACACAAACATACACACAAAGAGGCTCTATTAGGAAAAAAAAAAAAGGCATTTAGTTCTATTTAGAATTATTAACAAATCCAAACAGTTTTCACCATATAACTGCTGAAATAATGTTTATTTAGTAAATAAACATTTTGTGGATTTAGGCATCATTCACGAAAGTAAGGTAGGAAGAACTGCTCTTCTGTCCTTTTACAAGATATCTGGGTATACTGTTGGGGTTTTAAGAGTTGTTCACACCACTGTCTCCTCTGAGAATGTATGGACTTTAAGTAAGTCTTCTGTCCGTCAGGAGGGTGGCCCAACTGCTAGCTATTGTGTATTCTGAACTGAGCTGTCCTTTTGAAGCTCAAAGTACAACCACTACCTTAAATATTCACAGACACAAAATGAAAAACTGACTTTAGCCAGGAGGTTAGAGTTATTTATATAATTTCTGGTCTCTGTGCCAGTGAATATTTAAAGAACTGCTGCATCAGCTTCAAAAGACAAGGGTGAGATAGGCGTGTCTTCAACTATTGTTCAGTTCAGTGGTTAAAACAAGCTCCTGTGAGTAGGAGTCTTTGGTTAAAAACCTTGGTTTGAACATTGTTAGAGGAGTCCTGGACCTCAATCAAGTGCAGTGGCATAGCAGCCATGCTGTACTGCACTCCCTCCTTTTCATTCACTTTCTGAATCTACTCTTGTGTTTAATCAGACACATTCAATGTACGATTGAACCCCAAATGTGCTCATAATTTCAGCCTTCAAAAAAAGAATGCGGTTGCCATTAAATGTTTTGTATTTCAGCCACACACCAAAACTTGGCACCTCCACACATCCTTAAATGTAATTCCTCCCCTATTACCCTTGAAGTGGTAATAAAGTGCTCCTCTCTTCACTCCAATGCATTCTTCACTTTAATGTAAGCTTCCTCTCTACTGTGTGTAGTATTTTGGGGACCTTTGAGAGGACAGCAGCTCTTTCTGTTTATTTCTTTCACTGCCACTCACCTATTTTTGGAGAAATGACTTCATGAAGGATTGAAAATAACTTAATAATGTTGATAACTGTAATGAAAGATATAGACGAGATGGACAGTGGGTAGATTTATGATACCATTTCACTGATTGCCCCCAGTCAGTTTCTGGATGTTTTCATTATCTTGTGCTAATTTAGGAAGTCGAATTATCAGGCTGAGGGAAGTTAAAAGCAACATATTCAAAGTTTTCCTTTTTAATTAGTCTCACTCCGTCTTCCTCAGCTCCCTTTTTCCTCTAGCAGGAAGCCATATGACAGTTATTAGACAGCTGCATAACCAGCTGGTTGGAGGTCTCCAGGCTACTGATTGCTCTGGTAAGATCTACAGGAAAGTCAGTGCACTGTATCCTAATGTACCAGCAAGGCATTTGCCAGCTTTGCCCGCAATTCTGAATGCATGGAAAGGGAGCTATCAACATGTCATTCTTATGAATCCAAAATATCCAGAAAGCTGGGCTTTACAACAGCTATAAAAGAGAATATTCACTCTCTATCTCATTTCTAAAGCACCTATCAGTTTAGTATTTAAATTGCTGGCCTAAATCCACTCCTCATTCTTTCAAAAGGCATCACTTCATGTAATGCTGAAGCAGTCTGGTCCTAGCACAGCACTACAAATCAAAGTGCATGCAAATAATTTGTATTTGTGGGTTTCTCTCTATAACCTTCTGCTCCATGGGTGTCATTTTGCTCACACTGAGAGAGAGTGGGGGCAGGCTGGGAGCAGAGGCACTGCAAAACTCTTGGGCAAAAAAAGAGGAAGTGGTATGGCCCATAGAAAACCTCTGAGCAAGTGCTGAGGAGGGATCTAGTTTTGTAAGTGACAGAGAATCATACGGAGAGCAGATGATCAGGAAGGGCATGCTGGGGGATATTTAAGAAGATGGTTGAAGGAGCCAATGTCTCTCTGCCTCATTAGATGTTTAATGGTAAATTTTTGAGCATGATGAGTGGTAGATGAAAGGAGTACAGTCAAGTGGGGGACACGTGTTGCTGAATCTCCTCAGTGCCACGCTGTGCACAAATGCCTGTCGTCTGACATGTGAGCTCAGTCCTTGAGTAGGTGCTGGCGAGGGGGAGAGGAAAGCAAGCTTGTGGATAATTAACTGCAAACACAGAAGACGACTGTTCTTTTATTCATTTTTTGCTCTTTTTAGAATGTACTTGTAGGTACTCATTCTGTGCCTCAGGCACCTTAACAATCAGTTACAAGTCACAGGCTAAATAAGGGGTGTACCTGTGAACAGATCCACTGCTGCTCAGTGTAGCTGTAGAGAAAGGAGAAAATTGATGGTTTGCACAGAATGATAACAAAACCAGGGGTCTGACACACCACGTGGGTACAAGTCCCCTGAGAGACGGCATCAGCATCTGACAGGGAGAGAGGGAGGGATTTCTAAGCTAAAAAGGTCTCAAAGAAGTAATGGTTTTGTAGGTTAAAACCATCACCTTGAATTCCACCTGGGAGCTTAGTAGAGGTCAGAGAAATGCACAGAGCAAGGTCTAAATTACTCCCAGTGTGCAGCCTGTCAGGCTGCAGCATGCTGCCCTGGCTTCAGGCTGAATATTTTGGAGGTGTAGCTGCGTGGAGAGAGCATTAAAGTTACCTAATCCTCTGTCCTGGATAATTGTGACATGGTCACATCAGGCAGGGAAAGGTGCCTACATTATGCTGGGTGTAGATGGAAATAGGAGTCCCTGTTCAGGGTGACTGTTAGGCACTGAGGACAATGTCCTGCCTTGAACAGTGTCCCCATCCTGTGTACTCGTTTCACTAGCAGATGTGTTGCACCTCCTGGTTTCCCCCAAGTCTTTTGCATCCAGTCAGTCACAGACAGCCTATCTGGAGCCCCTTTTCCCATGCCAGGAAGGCAGCAAGTGCCTTGTGCTCTGGAGTCAGCAAGGCTGATCCCCCACATTAATTAGTCTGTTTCAAACCATGTGGAACATTTTTTCTCTTGACAAGCCCCAACTGGTAACCTCATTGCTCTGCTGGACTATATACAGAGAAATAAGGGAACCTCCAGCATGTGCTTCAGACGTTAGGTAGGCTGGAGCACTCTGTGGCTATGTCTATACCCCTTCAGTGAGGGTCTTGGGCTTTACGGCTTATGCATAGTAAGCTTGGATCTAAAATTTTTGATGCCTGCAGCCATTTCCTTGGCAGCTCCTGGGTGTTCACAGCATAGGTAATGAAGTGGGGCCTTGAGATGCTGAATTCGGTGTCAACCATGATAATGCACAAATGGTAACAGCACAAACCCAATCAGATTTGAAACCTTTCTACCATATTCCTTATTCCTGTCTCTTTCACCTTCTTTGTCCACCTTCCATGTGACTTTAGTATGAGGAGGTGCACAAAATTGCAAGTGGATTAACACAAAAGACCTTGTAAGGTTTATTGCTAGGTTTATACTCTATTCTCATCTCCATGGGGTTTGTGCTTACAGGCAACCTGAAGCACAACATGTAATGGCTTCCTGAAGTGGTTCCTTGGCTCAGATTATTTAGCTCTCTGTCTCTTTAGATTAGCACCAGACGGTATTGTTTGATGGTTCGGTGTCAGCAAGAGATGTACTGTCATTTCCAGAGCCTGCCTTTGTTTGTTTGTTTGTTTGTTTGTTTTCTTTTAAACCATAATCTTAAAAAACATTCTTTTTACTTTTCCTAGCTCTTTATCATTTCATGCTAGAGATCCTGAGGCTGCAAGCAAGTACTAGACCCCACAGGATAAGAAAAACTGCAGAATAGATAAAAGTTAAACCTCTCCAGAAACAATCAGAGGTCTATAAGCACTTCTGGCTCACTTGTGGATTCTGGGGCTCCCTGACTGGAGATAAACTGGTAGACAAGATAACCCAATAGGTCTCCATGGTCTCCATGCCATGTTTATGTGGTCATCTGTTTTTATTTGCACTCCTATAGATAGAGCTGGGGGGACCATCTGCAAAAAGCAATTTATTTAATGGATTAGGCACTCTTTTTAGTGTGTGTTTACAGATGGGCTTTTCGTATTGTTAGGCATGATCAAATCAATGGTTGGTGTGCAGATGTTTCAGCAGCGTATTTCTCACTAGCTAGTCCCTGTTTGGTGACTGATCACTGCAGTCACTTTACGTTTTTACTTCATGCAACTTGTTTCAGTCCCAAGTAACGATGGCGGCTCCCACAAGTAATACATTCCTATGACACTCTAGCTTTCTTTTTCAAGTGTTCTTGTGCTAATGTTCAAGAAGAACAAATACAATGAATCATATAAAGAGCACTTGAAACACTCTGTTGTATAGTAAATTTGCCAAAATAATCAGACAGATTTCAGGGAGACCAAAAGGCTTTGCTGATTTGGGTCAATTTTAGTGATTAAAAAGCAAGTGCAGAAATGTTAAGACACTTGTCATTTTCTGAGTAATTCTTTTCCTTTTTACTTTGGATGTCATCTTCCATTTTGAACAAAAGTCTAAATTAAATAAAAATTATTAGAAAGAGACATTTACCCAAATAAAAACCAAAATATTTTGCACTGAAGTGAAAAAGGTATTTATAGTACATTCAAGTTAAAACTCTGAGGGTTATACTTTAAATTATACAAAGCCTCTGAGGAACTTTGATTGATTTTTCTTCTTTTCCTTTTGTTCAGCAACCAAACTGGGGGGAAAAAATCTTTTGCTCTAATGTGGAATACCTGTGGTGGCCATTACTTGTCAGTATGTTAAGATATATACTTTAAATGCATTTCTGTTCAGCAAATGGCTCATTCTAACATTAGATGCTTCAGAGCTTGCTGAAGAATGAGAGATTATAGGACTTAAATTTAATAAAATTATTAATTTCCATGTTTATTTGATATTTATGTTATAGTTTTTTTCAGGGTGGTCACTCAGGATTAGGTCACTAATGTATAGCTGATATGTTCAGCTACACACACTGCCAGTATGTAGGACAGTTGATCTTTGTCCTAGGACTTAAAGTAAAAAGCAAGCAGTAAAAAAGGAACAGCTAGAACCAAATGTGAAGAATACATATATGTCTGTGCGTGTTGTTTTAGAACAAGTCTTATCAGCATGCACCTTAACCTATTCTCGCAGGAAGGTAACATGGAAGAAGTAGGACATGTGAACAGAGTTCAGGGAGGAACAGTGGTGGTGCTACAGATCAGAGTGGACAGATTCTTAAAAGCTGGCATTTAAAATTAAGATCCAAAATCTGTTCAGCAAGACTTAAATATGCTTCTAGGTTTTCAGAGAAATGGAGCAAAAAAACCCAACCACCAGCACCTAGAGTTTGGTCAGACCAAAGGTCTCTTTAGCTAAATATCTACATCAGTAGGCACTTGCAGGTACCTAGGGCAGATGTATAAAAGGGTAAATGTAGAGTAGGGTCTCAGCTTCACTGTCTCAGGGACTTCTTGAGCAAACAGGGTGTCTTTGTGTTTAACAACGTGTTAAGAATATGCCTTCTTGAGTTTTTATTTATACAGGTCTTGTCCTCCATACATTGGACTATAGGGAAAAGCACAAAAATGTCACAAGGTTTGAAATAAAGCAAAGGACATGACTCAGTGTTGTCATGCCAAGTGGAGCTGGGCTAGAGCAGAAGCAAAAATAGCATTTGTGAGCTCATGCTCTCTAATAATTTTCTACTTCATTTGGAGCTGTCTTTTAAACACCAGAGAGATTCCTCAGACCATTTGCGATCATGATGTGTAATCCATTGATCAATCATTCATAAAATGGTCAAATGCCTATGACTTTCCACTGATTTCTTGAAGAATTATTCACCCTTGATTGACTTTTTGTCTGAATATTTCCTTGGACTCTTCAAAGTACTCCAGCCCCCTGCTGGAATGAGATCCAGTGTTACATGTCTCTGAGTGCAGTGTCTGCTGGTAGGCAAAGGTACATACCCCTGACACATGCCTGTGTAGGCTGGGAAGATGACAGAACTGCTGTAATCCCCATGTTTGAGCTACTTTGAAATCAAATGAACCAGAAGGGGTTTTTGCACCGACTTCAGAAAATTATTTCAATTACAAAATAGCTTTGGATTCTGCTTGTTGACTTGACAACTAAGCTGGATGCTACTTTCTTTCTCGAGCTCATTCTCATAATGCATGAGTAGCTATACTTCATACAAGCCAGAGATTTTATGTTTATGAGACTTGTGTTAATTTTGAGCCATCTTTTCTGTCCATACAATAGTCAGAACTTGCTGTCTGAGAATTATGTTATTCAGCCTTTTCCAGTTTGCCTGTTGGGGACTGTCAGCTTAGGCACAGTGAGGTAGTGGATTTTTGCCCTATGCTACAGCCACAGATTTTGCATTGACAAGTGAATATCCCCCCAAGTGATGCAGTGAGACAAGAATGGTAGAACTGGTAGATGGGACGTAAAGTGGAAAAGTAAAAATAGTATTTCGAGTAGATCCTCTTAGACTATTTTGTTCATGTTTCCTGTTTTTATAAGAAAAATGGAAATGAGCTGTCAGGACTCTGGGGTTAAGGCCACTCTCAGACTCAGCCTACCAATGTATATGTAGCCATTGTATTTCTTCTGCTCACAGAGCAGAGGATAGGAAACTTTTAAGAGCAGAGTAAAAATACCTTGGCTTGGGTATGGATTTCTGGATAAGTAATTATTAGTGGTAACACTGCAACATCAACAGTCCCACAATCGCCTTGCTGCTTTATGAATGGTGAACAGCAAGACACAATGTGCATCTACTAGTCTAAATGAACCAAATTCGATGCTTTCATTCACAAATATAATTGCGTATACTTACAAATCAAGCTATTCTATGTGTTCAAACTGATGTGATGATAGCAACAACTGAAAATGTTTATGGGTATTCTAATTGGAACAAGCAAAACGAAATCGGTTTTACATATGCTGTGCTTGTGAGGATAGGTTTTCAGTATGCAGTGTTATATACAATGCAGTCTTACTGCCTCACTCAATCTCTTGCTATGTAGTTTCATCGCTGAGTTTCTGAGTGCCATGCACAAATTACCATTACAAGCATGTGTACATATTGTATAAACAAAAATTACAGCTTTGTGAAAACAGCACTCTTTTGGTGCCTGAGAGTCCCTGCAATCACAGGGCATATGTCAAGTGTATCAACACATCTGGAAGCATAATCCTTCCTTCCTTAAAGGGGATGAACATAACTCATTCTTAATAGGGCCCTAACGGCAATAAAGGTTAACTGCACACTACCATGGCAGCTATTAGAAGGACCTGCTAAAACCTTAAAAACCTCAGTTAGATTAACTGTTCAGGGGTTTGAAACAGACCGATACAATCGTGTTCTTGTGCAATCTATAAAGCATGAGTGGGAGGACTGGTTAAGTCACTGACGCTGTGACAATTCACAGTAACTCAAGGTTCATATCTAGGTTGGAGCTCATCTAAATCGTTACCTGCGAAAGCAGCAATGCCATCTCACACCATAGCAATCATAGTCTCCTGGGCTATGCAGCCTGAAGGACCAATAGGAAGTTTTCACATTATATTTCCAGGGCATGCTTTCTTTTCTCTTCCCTTGAAGCCAGCCTGCGCATATTTCTCTTTCCAAATGTGTAAGTCTGCCCAGTCCCACTCATATGGACAACTTCCCGTGGCTTAATGGCCCCTGAGCACAGAGCAATTCTTTACTCTTACCAGCTGTGTTGTTAAAGACAGCCTTCATCAGAAGCCATTTCTACCCTGTGTTATCATACAGTTTATTTCCAAAAGCTGAAGTAATTATGTGCATTACTTAAATTGCATTTGTGCGTGTGTTTGTGTGTATGAATAAGAGAGCAAGGAAAGCCACAGGATGAATTTACATTTGCCAGTGCACTGAGGGAAGGGTGAACTCCTGCAGTTTCCAATGGCGACACGTATTCTCCTCAGGTGCCGGTGTAAGCCATTCCCACTAAAAATCAGAGGATATTGGCATGCTGTAAGCACAGAAGCTGAGCTCCAGTTTGGCAGCTTAATTTCCTGTGTCTCCCCATCTGACAGTGTTTGCTGGAATTTGGCCCAAAAGTATCCAATTTATAATTTAGTCTATAATTTTATCCTGACAAGTCCCTTCTCCTTAGCTGAATTTTGACCCACAAGCTACCCCCAGCAGCACTTTCAGAACCTTTCCTGTAGTCTGAGCAAACTAAACTGGTTTGTCTCAATTGCCAATATGCTCAGCTTCTTGTAGTATTTCTTTTCATTTTTATGCATGCTTTGGCCTTCTATCACTTCAATGCAGTATGTTAACCAGATATGGATTGGTAGCCTGGTTAATGCTCATATGAAAAAAAAAAAAAATCCTAAACTATATCCTACACAAAGCTCCTGTATTTTTTTTCATTTTCAGAGCAAATGACTGGAAGACATAGATCAGTATTATTTTTGCCCTGACAGCACAAGGTCATTACATGTGTCTGCCATCATTTCTATGATGTTCTCCATTCCTAAGTATCAGTGTTTGATCATCACAAAATCTTTCACAAGTTAAACCTGTCAGTCCCAGTCCTACGTAAGATAAAATGAATCTTATTTAGTTTAGGGAGGGGAAAATATAGACGAACTTTTATCTAAATAACCCAAACTCTGCAATAGAAATGCTACCATTATTAGCTGAATCTCAGACATCTCTAGAGAAGCATCCAAACTGGTGGCCCACCCAGGAAGGGAATCCAGGTCTTGTTTACTATCCATAGAACACTAAAAACCATTGTCTTAAGTTGAAGACCCAATTGACTAACCCTTGCCAAGAAAACAGTTTCTTCCATTAAGAACCCCTAATCTTGTTGAGGGAGATCTAAAGCCAAAAGATAAATCTTACCTGAGTTGGAACAAATTTCCATCTGAAGATGCCTGCAATGTTGTGCTGGGACCAGTGCCATGTGCCAGGAACACAGTGGTGGTCAGGTGAACATCTAATTGCAGGGATTAAGTGATGGGCAGGTGAAAAAAGTACTAGCTGAAGCCAAACTGGAAAGCAGATAGTGAAGGGTATGATGAAGGAAATGGATAACCATGGTATTCTTCAGGCAGACATTGGCTTGATCTGCCCACACTTTGAATCAGCCAGGACCCCACATCTGAAGGCTGTGCTAGGCACACCCTGGATCCACAGACACCCACCGGGGCTTGCTAGCTGGTGCTCTGCTCTGCACTCACCGCAGTCACAGAGCTGCTAGCCAGGTTCACATAGAGGTCAAGGGAGTTCCTTTCCCTTGTTGCAGGGGCAAAAGAATCTTATGTCACCTGAAAAATATAACACCTTTCCCCATTTGAGTGCTTTTGAATTAAGTGATCAATGAACTAATTCTATGGGGTTTGTGAAAAATTTACACATGCTTGCAGTAATCTCTGCATGTGAACTTTCTAAAGGAGTCTCCACTTTGTCTGAGAAATTTGTATGGGCACAGAAATGAAGAGGTTGAATCCCCCTGTGTTTAATAATTAGCACCAAGCAGTCACCCTTCCATGAACACATGGCTTAGAGAAACAAAAAGAACGCTCTGCAGAAAGAGCATTTACTTCTGATTAGACAGTTTCCTGTGAATTTCTATATCAATGCCCCCATCAGAATCAAAGGGCACTAGTCTTGGCTCCTGCAGAGACATTGCTAGCATTCCAATCCCCTCTTGCTAAAATCAGTCTTTTGTGTTATAGCATAATTTTTTAGTTGTTTTTTTTCTGAGAAGTAAAATGGATTCAGATATGATGGAAGGGTTTCAGACCTAGATGCAGCAGGTCTAAGATGTTAGTGTTCTTTCTGAAGCTCAGTGGTGCACCCTAAAATGTTAAAAATCAGAGTGACTTTACTGAAACCAGTGGCAGTGCTGCTGATTTTAATTACATGTTTTTGCTATGGGTTTGGGGTTTTTTTTTAAATTATTTTCCCAGGACGTACAAACGTTGAGACCTGTAAAATGTTTGCTTCATCCTTATTGCCAGATCCTCGTTTACTGAGCGTTTTCATTACAGAAGGATTATTATAATTTTATTTTTTTCAATGACTTGAGATGTTTTGTTAAGTGCTGTCTGCAATACAATAAGAAGACAGTATTTTTAACCCCATATAAACAGGTAATTGTTGCTTACATGTGTCGTGGTTTCAGCTGGAAAAGAGTTGGTTTTCTTTCTAGTCATTGCTGTGAAAGGAATGTCAACAGTGCATATTGGTTTAGTTGTTGCTAAGCAATGGTGATACTTTTCAAGGACTCTTTTCAGCTTCCCATAGAATTTGAGAAGGACCATAGACAGAATAACAGAATGGCCAAAGGAATATCCTGTACCATAGACGTCATGCTCAGCATATAAATGGCAGCTGGCCAGTGGGGGGAACCCGTGATCACTGCTTGGGAAGGTACCAATTTGCTGTGTGGTAAGAGTGACTTGTGTCATCGTCATCGTTGTCATCATCATCATCATCATCATCATCATTATTATTATTGTTGTTGCTGTTGCTGCTGTTGCCGTTATTGTTGTCATTTTCCTTTTCTGTTATTTTTCTATTAAACTGTCTTTATCTCAAACCACAAGGTTTTTTCCGTTCCCTTTCCCCTTCTCTTCTCCCTGCTTTTCTGGGGGAAGGGGGAGAACTGCACAAGCAGCTGCGTGGTCCTGGCTGCTGCCTGGAGTTAAACCACGACAAAGTGGAAGGAAGGGATCTGGTCCTCAGCATACCTTTGGTTTTCAGCACGGCCAAACCAATTAAATTACTAGGGAGAACTGAGTTACTAGTGGGAATTTCCTATTATATCCTGTTTAGAAGTATTAATTATAGAAGAATATTCAAGTGGACCTTCTTCTAATGTGTGACACTTTATGGTGAAGTCTTCCACTCACCAGCAAAAGCATGTAGTTTATTTTTCTTAATAAACTTACCTGGTTCAGCAGTCCTTCACCAGGCTTGGCTGAGCAAAGAGAGAGAGTGCAAATGTTTGTATTTTAAACCAAGTAACAGTCTTAAGACTATTGTTAGAGAGTTTCTGTAACTGCTAGTGTGGGAAAAATCTTTTGCAACCATTTGTGATGAAATGGCAGTTCAAAGCCAAGTCACTCAGTAGCATGCAGTGTGTGAAGGACAGTAAAGCAGCACATGGTGGCTGCAAAGCTTGCTTGGGGTCCTCAGGGTGTCAATCAGCAGCTGTAGGTAACTCGGAAGTCTTTCAAACCTCAAGTCTGAGGCAAGTCCTGAGGATCTTCTGGAAATTATCGATTCTTGCAGCTGTTTTGCAGTCTTGAGATAAACCGGATATTCAGAGTAGCCTGGTGGAGTTCACTTTTAAATGTCTAAAGTCCCTGCAGCTCTTCTATCAAGTACTGATTTCTATATCCCCCCTTGTGCCTCTGTCCATGGGGGGCTGCAAACATGAATTCAATTCAGTTGTGGCTGAGAACCAGTCCCTTCTGAAAATTTATGCCTATGACTTGATTCACTAGAGGGCTAGAAAGTAAATCACATTTTGATGCAACAGTATCTTTTAAGCCTAGGACCTCTAATCTAAATATATCTATTATCTGAGCTAAAAAGACATCCTCTGTTATGTAAGACTTTAGCATGTTCATCAGCCTGGAAGTGTGGGCCAGATGCCATCAGAGGGAGACACAGCACCATGCTGAGGAGGAGGAGTAAGATGTTAGGTTTGTTTAGAGTAGAAAACCTTACTTGTACTGGTAAACGTGTTCTGTACAGGAGGTGAATCTGCCTGAGAAGGGTTAGCACTTTTTCCCAGGGAGGCTTCCCTTCTGTGTGGGGCCTGAGGTGCTAATCTTGCTCAGTTTCATGCACCACCAGAGACCAAGGTAGATGGAGGCTCAGGTTGTAGTTAAACCATTCATTTCCATTCATACAGACCAAGCTTAGCATCTGCACACCTCCACTTTATGCTGTGTAGTCATATTTTCAGTAGTTACTTAGTCAGGTCCATGGAAGATCATTCTTTCTCTTACTGATGAGTAAATAAAGCCACAGCAAAATAGTACATGAAAAGGACATAAACATGAAAAAAAGTATATATATATATATATATTTTTTTTAGTTTAAGGTTTTTCCACTTCTCTGCATTTGCTTCAGGCTGTCCATATGAAAGGAGGGCATCTGCAGGAAGAAAAGTTGCACAGTGTGAAATCAGATGCATAAGGATGCAGGAATAGCTTTTGCACAGATAGGATAGAAAATACATTTTTCCTGGTATTGCAAAAATTCTTCTTCAAGTGGAAGAATCTCAGCATAAAATGAGCACTGAAAACATTTGACCTTAACCCAGAATTGGACACTAGACTAACTTCTTCTAGAGGCTGACATTTATTTGTTTAAATGTGGTAGCTCATACTTGTGCTTTTTTGCCTCTGCTTCCATGCTTTCAGATTCTCAATAAAACGAAGAGCAGAAGTAATGCAAAAGACACATAAGTACTATTCTTGGACTATTTTTGGCTTGAACTGAAGCAGCAGGTAGTTTACGTCAGCCAAGGAAACCTGCTCAAGAGGGCTGAGGAAATGCTCAGACTTTTAACTGCTTTTGGAATCAAACCTTGAATCCTTGGCTTTTCTGAATTCACACATTGTGATATCCATCTGCCATGTTGTTAACCTTTTGCAACCAGTGCTTGTAAATTTATGCAGGGAGATGCTGATGTTCCAGATTTATACTAATCCCTTTTAACTGACTTTCAGGGAGTCTCCCTACACAAATATTATAAAAGAAAATCAGGATAGATGCATTTAAGTCTATAATTAAATGCTCAACTGTTTACAGACAATGAGACACATCAGTTCCAATTCAGTGAAAAAGCAGTTTAAGTCCTGTCAGAAGGATATTTTATGTTTGCTGAAGGCAACAAGACTTTCTAAAGAACTGACATTTTATAGTAAATGTGTTGGCCAATATACAAGTGTTTCAAGATGTGTGGAAAATACATCTCGCCTAGGCCACTAAGTTGTCAAAGATAGGCAGCAATTTTCTGGCATAAAATGAAGGGTCTAAACCTTTCCAATACTCATTATGTTGTTACTATCATGCTACTAATGTGAAATGGCCATTTACTTATGTCGTGGTTTAACCCCAGCCTGCAACTTGGTGCCACACAACTGCCTGCTCACACCCCTTCCACCCCCCAGTTGGGATAGGGGCAGAATCAGAAGAGTGGAAAGTGAGGAAAAACTCATGGACTGAGCTAAAGACAGTTTAATAGGTAAAGCAAAACTCACATGCGCAAGCAAAGCAAAATAAGGAATTAATTCACCACTTCCCATGGGCAGGCAAGTGGTCAGACATTTCCAGACAAGCAGGGCTCTGTCACATGTAATAGTTATTTGGGAAGACAAAACACCATCANGTGATATCCATCTGCCATGTTGTTAACCTTTAGCAATCAGTGCTTGTAAATTTATGAAGGGAGATGCTGATGTTCCAGATTTATACTAATCCCTTTTAACTGACTTTCAGGGAGTCTCCCTACACAAATATTATAAAAGAAAATCAGGATAGATGCATTTAAGTCTATAATTAAATGCTCAACTGTTTACAGACAATGAGACACATCAGTTCCAATTCAGTGAAAAAGCAGTTTAAGTCCTGTCAGAAGGATATTTTATGTTTGCTGAAGGCAACAAGACTTTCTAAAGAACTGACATTTTATAGTAAATGTGTTGGCCAATATACAAGTGTTTCAAGATGTGTGGAAAATACATCTCGCCTAGGCCACTAAGTTGTCAAAGATAGGCAGCAATTTTCTGGCATAAAATGAAGGGTCTAAACCTTTCCAATACTCATTATGTTGTTACTATCATGCTACTAATGTGAAATGGCCATTTACTTATGTCGTGGTTTAACCCCAGCCTGCAACTAGGTGCCACACAACTGCCTGCTCACACCCCTTCCACCCCCCAGTTGGGATAGGGGCAGAATCAGAAGAGTAGAAAGTGAGGAAAACCTCATGGACTGAGCTAAAGACAGTTTAATAGGTAAAGCAAAACTCACATGCGCAAGCAAAGCAAAATAAGGAATTAATTCACCACTTCCCATGGGCAGGCAAGTGGTCAGACATTTCCAGACAAGTAGGGCTCTGTCACATGTAATAGTTATTTGGGAAGACAAAACGCCATCACTCTGAATGATCTCCCCTCTTCCTTCTTTGTCTGCCAGCTTTATATACTGAGCATGATGCCACATGGCATGGAATATCCCTTCGGCCAGTTGGGATCAGCTGTCTTGACTGTGTCTCCTCCCAACTTCTTGTGCACCCTCACTGGTGGGGTGGTGTGAGAAGCAGAAAAGGTCTTGACCCTGTGCAAGCACTGCTCAGCAATAAGGAAAACATCCCTCTATTATCAGCACTGTTTCCAGACCAAATCCAAAACATAGCCCCATACTAGCTACTGTGAAGAAAATTAACTCTACCCCAACCAAAACCAGTACAACTCATCAACTCATACTCACCTTAGGCAGGAGAGCAATTTGTTTAAAAATAATTCAAAATGCAAAATAACGTACTGCTGGAAGCAGAATTTGCTTAATTGTGTTATTCTGATAAGGTTGCCGGCTTTGTTATCTCCCCTTACTTCATTAAGATTGCAAAGAATGTTTTCAATGGATTTGTACCACCTCTCTACACTCAGCTGACTAAAATGAGTTTCATGAGAGTATGTGTGGTAATCCCTTGGCCAGGTAATAGAAAAAAATAAACTGACCCTTCTGCCACCAACCATGTATATTACTAAGTAAATGGATTGTCGGCTACATATTTCTCATCTATGACAACCTCCAATTTCAAATACAGGCCTTTTTATGCAACAGCTGTGGTAGCTGAATATAGAAAAAATTGTTCAGCTGTGGATCCAGGAGTAATATTGGAATGCAGCACAATGTGATTTTTGTGTATGAAGCTAGGCAAGTATGATTTTCAGCTTTCTGTGTACCAGACTTTTTTGTTTTTAAGAATTTGTCATCTGCAGAAACAACTGTCATTTTGTGTGGAAAAGCTCAGGCAGTTTGTGGTAGAAAACACACGTGGGTCACATACTTGCTATTGAATTTTACTTCAGATATTTCCTACATTATTTTTTTCAGTGATCTAAATAAAAGACATTTGGCCTGGGGGGAATAAATTGTTCTCTGTAGGTAGCAACCATTAACACTAATGAATCTTAGTGATCAATCTGCATTTGAAGAGTTTCGTGGGTGTCACTCACACATCCTACATATCACTTTGTGCAGTATTTCTATAGCTCCAAGCAATCTAATTGGGCTTTGGAACCACCCTGCCAGACCCTGTGCAGACATTGCAGAAGAATTCTTCTTGTCCTGAAAGCTTCCTTGCTCTAGACATCATCCACTTATGAAACATGTAGCACCTCCAACATAACCAAATTGATACTTTTGTCGTTTTCTTCAGCACCCCACATCCCAGAAAAGCAATGGGAACAGAATCACTAATGCAGATCTCACATAGACAAAGGCATGGTCAGGCTGTTATTATCTTTGCTGCTGCTGTTATGATTACTCTTACTTCCTGAGTTCAGCTGGAATGAAGTCCTATTTAGGTTTTAGGTTCCAGCCCAAAGTGTTTTCTATGTCATTAATCCGAGGGAAAATGGATTTTTCATTTAGCAGAGTCCAGATATAAAACTCTATTGTGACATCTCAGAGAAAATAACAGGGAGAAAGATGCTGCTCTGATTCATGCATCTTTGTATACTCTCCCTGGTGTTAGACATCTAGTGCTTTGTAAAAGCAGTGCTTTTCAAAAAGAGAATCAGTATGCAGGCTTGACAGTTTATCCTCCTTTCTTCCCAAAAAAGAGTCCATGTCTTTTCCTCTTGCTTTTCTTCCCCCCCATCCCTTACACCGAGTAAGCAGAATGTTCAGTGTTCAGTGCACCCTTCTGTCAAGGTTTTAGGTAGGATTGAAAGCCCCTTCTAATGCACAAATGTCTTGTCCTGCAATACCTGATGGAAACAAAATGCTTCCACAATACCTGATGGAAACAAAGAGTTTCCAGTTAGCTTAAATTTGCAATAGCTACACACATTTGGATTTGGCCAGGGTTTCTAGAATCATAGAATCGGTGAGGTTGGAAGGGACCTTTAAGATCATCAAGTCCAACCATTAACCTGCCCTGACAAAAACCCCTTCTAAACCCTGTCCCTCAGTACCTCATCTACCCTTTTCTTAAACACCTCCAGGGATGGGGAATCCACCACCTTTAATTTCCTTTGAAGCGATAATGCCAACTGCAACACCGCATTTAATAAACTAGCTTAAAAGTCTGTCTTTAAAAATATTACTGTGTTGTAAAGTAGTGGTCAGAAACTGTATAATATGTTTACTACACGTTGTGAGCTACTAATGTAAGAAACTATAGTTTCATGACAAAAGAATAAAAAGAGAATCGAGGAAGAAAAAGAAAAAAGCAAGGGAAAAGGAAAGAGAAAGAGAGAGAAAGAGATACCCTTCAAATCATGAAACTGTTTTTCCCTACACTGATGGTTTTTTCCTGTTGTAGATTCTTCTCCTTTCTTCTCTCCTCTCCTCGATCTTCCCATTTCTCATTTTCTATTTCACTTTTTTGCACAATGAAGCTTAAAAAATACATTTCAACTCATATGCAACCTGTTTCATTTCCTGCTTCCTGTACATTTAATATCAGTATATTTGAAAAGGAAGAATTTGCATTCAGCAATATAGTATATAATTACCACTTCCAAATTCATCTCCACCTTCTATGAGGTTTCCTGACTTTGTCTGGCAGGATAAAGAGCTTAATTATTTCTCATCTTTCCTCCAGATTTATGTAACTGTTGTCTCCCATCTAAAACTTCCTTCCTTGCCCTTTCTCTTTCCCCCAAGCACACATATACAGAGTATGTGAATGAGCTTTGGAAAGAACCAGCTGGCTGCATGGGCATTTTTTCCCTTGATATTCTCTTTGATGTGAGACTGTTGACATATTTTCATTGCCTGCTACCAAAAAAAGAGGAAGCTTTATGGAGTAAATCAAATGTTGCACTGCTGGGTCTTAAAATGATAGCTCCTTGGGATCCTAGGAAGAGTTTAATTAATCAGATTCGTATACAAGTCTGTGAGATTTAGTCCCGGGGAACAGTGCAGGAAGAATTAGGGAGAGCGAAGCAGCCTATGAACGTAATAAATCAAATTTCAAATGTCAAATATGACATTTGCCTTACTGCCAAAATCGTTATCCGACTTAGTTAAGTACAGTTAACATGAACTGAGCAGTCACAGAGCATAGGACTGAAAAGACCTCAGGAAGGCATAGAGTTCCTCCTTCTGCCCCAACGCAGGTTCTCACATACCTATCCTACGCATGGCAAATTCTTACCTAATGCATGCTTAAAAGTCTCCACTGTTGGATATTCCACATCTTCATCAGGCAGTCTGTTCTTGTACAGTGTTTTTATCCTTATAAAGTTATTTCCTGGTGTTTGGCCTCCATTTCTTTCATTGTATTGTGTCTAAATGTCCTTGAAGGAAAGCCCATCTGAACTCACATCACATCACATCAGTTCAAACTGCAATAACTTAGTTGAAATCAACAGTGGGAGACCATCGCAAGGTGAGAAGTAGGCTGTTATCTTTTAAGATCCTCGCAGTAGTTAGGCCAAACTGAACATGATCATCTTGTGCTGGGACTTGGACAAGGCTAGTAATACAACAGGGAGCTCCTTCTGCAAGCAGTTTCTGAGAGCATCTTCTTAAGTATATGAGCTGCGTGAGCCCACCTCCGACATGAGCAGGTACCATGTGCTTTGAGATATCAGCAAGATTCAATCCAGCTGTTGCTTTTGTATTATGATTTGCTAGCCTACATTGGGCTTTTTGGAGACTGTGATGTCCCAGAAAATTGGAATAAGCTCACCATGTCTCACAACAAAACAAACAAACAAACAAACAAACAAAATAAGTAATGTGTGAAACAGGTTTCCAATTACTTTTTTTTTTTTCTTTCACCATCAAAACTTATTTCTCCTTTTGTTCTGGTAGGAAAAAAAAGGGAATTTAGAGGCCATGGCCTTGCAATCCAACCAAGTGTCCTTGCCTTTTTCAAATAAGACGGCTGTGCCTGCAGAAATGTCCTTATCCCTGGCATGTGAAGGACTTTGGAATGGACCCCATTGGAGTTTCTGGTTAGCAGGCAATGAGCAGACCCAAACCTGCAGCAAATGGCTGTCACTCTGGCTGCTTCAGTGGTGTCTGGGACCAGAGTGCAGGATGGGTCAGCAACGCCTTTTGCGTTTCACCCGAAACCTGTCTGCCTCGGGGGGTAAGTAAATGCCCAGACAAAATGGTTATGAAGTTTTGCATGTAGCTTCCCTGGTTCAGTTTATACGGGAGATCTGTGATCCCTGTGCATGGGAGATTTGCAGGAGTGCTCTCTCTGAAGGGAACAACATGGATCAAAACCTGAGCCGGACCACAAATTAGCCTGCTACTCACTTGGTGCCAGGGTTTTTTGTCTAAGTGAATGGATCAGTCCTGTTTAAAGGGTGCTGTTGTGTTGTAACGGAGAATAGAGATCTGTCACGAATTGCTTTTGCACTCTCGATCCCAAATTCCTGCAATTCAAAGCTCAGCATTGAAACCCAGTCCCTGACTTCCTCAGTTTGAGCTGTATCTAAACATCATTTGTCTTGTTTGCCTTGACTAGGAGTTAGGGCCTGCTCAGGAGCCAGAGGTACTTCCACACTGTTGCAGATCACTGAAACAATTGTGGAGCTGCTGCTTTCACCTGCAGCCAGCTTCCTGCTCCTGGAGTGAGAGGCACGGGTAACAGCTCCTGGAAGTTTGGGTGCCTGTCACGGGGCAACCCTCGCACCCTCTCCTACTCTGCTACTCGCTGGAGCACTCCCACATGACAGCCTCAAATGGCAGGCTGTTATTAGTTGCTGCCAGTGGGAAGAGCAATGGGGGATCCAGGCAACTTATAGAAATGGAGGAGGCACAAGCAGCACGTTCTGGCTTTTGAGCAAGGAATACTAATGAGAAAGAACATGATAAATATTTGCGTTCATGGTTTTTCGTTTCACTTGCTTGTGCTTTGCACTCAGGGAACATTTTCCTCTTGGTATAAAGTGCTGAGGCAGGTTGGAGAAAAAAACATCTGACAGCCTCATTTGGCTAAGATTAAGTATACAGAAATTTATTTCACATATCGCTGCTCTGTGTTCAAACTAAACAACAACACCCTCCTTTGGCCTAATTTGTTTGTTCTTGTTGGGCTTGGCAGTGAGGCAAACCCTAAGACAGTAGACGATATGGGTCCAAACCCAAGCAGGTCCACAAATATGCTTGGCCTGCAGGGTCGTGTTTTGTTTTCACAAATCCCTTCTTTTTAGCTCCTTTTTCTTCATTTTCTCTCTTTCCTCTCCCATTTGCATTCAGATTAGGCTGATCCTTCCTTCTCCATCATGCTGGCTGTGTGTAAGCAGCAGGGCCAGACTGAGAAATGCAGGAGAGAGTGGTTGCTCTCAGCCCTTGTGTATTCTGCCATGCTGTGCTTTGCAGTGGCCAAAAAACCTCTTCCTAATCTCAACACCCACAGCCCCAGGCCAGTGTGTGCCCAGTCGCCCTGGCAGGGGGCTACCCAAGATGCCCCTTGAACACAGGGGAGTTAAATTCTAGGCAAATTTAAGCACGGAGCTCCACCGCATCAGGAGTGAGCACCACCGGTCTGAGAGATTTAGGCAGGTGTCAAGTACCTTTTTCCCACAAGGCAGCTAATTCCTGTCAAACATTGCAAAAACCAGAGGTACTAAAGTGTCTCAGTAGAGTACAAGTTTATTTCTTTAGCCTGAGAAGAAGTCATAATTTAATTCTTGGAATTTGTACCCTCTTTTTGCTGATTGACTTTCATAGAATCATAGAATGGTTTGGGTTGGAAAGGACCTTAAAGATCACGTAGTTCCAACCTCCCTGCTGTGGCCAGGGACACCTCCCAGATTGCTCAAAGCCCCATCCAACCTGGCCTTTTAACAACCTTTGCTCTCAGAAACATGTGTCTTAGTGAAAGCGAGTGAGTGAGGGCAGACAGTCAACCTGGGAAATGTTGATGAGAATGATAATTTTTAGGAAAAGTAACTGGAAACTGAAAGTAGGGCAAAATAAAATGAATATTTCTGATAAGGTTATGATAAGAGGTAGATCACAAATAAGGTGAATGCAGAATTGTTATCCACTAAATCCTGCAAGAGTAGAACTAAAGAGCACTTGACAAGAACTAATAGGGCAACAGTTTAAAACAGGTAAAGAAAACAACCGTCCAGGCCTGTGTGCTCTCCCTGGAAAACTGGGAGCAAAGCGCTGGGTTGGGAGGACCACTACTGTGACCCAAAAGGGCTGTTCCTGTGCTCTAATGGTAGGCATATCTTGGGAATAAAAAGTACAATTACCTATCTATTTGTATAATAAATGGAAGTTTTTATTCTCTATATTTTAAATCACTTATCAGGTTTTGTTTAGGCAGAAATGCACTATACATTAAAAATAATCCCTACTATATTAATGGATATTTTGGAACAGCTTTTTACTCCAGCGTGTGTTGTTTTTTTTTTCTTTTCAGAAAAATAAAATTATGTCTTTAATTTAATTTATTTAACATTTCAGGTTGAGTAATTAAGAGCCTTATGAAAAGCCATAATGTTCATCTAACAGAGGAACTTAATCACAGTTCTGTTAGGCTTTCTTTAAAAAAAATAGAAACCCTGTTAAATAGATTACTTCTTTTTTAATTAGATGGTTTAATTACAGCTTGTTAATGGAAATATTACATAAATAGCTCTCAAAGCCACACATGCCCATGCATTATCACAGAAGAGAGAAGTTGCAGGTGTCCCTAAAGGAGCAACTTTTAATGTGGGTAAATGGAAAGAGAATAAAGCCAGAACAAAACAGTTCCTAAATGGTGCAATGTCATCTTCATTTAGGTAGCCATGTCTGTTGGGATGTGGTGACGCTACAGCATGTTACTAACTTAAAGCTGGTTGCCTGACCATTTCAGTTCCGGGGCTTTCTGTGTGTTTCCTTTATGCTGATGTAAATCTGCAGCTGTAATTATTGATCATTTTACTTGTAAGTCCACCTAACTGACCTATAGAGTCACATACAGCTTAAATGTTGGAGGTTTTGGCAGTATTTCAAGTTTTTTCTCTGTCTTACTATGTGCTCTTTAAGTCATGACCATTTTACCATTAAAATGGGGAAAATAAATTAAGTTGAAATAAAATGCATACATCTTCCTCTGGAGCTTTCAAGATTCCCGCTAAAAAATGATTGCTATTATACACACACAATAGTATTCATATATGTATATGCAGGCATGTGGACATGTACACATAAACATCATTGTGCTCTGTAGGTGTATCTTTGAATAAACATTCATTGGGCACAACACCTATTGCTCCTAGTTATGTCTGTTTGAATGCCAACCTTGAAAAATCAGAAAAGGAGCAAATACTCAAAGGGTCATTGACCAGAAATTCCAGGTACTTTAAACAGGGTTAAAAACAAAGATAACCCTAAACTCTTAGTCACTTTGGTAATCCAAGCTTTGTAAATGGATACACTCCTGCTTGGGCATGTACATCTATAAGTATGCTATAAAAAGCATGTAAATGCATCCACATCCAGGTCTCTATACCTATATTTGTAAGTGTGCACTCATCTTTATTTAACAAAGAAATATGCTGTCACACACACACTGCTACAGTTGGGATTGAAGACATACCACAAACTATAATACATACACATTCAGCAGGATTTAAGATTGGTTGATAAGGTCTTTACATTCTGAAAAGAGAGAAAGTGATTACTTGAGTCTGAGTATGTTTGCTAGTTATGAGCATGGAGGGGAATATTTAAAATTTCCCAGACTATAGCAAGGGGACAAATAAGACAGTAGAATAATTCTGGCTGGGCCCAAGAAATAAATTGAAATTGACTGCAGTGCTGCACTGATTTATGCTGAAAGATGAGGGAGAGAGACACCACTGAATATATGATCTAGTAAATGGTGTTTGCCTGGGGAATGGTAGGAGTATCTTTGAAAAACCCCACAATATCTAATTTTGGGGGTTGGAGGATGGCATATTTCTACTTCTGGTGAGTCACTTCTATTCACAGTAGCATACACAAGATATAGTTCCTTGTACCGACTGTGACTTCTCCAAAAGAACTATATCTATGCCAAGAAAGATTATGGAATTTAGGCCTTATTCTCCTTTTCTCTAAGACCTTGACTGGGTGCTTTGGATCAATACAGACTTGTCAATTCACCTCCCTTATGTGATTCCTGATACATAACTTCTACAAACTCAGTGTAATGAGAAGTTTTACCTTATTCAGCAGCTGAAAAGAGGGACTTAAAAGTCTGATAAAGCCTCTGGCTGATGGAGACCTTACCAGAGGGTATAGTGGGCAATTGCCCATCTGCTTGGAGGGTCTTGTCATGTGAGTTTGTGTATTATCAAACTTGCTGAAGACACACTCTGCCTCATCATCTAGATTATGAATGAAGGTGTTAAACAGGATCAGACCCAGTAATGACCCCTGGGGTATTCTGCTAGTTACTGTCCTCCAGCTAGACTTTGTGCCATTGATCATGAACCTCCTCCTCTGTTATGTCCCCCATTCCGCCTTCTAGCATCCTTCTAACATACCTGAATTACTAAGTCCATGCTTGGTGCGGACTGGGGAGAAGGGAATTGAAGCCTGGGGCTTATTTTGGTGTTTATACAACTGCAAGGAAGTAAAGGTATCTATTGAGAGACTAGTCTAGCTCAAGACATCTGGGTTCAGCACACAGCTTTGCACCGTCTCACTTGACGAAGTGTCCTAAACTGTATTTTCACACTACTGAGCCACCCCTTTTTATCTGCTAACCTTTGAAAAAGGCGCACTCTGTATAAATCCTAGGGAACGTGCAATGGCACCACTGACATGCATGCTGGCAGAAAGAAATGAGAAAACGAGAAGTTAGATGGCAGTTCAGCACAAGGGCTTTGAGCTCATGCAAGAGACTGCTTGCCGCATGTGAATAGAAGATTCAGTGAACTATATGAAGTGACTGCTCTCTCCCTCAGAGGTGCCCAAAACAAGCTGTTAGCATTGGTGCTCACAGTCTACTTTGACGGAATGGCAGAGATAGCCAGAGGAAAGGACTGAAAACAGTTTAGCAAATAAAATAAATTTGCATCAAAACTCCCTAGTTTCCTAGAACACGAAGGGTTTTTTTTAAAAAAAAAATAAATAATGAAGCAACATGTCTTTCACAAACAGATCTCTGACTGCAGTTGGCTTTTGAGTTTTAGGAGGATGGTGGGTAGTTGTCACATGTGATCATTTTGAGGGGTATTATTTCAGATGAAATTTCATAATATCAGTATTACCTGGGAACTTGAACACCTGCAAACTTGTATTTTTACCACTTCTAATGGGGGGAATGTGTCTAGAGAGGAATACTTGCAATTCCTAATCCATTTCATGACCTTGTCAGTTCATTTGTTGTTTTTAAGCAGGAATCAGTGTTCTGTCAGAACTGTGTTTCTGTTCAGTGCTCAGAAACCAGCTGGGGCATCCTTTTTCTAGTAGGAAATCTGGTCCCAAATAGCCAAACCTTTGTCATTTCAAGTGTCGATTAATTCATCACTTTTCCTGTGCTTCTGAAACTGCCTGGGAATCAAAGAATCATCTCCGTTGGAAGGGACCTTAAAGATCATTGAGTTCAACCATCAACTTAGCACTGCCAAAACCACGATTGTGTCATGTCTCTAAACACCACAGCTACCCGTTTTTTAAATATCTCCAGGGATGGTGATTCTACCACTTCCCTGGGCAGCCGGTTCCAATACTTGATAACCCTTTTGGTAAAGAAATTTTTCCTAATACACTTCTAGCCTGGAATGAAACTCTGCAGAAATCAAAATAACATTTTCCATGACCAGCAGATAATATCAGTGTTCAGTGAACTGCACTGACCACTAAATGGATTTTCAGTTGAAGTGTCAGGCAGTGGTTTGGACTTATAATGATTTGGCTTAATATCCTGCAATACACTCCTCACAGCTTTGTGGGGAAGGGATGTTGCACGGTGGTTGGTAGTCTTGCACACAGCACTATGTGCAGAGTGTTAGAGGTCAAGCTTATTTGAAAAACCGCTACACATTTGGTATCATAAAAGATCCCTAGATACCACAGTAAAGAAGTGGATAGACAGATTCTAATATGAGTAGAGATTAGAGCTGATTGTATGGTACTGCAGATCCTTGGTAGAGTCAGCTTTTCTGTAACTCAGAGAATGCCTCGGCATGGAGTTATGTGCTGAGGGCATTTTTCTTGAATCAGTACATCAGTAGTTTAACATACCATAAAACTAAGCAGTGTAACGATGATGATCATTTCCTACTATATGAGTTGCCAGAAGCCTGTGCATTTTATAAGAAAACTGCCAGATATAAGATTTTGTTACATTTAGCTCTTCCGAGGATTTATAGGTTGGTGGAAAAAAGTGCTGTTGGTGAGAAGGGAACTCATACAAGCGGGAGTGACATTTGCCTGGGAGTAAAGTTTGTTTTCACCTTAAAGAAAAACAGTAACAAAAGAGTAGGAAACTAACAAGGATATATGCTCACAGGTATACTGGATAGAAGAGCTGCATTAAAGGAGCCAGAGCTGGTCATCTTCATTTAGTTCAACCTCTGGTTTGATTTTGTTGCCAAGACTCTAATATCTCTAATCCACCAGGACTCTGTCAAACAGCTGCTAAAAGACTGTAGATTATTTTGATCCTATCTTTGATCTGAGTACCTGGCAGGTTTGCTGCAATAGCTCAGAAGGAACCTGGGCTCGGGGAGCAGAACCCTTGTCTGCTGATAATCCTGGTACAACGCTGTCTTCCAAAGATCTGCTGCAGTCACCTTCCTGAGCTTCTCTCACCTTATTTTTACTGTGGCTTCTGTGGCTGCCTGTTCCTGGCTCTCTGCTCTTGATGTGAGCTCCTTCTCTGTAATTCTTGCTATGTAGGAGAAGGTCCTACCTCGATTCAGACCACTGTGTCTCTATCACGTTTTGCATCTCTGCAAGGAATGTACCTCATTATGCTTTCCTCCCCTTTCTCATTATCTTTAAAGTCTCTTATTAGACTCATAAGTGAAAGCTGTGCTAATTTTTCAATTTATAGCCTGGTTTAATGTCATCTGTATTTTATATTCACTGCTGTCTCTCAGTTTTTAATCCAGAATTATTTTAAACCACAGTTAGTTTGAAGGATGCTACCCAAAATTAATTTTATTGAATAGTCTTATTACACACAGTAAGAACAACTTCTTCCCCTTCACTTTATGGGCTTTGTAGTCTATTTTTTTTAGTGCCTCAGACAACATGACACCAACTTTGAAGTGGATAAGGAAAATGGAGCTGGACTGAGAGGGGTTTTGGTGGTGACAGGGAGAACGTTATACCCAGTCTCTTTCTAAGAGATTCAGATAATGTCACCTTACCACTTGCCTAGGCAGAGATCCTAACACAAGCTGAACAACTCTGTAGAGGAAAGTCGTCAAGTCCCAGCATTTATCTGTGGGCTTTCCAGCCTTGTGAATGGGGATGGGTGGTTGTGCATCTTTCCTATGATGCTCTGCAGTCTCCTTTATTAGAGAAAAGAGGTGGTGGTTGCTCACCCTGGTCTTTTGCCAGCACAGACATTGGACCTGTAAAAATTGTGAGCAGGCACCAACAGGCCATAACTAATCTGCAGCGCCTGTGAGATACTGCAAATTTGCTTAAAACGTTCTGGGTTTGGTCACGTGTTTTCTTCAAGAATTTCCATGAAAGAAAATTTCCCTCCCCCCCCCCCCATCCCCTCAGAACTATTTTGAAACAAAAAGAGAACCATTTTGGAAGAGTTTTCTTAGTGAGTCCTACAAAAGCTAATTGAGAAGAATTCAGAAAATCCTTTATGTTAGTTCTACATGTAGGCCTGAGGTAAACTACCAGCCGTTGCCCATCTCGCTGTATTACTGCAGGGGAGAGAAGTGAGAGCACTGCCCAGGGAAGCAGCTTTGAGCCTGTCTGGCATACACGTGGGTTCAGGCTTCAGCCCTTCCGCTGTTTTCCCCTGTGAATGTTTATCATATCCTGCACACTTCTTCTCCCTCCTTGGATTTTATGTTCTTCAGATGCCGGTACCACTACCCTAAACCCAGTCTTCCTAATCATTTAGACCTCCTTCCCCATAACTACAGCAATTACGTAGTGCTTGGATTTACTGGGGGCTGTGCATACATATGCTAATTAGTTATAATTATAGAACTTTAGTTTTTTTAATCCTTTTTTTCACACCTGAAAGTCTCCAGTTTCCTAATTTCTTTATTTGTTTTTTAAATTATTTACTAATTGGAGGAGGGGGAAGACAGGATAATCATTTTAGTTTAGGTGAAGTTTATTTCAGTTACAATTTGAAAATGTCAGCATTTTAAACAGGATCGGGCAGAAAAAATTGGTTGACTTCATGTCATCAGTATCTTAAATCAGCTAACAGGCTCAGCTCTGTGTCTGCAAAGGTCTGGCGAAAGCTTCCATTTCCTGCAGAACTGCAGGGCTCACTTGACAAGCCATAGGGCCACTTCTCTGTTGGACCCTGCTGCTTGCAGATTCCCCAGAAAAACCTCCTACGCAGCACTCTCAAATCCAACACCAGCAGAATCCAGATCTGAACATTAGGTTTTTGCAGATTCACGTTTGAGAAATGAAAGCAAAGACATTGGCACTGCCTCATCCTGGTGTGTAGCGAAAATTACTTTCTCCTTAACCAAGTGTTAAAGTTAATTCAGATAAAGCGTGAGACAGTAATGAAAATCAGAGAAGTACATTTTAATTAAAATGTCAGCAAGATAACGCAAACGAAATCTTAAATCCCCCACCATTAAGGTTTCCCCACTGAGCCCTCCTGCAATTGTTCCTCTCTTCTTCTGATTGCTTTTTAACAACTTCTGTGTGGCCTTTGTAAATAATCCTCTCATTACAGATTTGCTTGAAACATGCAATCAATTTATTAAGGTATTTTCCAGGAGAAATTAGCAAGTACAATAAAGCGTAATTATTCTGGTACTCATTCATTTTTAAAACCAGAGGATGACCAGGTGTCTTCATTGCTTCTGCCAACCTCAGCAATCAGTTCAACAGCATTCGAATCACAGCAATATTCAGATTAATCCAGGCTGGGCAGGCAATGGCATTTTCAGGAAGACTGAAAAATTAGAAATTATCTGCTTTTTCCCCTCAGAAGTAGTCTTTGAAACAACTAGAGAAATTGGATTTTTGATTAGGTAAATTTTTTTGTATTGTTTATATATGTGTGTGTGTGTGTATGTGTGTTGCTTGATCTGCTCTGAAGAGAATACCAGTTCTTAATAAAAATAAAAAATGTAAAGATTGAGAGGGAAGACAGAAATAATTATAAATCTTTCTTTCGATTTAAGATCAATGTGTAATAAATGACTTAGTAAATGATGACCACCTTCCTCTGCCAAAAAGGAAGACCACAACAGTAAGGAGAATAAGTTCAGGTGGATGGCATGAGGGAACTCAAGACTCCTCAACCATAGATCCTCTGTGGAACAGAAACTCCAACCTGAGATGTCAGTCTTTTGGTTTTGAGTTTTATAGTAGAAATTTCCAAGCTTCTACACAAAATCAAAGAAGCATTTTTGACCATATTCAGTAGTATTTTTGTTCACATGGTTTAAGATCAACCAATGTAGTGGAAATTACTAATATCCAATAGCTCTTCATTTGTAAGTGAGAAATGAGCTTGGTATATGTGGTCTATTTCCTGGTTAACAGATGTATTCATGTGAATTATCCAGCCTGACTGGAAAAAAATGGCTATCTGAGAGGAATATATGGGAATATGAAGATCCAACTATTCTTCCAGGATGGGAAGAAGTTCACTCATGTCAGGACAGAGGCAAGGAGAGAAATTATGCTGGGGATTTGGAAAATGCAGGCTTCTTTTTGAGGCAGAGAAAAACAAGGCATTTTCAATGAAGGAATTGATGACAAAGCTGAGAGCTTTGCTGTAGCTGCTTTATGAAGAAGAAAATGACATCTGATGTCAGAGCCATCAATGCAACATCCCTACATCCCTTATCATCAGAAAAATTACATTTAATAGGTGATCTAAGTACATTTAGAAAACAAATTTTAGAAAGTCTAAGTACATTTTAGAAAACAAAAAGTAATCATCTTGGCATTTTGTCTGGATCCTTTCTCAGTGAACTTGATATTTTGGTTTCCAGCTCTTCAGCCCTCTAGAAAGGTAACCCTGCTAAGTGCATGAAAAGCACACCACCTCACTATTGCAGTGAAAAATAGAGAGGAATCAGAAGTCAGATAGTCATTATTAATGTTGCATTGCTCAGAAGACAAAAAGATAACACAGCTGGCTTTCTCTGCATTGTTGACAATATAATGTTTTCAGCAAGCTAATCAGAAATGACTCAGACGACATAGTGAGAGCACATAATGGGAAGTACCATGGTTTATTTCTACAATTGTGCTTCTCATATTCAATCAGATTTTAAAATTATATAGAAATTAAGAGCCTCAAAAATCATGTCTGATTGTTACTGAGAATAAAGTCCGCAAAGTCAGCTGAAAAAATGCTATTTCTACCTTATTTATTCCCTCAAATGTCTTCTTTATGCAAGTAGAAAGAATCTCGTCTTCTAACTTCTGTTGCTGTGAGTTGCCTAGCCAACTCAAAACATATTAGTCTTCTGGTGAATACCTGCCAAAGCATATATGTGCTTCAGCAGAAATAACTTTTAATTCAAGCATGTGAAAATCTGTTGTGGGTTTGTGTTAGTTATTTTGATCTCTTCTGAAAAGTTACATGCAATGGGAGTTCAAACAGTAGCTGTCTACTAAACACTGAAGCTGTGCCTTATCGCTACAGAAATGAGACAGAGGGTTGCTAAAGAGCTGCTAGCAGGGTCTTATATACAGGGAAGGATTCTGGTCCTAAGGAGTGGTAGCTTCTGGTTATTTCATGTGGATACCGTGAGTAGGAGATATTTAGTATTTGTTACCTAGAAGGCTAAAGTCCACAAATATTTGTACAACGTGCATGTACAACATACAGAGTTGTACAAGGGTATTGAAAAACCAAATGGGATGAATTAATAAATGTACTGTTACGAGTAGTATCACCCTGGGGAGATTTAAAGCAGAGGTTTAGAGGAGACACTGTTTATATTTATGCTTCTTGAATTACTTTGTTCTGTTAATGGAAACAGTTAGCAGCAAACTCTAGCATCAGGGGGAATATCTGCACATCATCATATTGCGCCCTTGGTGTTACTACAGACAGATCACTGCATCGCATTTGTGCATGGAAAGCCCAGTTCTTGCTCAGCTTCAATGTCAGGAAGGTCCAAAATGTGAAATCCTGACCTTTAAAAAGTGTGACTGGGCTTTAGGGAAACACAGGTGAAATGAGAGCTACACCCAACGTATAGTTTTCACTGGAAAAGAATATACATAAGGGATTTAATTTCATCTGAAACGTTATTCTGAGTTTTTCCTTGGTATATCCCTGACTAGGTCTTCTGCTAAGATTTAGCCTTGTCCTAGTGTTCCTCTCACTAATACCTTTCTGTGCTTTCAGTTCTAAATTCAAATTCCCTCCTTTCAAAGGCTGTTCTCATCTTCCTTGCACTTCCTTAGCAGTTTTACTGCTAAGAGGGAGCTGTATTTAACCAGCTGATTCCCAAAGAGATCCATCAGGGCTCATTCTGGCAGAAGAAATTCCACAAGGATACTTTCACTCTTTCTCTCTCTTTAAAATTCCTTTTATGTTTCCCTTCAATACAGCTGCATTCCATTCATCAATCCATCTGTCTGTTGATTTATCACATCCATCTGTCCTTCTGATTCATCCATTTAATACATCCATGTATTAGTCACTCACATATAGCCATCAGTCAAATTCTTTCCATCAGTGTTTCTACCAGTTAATTTTTTCTGTATGCTTTATCCAGTTAATATACTCCCTCTTAATATACCAGTGTTCTGGCATAGTAAACTATTTTATCTATACACACTACTCATAGTTAAGTGCATTTCTCCGTGATTAACAGCATTGATTATTAGAATATTCCCTGATTTGAGGGCAGAGAAAAAGCCAGAGGACGGATTTTTTTTTTTTTTTAAGTGTCAGAATAGAAATGCTTATAGCAATGAAAAGTGAACAAAAAGGCATCCATTCCCCGCTCAAGATGTAATGGTAAGTATTCCCATACCATGTTCCTAGCATAATTTTTAGGACTTTGACTCTGAGCAAACCGCTTTGCAGCAGAACAAAACCAGATTTTACACGAGTATAAAACTTCACATGACCATTTCTCCTATGATGTAATGGAAACCCATGCTTATACATGGACAATTACAATAAAAGAAATTTCTGTTGTTGAAAAAAGATCAGAAAAGACAACTGGATACTGTGTGCCTGAGAATGGGGAGGACATAACAGAACGCCGAAGGGTCTGGCTGGACTACATAGTTTTGATTAAATATTTTATAGGATCTCATGCAAAGTTGTGGAGATAACAGCGACCTTCTGTGTAGCCTTGCAGAACAGTCCATTTCTTTTCTGTGTTGAGCTTAAGAAATAAGAAATTGTTGGAAAAAATGAAGAAAATACAAATGTAGACAAAAGAAATAATGACAAGATTTGAAGGTGAAAAGGATTTGATCACAGCCTGATGCATTTATAATAGCAATATAAATGATAGAAAGGAAAAACTAATTCACTGTATCGGAAGATGAAGGGACAAGAAGAAATAGTTGGAAACTGTGAAAGGGAAAAATTAAGGTTGATAGCAGAAAAAGATTCTTAAATTGAATTCTTATGGTACATAACTGGAACTAGATGGAGTGTTAAGAGAGAGGAAGAATTGAACTACTTAACAGTAAAAGAAATTGGACTATAATGAGAAACTCATGTAGGAAGGTGGCTTTGGCTATTTTACGTGCACTGATTGTAGTTCTTTGTAGCTTTTGGAGCCCCAGGTTTTCATGCATCATGATATGCAAGTCTGTGGGGGTCAAAAAGATCTATTATATTGTACCAACTCCCTGACTTTGTATTTGGGCATGGTCCAGTGGGTGCTAGCCCTTTCACGTGCACATCTGTCTCATCCCGGTTTCAAAGGAAACCTCAGGTACAGGGACTCAGAGAGTCCTGGCGTGGATGGAGTTGGTACCCTATAACACGACATGGTTCAGATAGTAAAGCTGATGAGGAAATTATCTCACTTGACTTCAGGCATTAACACTGTGGATATCTATTGATGTCATCATTGCACTAAGCTCCCATACAACCACAGGAGAGACAGAGGCACGGTCCATCTCACCCAAATGCAGATGCCAGAAACAGGCTGAATAGATTCCTGTCCCAAAGTTTCTTTCTGATTTTGGGTTTTTTGTTGTTTTTTTTTTTAATTATGTTTTTTCTATTGTAGATAGTACTTGGTCAAGGAGCTCAGATTTGACATGTACATCGTATATGTTTAGGTCTAGAAAGATCAATCACAGTGACAGAGTCAGAAGGTCTCTGCAGGCTGTCCAGGTGGAAAAGTCCTGGGATTCTTCTTGGTGATCTTCAGGTTCATGGCAGTCTCCTCCTTTGGTCTGAATGCGACTGGTTAGACTCTTCTGAATATTAGGAGGACTAGTCTGTGAAAGAATAGAGCTATGACCTGAGAGTGTTTTAATCTAAGGTAAGAAAGAAGCTCTAGAAGAAAAAACTAGAAAAGACTGGAGGAAAGACATAGATGCCAATGTAGTCACTCTAAAAAGAGCTTAATAGAATTAATTATCACTTACATTCTGGAAGATTCAGTTTAAAAATATGATCCTGGAAAATGAAGAAGCCTGAATGATCCTCCTAGCTTTTTTTTAAGCCCTTCTTCAGTGTCTTTCAGTCTCTGCAGCCCAGGTGAAGGAAAGGCTGAGCTCCATTTTTCCCAGCTAGAATTAGAAGACAGTGTCACAGTATGAATCAGGAAATGTGCTCAGGGTTATTGGGCTGCTCTGAATTGCTACTGTAGGATTTTGGTTTGTTACCTTTTCTAAAGCATTTCTTTTGTTTTCTTCCTTTTTTTTTTTTTTCCCTTTTCTTTCTCTGTAAGGTTTCTGGTGCATTTGGACATTTGATTATGTATGAAGTCTTGTATGATATTTAATTAACATTCAGAAGGAATACTTCAGTCTATGCATATTATTTGCACAGGTTAAGTATTCCTGATAAGACTTCTCAAATCAGACAAGCTGAATTTAACATAATTAGACCTATGAATACTCATGGAGAAGGTAAAAGGGAGCTTGCTCAAGCTTTTGTACCATGGAAATGAGGAGAAGAAGGGGCATGAAGGGTAAGTGTGCAGGAGGGAAAATCACCCTCAATCATAAAATAAAGAAGACAAGAAGAGAGACATGTCATGAAATGCTTAGAGCTATTCCTGTGCTTTCACTGCAGCAAAGAATGGGCAATGACAAACCTTTTTAGAGTCATCTTCACCTAAGGAAAATTTAGGAGACTTATTGGATTATTTGTGGAAGGAGAATTAAAGACATAAGTGGCCAGAAATAGTTTAATTGCTAGTACCTCCAGGCACCTGTAAATGCATGGCTGCAAAATCTGCTGTGCCATTGTGGCCAGCCCTTTGGATTTATTTTTTCCTTTTTCTAAAATTAAGGGCAGAAAAAACATTGTAAATAGAACCGTGCTTCATTGTGACATGTTGCTTCATCAGCGTCAAAATGTTCCTGGAGAATATGTCAATTTTGATGAAATTTTCATTGGAAACGCACTAAAACAAATCACTTCAACTGTCTTGTTTTATTTTGGTAATGTCAAAATATTTTGTTTTGATAAGGTAAAACCATATCATTTTGACTGCACCATTTTGATTAATTCATTTTTGTTATATACATATTAATTTTTTATATTGAATTTATATGAGATTTTAAATGGTATACCGTACTGAAGATTGAAGATTATGTTATAATCTTTTCACATTAACAGAATAAAATATTTTGACCTAATTAAATGAAACATTTCAGCATCATCAAACCAAAACAATTTGACACTACCAAAATGAAACATTTTGATATTTCAAAAAGCCTTAGAAATTTATGGAGCTGTCAGAAATGTGAATATGAGACAATTTTGTCTGAGGTCAAGAGACAATAAATTTTTTAAAAGCTGAATTTTCTTTCACAGTAAAATTTCAGTGTCTCCTGCCTCTAGAAATCAGATGTATCAAGCCCAGAAGCAGTTCATATTTTGAGATATACTCCCACTTCCCATTTAGTATTCGGGTAATTATGTGGGGAATATGTGATGCAGAAGATACTAAATTCAGAAGTTTGCAACAAAATGTCTGGATACATACTGCCGTACGCACATCAGTTCATCTATTATGAAGGGTATGACCTCTACTGTCCTCTATTCAGGCAAATGTCTGATAAGAAAAACCAGTTTGTTAAAACTGGGCATAGGATTTGCTTTAATGGGTTGGCCAGATTATACTTTTTGATATGTTCTGTTTCCAGCTGTATCAAAAAACAGTACAAACAAGATATGGAACTGAAATAGTTACATACACTGATTAAGGCAAAACAAGAAATAACCACAGAGGAAAAATACAGAAAAAAAAAGGGGAGAAGTGCTCATGTACCAGTTGTGGGTTTTTTCCATTGGCTTTTTCTCTTTCTTGGTTTTCTTTGAGGTTCTGCAGAAGATATACTTTATTACTATAAAATAATGATTTCTAAATAAAAATTGTAACGGGACACTAAGGCTAAAGGTGTTTTTAATCGCACAGGTAAAGCTGAGCCCTAGGTTACTTCTTGCACTGTTATGTTTACTCCGGAGTATGCAGATACACCTGAGGTACACAGACAGGTTTTAGAGGTAGGGAGGTACACTCCCGAAAAACACCAAATAAGGAGGCTTATCTGAAAGAGTCATTGTGTGTTCAGCCTTTGTGTACACATTCACTAGTCAAGGCAAAATGTGTAAAATAAGACATACATCTTCAATTTCTGTGTCAATGTTCAGAAATGTTATAAAACCCTCTAGAAATGTGACATATAGGCATTTCTCAACAAATGTGGCAAATATTCCAAGAATGGAAAACAGTCTTGACAACAATGCTTATTTTTTCAAGTTAACAATTTGCTTAGATTTATTTAAAAGATTGCACAATTTGAAAATATGTGACCTGTCCTCATAAAAAACACTGTAGTAAATCTGTGTAACTCTGTGATAGTATAAAAGGAATTCTCCTTGACCTCCAAAGACAGATGGCCTTGTGTCCTGAAGCATGAGAATGGTGATATTTTCTCTAGCGATATTTTTCTGGAAAATGGTCAGCAGATGCTAATCTTGTGCATATACCTGCCAAATCCTTTCTTCAAATTAACAAAGCTTTTTGCCTTATTGAGAGAAATAACACTATGGAACTGAGAGTTGTATAATAAACAAATTAATGATTGCTGTGTTGGAAAATGATGCCCTTTTTGTCCATTGTAATTCTGCTGCCTCTGAATGTCATTAAGGACTTCTCTCGCATTGCATGAATAAACTGGTTTTCTTAATCTAGGCCATGTTTATGGGCCTAGATTAAGGAATGTCAGCTGTTAAATTTAAGGGAACTTCTGCACTAATTTTGCTGGTTGCTTGGATATCTCTCTGTCTAAGATCTCTGTTGCTGCTTGACAAACCTTTAAAAGGAAAATCTTTCCCTATGACTGTATTCATTTTTCTCTATCACTCTCTCTTCCCATTGAAGAAGCACTCTCTCTACCTTAAGATGATCCCTTAAGACACATGGGTGAAAAGAGAGCTTGCCTTTAATGATAACAAACTCCCAAATGTTTATATTTGAGATTCCATCAGTGCATGAGTTTTATCAATTAAAAAAATAAGATAGAGTTGAATGTGAAATGAAACAGCCCCAACCATAATCCCACTGTGGTTGATAGATATGTGATTTCTATCATGTGTGGAGAAGTGGTAAGCATCCCTACTCCTTCTACAAAAGGTGTGTAACAGTGCAGAAATTTTGGTTATTTAGGAGTATGGGTAGCAGAATCGTTGCCTTGTTCCTATTAATAATAGTGGTGAAAAAATGTAGTGAGGAATTTGAGGTAAGGAATAATGAATGGTGTTAGTTGCTTTTGTAGCAGACTCCTAAAAAAATATAAATAATCTTGAAATAAGAAAGTTTAAAGTCTGCTAGTTTTTTGTTTCCACTGTCCCAGTGAGGAACAGCATGTGTGAGGAGGTGTTTCTGAGTCTTTCATCTTTAATGGAGGAAGCCTTTAGTATACCTGTAGCTGTGTAGAAAATATGGCAGATGCAGTGTTACTGTGGAAGGTGATTAAATAGAAATGTCAGTGGATTTAAAAATAGAAACACAAAACAATAAAAAAAAAACATAACAAAACCCCAACCCCAAAGCCCCAAAGAAACAAACCAAGAAAATAACCAAACAACAAACCTAGACACCAGAAAAATTTCTTTAAGGAGAATAAAGCATGGGGAGGCTGAGATGAGAAGGTGGTAGAAGAGCATCTACCCTCAGGCTGAGGAAGGGAAAGTGCATTAGATGAGCTAATGGTTTACTGACACCAGCACTTGTTATGAGTGAGTATTGTGCTGGGCCTGGCTGGACGGAGGAGAGCACTGCTATGTGCAACAGATCTTTGCTTAGAGACACCTGGAGAAGAAGCTAATAAAATCTTGTGCTATAAACTCCAACTCTGACCTTATTTTTTTGCAGGTTTCCAAAGCTCTTTACCTGGGTAGAGTGTTTCAGATATGCTGCAGTAGGTCCTCAGCTAAATCTAAGTCTTTGACCTGAGAGATCTCCTGGATTAAGTGCCCAGATGAAATGGCCTGCTAGGTAGGATTTTATTTTAGGTGCTCAAATCTGAGGTTAACAAGGTCAGGAGGTGTGAGCTCATTGGAGATTAACACTGAATTCAGTGGCAAGTTCTACAGTTAATTTCCTTTGCAGGTTGCGGATATTAACAATGCAGAACACATACCCAAACAGATGTAGGCATTAGTATAAAAGCATTATTTGCTCAGAAAAGGGACTATCTGACTAGTAAGTACAAACAAAGGGGGACTGAGATACATTTGCTTTGAGTTTCATCCTGCTTGATACTGTACCATCCTGAGGCAGGAGTGAGGGTGAGACAAGAAGAAATCACTTCCACTGCCTGCTGCCAAAAATCTTACTCCATGTGCATATGAAAGCACAAACTTTGATGCCTTAAGGCCTTTCTTGGCACTAAGCAGTTCACAAGTCTTGCCATAACAAGGTGCATGGCATGTTTGTTCAGATTAGCAGTGCAGTGTCAGTAAAAAGGGCATAGTACCAAACCCCAAGGGCCTTGAGGGCTCTGAGGGGATATTTTTTAACATATTGTGGTATTTTTTTAAAAAAAAAAGGGCTAAGGATTCTGGTTTGTGCTCTCTCTTTGTGCAATGATCATATAAGTAAAAGGAAATCCTGCCTAAAGCAGGAGTAATGAGGTTAGTGACGTGAGGGTGGAGGCCAACGGGCTTTGGAGTCCAGGCTCTGCTAAAAGCAGATCAGCCAATTTAGCATCTTTGGCTGTACCAAGATGCCCCTGGAAACCCCAGCTTCCCCTCCTGTAACAGCTCTGCTTTGCTCACAAGATGACACTTTCTCTTAATTTTCCAGATTGATACTCAGAAAATAGTTGTCCTGTCTTCCTCATATTTCTCTCATTGTCCTCCTGCCCCTTGCTGTGCATTTGGGTCTAATCCTGGTCCCTTGGTCCTGCCCCAGTGCAGAGTAGGACTATTTGCCAAGCCTCTGTCCTTTGGGTATTGAAGCACAGTACAGGTATGAGCATGGTACCTCTCTGTTTTATGTGGTACAAATGAATCCTTACTAGGTCAGCAAAATTGATTTGAATCAGACCAGATTCATTGCATGGCTGGTTTTCTTGTTGCTGTTTTTATTTTAATGGTATCATGACAAAGGAAGATCCTTTGAGCGTTCTACCAAAGCAACATAAACATTTATTATGGTTAGAAAACCCCTTTGAATAGGTCAGCTTCTTCATATGACTGAGAAGTTAATCCTGCTCTGCATAGATTTGGAGTATTATGCGAAGCTGTCCATAACGTATATATAAAAATCCACTGAGAGGCGTGGGGAGAGAAAATCCCCTGAAATACCTAACTGAGGATTCAAATTTTGGAGAGCAAAAAAGGAAAAAAAAGAAAAAAGATGCCCAAGTCTTCAAGGAGATCTTTTTGTCTCTGTATCCCAAGCTATAGATGTATAGAAGGGGTAGAAAGGAAATGTTTTCAGGAGTTTTCTTATCATGGCATGTTAGTGAGAATATAGACTAGGACACTGTTTAATAGCCTAATATGGCTTATTACCCAAGAGTATATTAAATCAGGGAAAGAGAATTGCGTAGACACCCATAGAAATCCCCTGGGAGTACCACATGGTCTGTCCACTGGAAGTCATTCTTGACCTACATCTAGATTAGTTCTCAGCCCTACTTTATGTACTTCAGGAGAACAGCAACTGGGAGCCAAGCTGCAGGCTTCAAAGAATCTGTCCCTGTTCTTTCCTCTGGCCTCTACTGAGAAAAACTGTTTGCAGCTATGTTTCCCAAGAAAAGTCTTAACAAAGAGTACTCCCTTGTGCTAGAAAATCAACTGTCTTAATGTTGCTCATGTGTCCTCTATAACTCAAGATGGAGCTGCTTGGAAGAAGCAAGGAAGGATTCCTCAAAATTTGCAGTTCTTTTCTGCTTATAGAATGAACAAGTGTGTTAGCAAGGGTGGTTGCTGTTGGGTTTGAGCAATTCTATCAAAACCACTCTCTGTTCAAGAATGAGCTTCTCTCAACCCATGATCCATGGATCCCATGATCTAACTCTCAAACCAACCATGGAAATTATTGTTTTTTCATAATGAAAGAAAAATGTTTTTTGGTGATCTCTATGCCAGTCTGTGTCTATGCAGAAACATTTTCCTTTGAAAGATTTACATTTAACTTCACTGATGCATTCTTTCTGGACTCTATGTTATGAAAGAGTCAGTGATTTTTCCCCTTTTTTTTTTGAGAATAAGAACCCAAGTGCTATAACAGCTATAAGCTTTCTCCTTTTTGCTAAAAAGCATGAGACAGCTGTACTGACAAGTATGAGCAAAATACAGTCTACAATAATTCTGCACAACCAGGCAGGGAGGAAAAACCAATCCTCACCTTGCGAGTATGTAGCCACAGAACAATGTTTGCATCTTCAGCAGCCTGAAACAGATGAGTTCTCAATATGATCTGAAGGCTGGTGACAAGAAGAAAGCCTCTGAAATGGATAGTTAATCTTTGGCTTCTCTTACGGGTGAGCTGCATTCAGGCAGAGGAGAGGGATTCTGCTCTGCAATCCCAAAGGTGTGAGCCCTGGCAGCCTGGGACAATGATGCTGCAAATAAAGTTGAGTATAACCTTTCCCTACAAAAAGAAAAGAAAGGAAAAAAATCACTACAGGGATGGGCAGGGAGAGTGGGAGAGGGATTTCTTAAAAAGTAAGGTAAGGATTATCAGAAAGAATCACATGACAGGCTGACCACAAACACTTGCAGTTTAAATAACTAAGGGGAGAGAAACATATCTGAGCATCAGAGCACAACCACATGATGGCATATCAAGATGAATCCCAACTTCTCATGCTTCACATGGGGCTGGGAACAACACACATTGCAATGAATCTGGGTGGCATTTGTAATTAATGGCATGCGGCAACGTGTGAAAGAAAACAAGAAACTAATGAAAATGTCAACCAGATATTTCAGCTGTAGCAAAGGAGGGCTGATGAGTAATTTTTTTGTGGTTTGGGTTCAGATTGATTTCTCTTTTTTTCTTGCTCTTATGGTAGCTGGACAAGGAAAGAGAGGGAGTATTAGTACAGGAAAACCCTGGTGCTTTTGCAAAGAAACAGGCTGTGATTTCTCACATTTGATGAAACTGATGCTTACTCTTCTCACCTTGACAATGTCTCTTCTTATTAGAGGACAGCAGCATGGTAATGGCCTTTACAAGCTGACGCAGATGTCAAACAAAAATAAAAATTGAGAATGTCAAGAGGAGGGGGGAGGACAGGTAACTACAGGAGTGAGGGGGGCAAAAATCGCTTAACAAACTGGCCTCTGGTCATAAATTTGCCTTTGAAATGATGGCTTAGAAAGAAATAGAGATGAAAAATCCTACTGATTTTCTCCAGTGTAATTCACATCATATAACCCAAAGAAACACAGAAATACATGGCAGCAACTTACTGGTTTTTTTTTTTTCCTATGAGGTTGCACTTGGGAAAAAGGGAAGCAGGGGAAAAACAAAGAATAATGAGCAATTGTGAGTTAGTTTTCAATCCAGCACAGAAATATTATGTGTTTTGTTTGCTTTTTATTTGAAAAAGTGTGACCATACATATCTCCTTATTTGTCTTGGTTCTATTTTCTGAGGGATGAGTTCAACATACAAGAAATTTAAATATCTCCTTTTCATATCACAGAATCATAGAATAGTAGGGGTTGGAAGGGACCTTTGGAGATCATCCAGTCCAATCCTCCTGCCAAAGCAGGTTCACCTAGAGCAAGTTGAACAGGGACAAGTCCAGGTGGGTTTTGAGTATCTCCAGAGAACCAGACTCCACGACCTCTCAGGGCAGCCTGTTCCAGTGCTCTGCCACCCTTAAGGTAGAGAAGTTTTTCCTCATGTTGAGGTGGAATTTCCTGTGTGCCAGTTTGTGTCTGTTGTCCCTTGTCCTGTCACTGGGCACCACTGAAAAGATTCTAGCCCCATCCTCTCGACTCCCACCCTTTAGATATTTATAAGCATGTCATGCTCTTCCCTGCTCATCAAGTTCTGACATTGTAGTAAAGCTGCAGTAAGCAGTATGTCTAACACCTGTCTCAAGTATAGCCCTGCTCCCTTCTCTTCCTCGAAAAAAGTATGCTTGTATAATTCAGGAACATGCTTTTCCTTTTCAATACTATCTGTAGCATAAAAGGAAGGGTAAATTACCTGGTCCTAACAATGCAATATTATTAAGCTTTCTGTAATGAGGCCTGAGTTGAACAGTGTTTTAAGACTTTCATGAGTGAGGGTTGGTCTTTTTGCCTCTTCACCCAGGAAGTATTCTCTGCTTAACTAGCAGGTTCCCTGCTCTCACATATCTGCATTAATTTCAACAATAATGGAGCTTTGTCTTTCTACCCAAGGAATTGAAAGCACCTTAGAACATACATGGGTAAACTTCATTAGCCTTTTTTAAAGGCGTAATTTATTATCTCTGTCAGAGAAAAGTGAAGCAGTCATGCCATTTTTAAAAACATGGGTTTTTTTCCCCAGGAAGCAATAGACATACTATGCTTCACAATCAGCCACTAGCACCTGGGACTGGAATTAGCTAACAGAAAGGCAACTATGCTTTTTCACAATTGGAATATCAGGTTAATTTATATTTCAAAATACCAGGGCTATTTGGAGCTGATTTTCCATTGACTCGCATCCTTTACAGATGAAGTATTCACAGTGAAGTATTTCCCTCAGGTGAAACAGACTCCAATGTGAATGTATCCCCATGCTCATTGTACACAGGTATCTGGTTGTACAAGTCATTACTTATTTTGTAAATGCAGCAAGCTGATGAAAATGATGCTGCTTTTATTATGAAAGTTTCAAAATTGAGAGCCTTTTAAATGCACCAAAACAAAACTCAGATGAAGTTGCTGGGCCTGGTTCTTCACTGCCTTGCACTGGTGCGACTTCATTGACATTTGTGGTATACAGGTGTATTAACACAAGGGGAACACACAACCTTACCTACTGCTGATGTCCTCTGTCATAACTCATGTTTTCTGAGCAAGACACAATAGAGGGAAACAATAAACACTGCCTAAAAGTAGCTTGTCACAATTTCCTTCACCTTTTCTTCCTCAGCTGCCTGAGCTTTATGAATTTTTTTCATGCTGTCAGCCAGAAGTCACTTACATTTCCGTACCTCAATTAATGGGATGGTGGTTTTTGTTTGTATTGCAGCTGGCATCCCAGTGAATTTGCCTGCAGTTAACTTGATGGCCAGCTTTGCTCTGAACTGTATGTCATCGATAATAGCAAGTGACAATCTTGCCATTCCAACAACTTGATAAATCGACCAGGCTTCAAAATAAGTCAATTTCACCTGCCACAAAACATGGCAGGCTTTCTGATTTAAATCCCCGGGATCAAACATTTCTGACAGAGATCTCAAAGCACACAAGCCAGCAGGCACACTGGGCAGGTCAGGCTTTTGACAGAGCAGACATTTACAGTGCGGTGGAGTGAAGAGTGTGAAGGTGTGGAGTGGCAGCTTTCTCCTGCTCTCCAGGGTTGTATTTGACTTGCTCTTTTGTATTGCTTTTAGATCAAATCAATTCTCAGCACGCTCCAGCCTTTCGTGTTAAATAACTCATTGCACCCAACCACCACGTGCAATGCTCACATTGGGGACCATCATTAAGACAGGCAGGTTTCTTGAAGCTGTCTTCATCAGCAGTCAGAATCCTAAGGTGGTTTCATCTGAGTTTAGTTTAAGACACCATGAAATAAAAATTAATGGAAAGGGGCCATGTCTTGCAATATTCACCAATATTCTGGTTTTGCTGTGTGATGGGAACATGCCTCTCTATGGATATGCCTTGGCAGGCTTAGGCTCAATGAGACAACCCTGCTCTCTCCTGCAGAGGTCTGATCAGCAGTCACAGACTTCATGTCCATTGGGCACACTGTTTTAAGTACTTTTGGTGCCCTCAGACCTTTTCTGTTGTTTTTATTAAGAGAGAGAGTCAGAATCTTCATTGAAAACCATTTTTTAAAAATTATTTTAGGGGATTGGTATTAACTACGCAAATGAGTATTCAGGTACATTAATAGAGTTATGCCTTTTCTTGTTTCACTCTAACTATATCAAGTAAATGATTGCAGTCCTCACCAAGAAACACAACTGCACTGGTAACTAAGAGTCCTCAAGGCTTTGTTCTGATTTTACAGTCATTTTGTGAGGTCTGATATTAAGAAAGTGACAGCAATTCCTGTTCCATTTTAGACTGGGGAAAAGAGTGCAATTTCATTTGTGCATCTAAAAGATTGCTATATGACTCCAATCCAGTCATATTGAGCTTCCTTTTGAGGCTATTGAGACAAATAGATACTTATAGATCATGAGTCAGTTGCCTACTGCAGAATGTCTGAAACCAAATCAACACCTTAGGCTTCTGCTAGCACAGCTGTGTAGATCTGGGCTGTGAAGAAGAGAAATCCCAGGCAGGTTTAGCTATACTACATTCATCCTAGCTGTCCTAGCAAACCGGTGCTTTTTTTCTGTCATAATAGGCAATTGTGTGGTTACAAAGGTATATACACTTTTGTGGGAACACTTTCCACATGCTAAAAGTAATGCACTCCTGGGGTTGTCTTTGAAATAGCAATGCAGCTTACTAAAATGCCATTACAAAACTGTAAGTTGGGGAAAACTTGATTCCTCCAGGCAGTGGTGTTTTTATGTTTTTTTCTCTTTCTACTTTTTTTGCTTTTGTTTGTGCTGTGAAGGAAACCAGATTATTATGGAGAGAAATGGATTAGAAGCACCTGGAGCAAGTAACATTCTGCTTTGGCCATGCCTGTAGCAATTTGTATTTGCTCTTGAAGAACATTTGCATGAGAAGTGTTATGTTTACATGAAGTAGAGCTGATTTTTTTTCCATTTAAAAAGAAAAGCATGACCATGTTGATAGTTTTTCATTAAAAATGCACCAGATATTTATGAAAAACATAAGAACTTGATAAGCACCTATGCTATGATTGTTTTTAAACAATTTATGTGGACACATCATTTGTCAGAACTTTAAAATCTTAATAGAAATATTTACATAAAATAGTACTCACCACTTTTATCAACTTTCAGAAAAAATCAGTTTCAAACACACAGCAGAAATATATTTCCCGTGGAAGTTTACTGTACTATACTTGAGAATGTTGAATTATTTGGAATGGAAATAATACCATAGGATTTATATACTATAGGAGATCACCAATATATATTGTTTAAAACAATGAATAATTTTTAACAAATCCACAAGCTGAAATTTGTTCATTAAAAATAATCTTCCAAATACCTGTGAATGCTGAAGAGAATGGGAAAAGACCTCAAGAGACCGAAATGGCTCTCTGCTTTACTTCACATTGACTGTACTGTGAACATACCTACTGGATGTTTGTACAACCTATTCTTATAAACCTCCAGGGAAATATCTCTTGCAGCAATCCCTACAGAGTCTATTCCCTTGCTTCACTCTGGTTTAGGTTTTCCTTAATATCTAACTAGAAGAATCAGGTATTTTTACACCAAGTAAAATTCCTACACACTCCTCCTTCACTTTTTTTTCTATCCTTACTGGCTCTAGAGAGCTATTAATTTTTTTTTTAATAGCAACTAATTGTAAAATGGAAGAGTGTTACCGTGTCTTACCCTAGTTTTTTCTTTCTTGGCCTAAACAGTTCAGTTTCCTTTACCGTTTCCTCATAGATTATGTCTGTTCATCTTCTTATCTTTCCTGTTACTTTTCTCTTTTTACCAGTTTCCTTTTATCTTTCTCAAAGTGTGTCACCCAAAACTGGCAATAGTCATTTGTATCTGGTACCAGAATGAGCTGAACTGGAATCACGTCTGTGATATCTTCTGCCCAATGGCCCTGTGCGATATGGTCCAGTATGAGATCTTCCCTTTGTGCAACAGCATCCTACTAATGTTATCATATGCATTTTGTGGTGGGCTGTACTCAATGGTTCTCCTCTGTGCAGTCAGGTTAGTCACTTGGTTTACTTTGGGCTTGTGCCTATTGAACTTCATCTTATGGATATCTGAGTGGCTTTACAATTTTTCAATACATTTTATTTTCAATTCTGTCTTCCAAGGAGCCTGCAGTCTTGTCCAGCTTGCTTTGTACATTGTTTTTGTAAACAACCTTGTTCTGGTCGATTAAAATCATTAATGAAACCAAAGGCCAAAGGCCAGTGGTATAATGCTTAAAAATCCACTCCAGTTTGACCACAAGCCAACTATTCTAACTGCAGTTCTGCGTTCACTCAAGAACACATTTCCCTGATTTGCTAACAAGAAGGGTTTCTAACATTGAGGCACTGTCAGTGGTCTAAGAATTTGATCTGACAGGCAGGTTGGGACCATAGACTTCCTTGGGCATTGGTGGCTTCTTCGGAGTCCAGAGATTTACTTTTGTGATAGACTTGCTTCATTTTAAACAGAGCAAGGACACTACAACTTGCTTGTGTTTTCATAACAGATCTGGATCTGTTGCTAAACCCAGTGCTTTTTCACCTTGATTAAGTTTGGATTTAGCTTGCCTTTGTGGGTTTGGCTTGTTTTCTCTTCATCTGACGGATTTTACAATTCCTAGAGAATAATATATTCTCAAGAAAAAAAGTCAGGAAAATCACAAGCAGGTTTGTACCCGATGCAAAAAAACAACCACCAAACCAAAATCCCCAAACTTTTAATTTGAAGAAAAGCAGCAATGAAGACCTATCATAACTTTGAAACACAGTAGATATTTTTTTTGCTTACTGTTAGAACATCTTACATCTATTGTTGCTCCTAACTCCTTTGACTTGTGACATGCGTGTGATGCGATGAATATCACTGTATCTCATAAATAAAGCTTTCATTTACTGAAAACATATATTGCTGGCATTGTAAGAAGCTTCCTTTCACCTTAGAAAAACAAATTGACAATTGAAAAGGACAAATTCATCATCATGGACTTTAAATCACTCTTTTCTTCTAATTGTCTTTTGTTAATATTATTTTTATTTTTTGAGGCGGGGCCCTAAATCTGGTTTTATCTAGGTTTGGGACATCTTGAAAGCAGGCAACTTCAGTCCAGCTGTGAGAGAATATTTTGCAATGGATTTGCATAAATGAGCTTGCCTCCAGGCCTACTCTCTTTCTCCACAGTCAGTCTTCCTGCTCATGCTCATTATCTCTGATTTTCAGCAAGTCTTCAAATTTCTGCCAGGCATGGTCTAAAAGACTTGCAGGATTGAAGACTTCCTTGAGGAGGAGTAAGAAACATGGGAAGGCAAAAGCAAAGTCTTCTGGTATGCCAGAGACCTGGGGAGGAACATGCAGAACCTGAAAGGGTCAATAGAGCAGTATCTCCACAGGGCGTGGGAAGACAGAGAACAGGACCAACACCTCCTTTTCTGGTCGGACTGTGGAGAAGTATTTCTTTCTGTGCCCTTATAAAGATCCATGAGCAATCTCTGCAAGCGTGGGCATGCCTGTTCTGTACGAAGATGACGCCGTATAGAAATGTCAGCTCCGACAGTAGTATGAATGTCCTAATGCAATTAGAGAGAGTCTGGCTCCACGGGAGAGCTTGTTGGGTACTCTCTTGAAGAACATAGCCCTATACTGTCTCGTACAGCAAGGGCAGGCTGCCAGAAGGGCCACAGGCTAAAAGACAGAAAGAGTGCTGTAGGAGCCTTTGGGGAGCATAGCAGGGAAAAAGGCTGAGGGGAGACGACACAAGGCAGAGAGAAGAAAGGTGCTCAGAGTTCAGATGTATACTGCAGATTTGTTATCATCATCCTTTACTTTTATTAATTCTTTTAAACTCCACTGAAATTCACTCATGTGTGGGACATTCATACCTATGCACTGCCTATGTGTCTTACAAAAGGAAGAGAAGTTGCTTGGTTGTTTTACTTCTTCATATAGATTTATTTTAAAAGCCTTTGCCCACTCTATTACAAATATAACTGTCTATTAGCATCATATTGCATGATGTATAAACATGGATGCATTTATAAATGTATGCTTGTGTATGTATCTATACTGATCTACACGTCTCTCTCTTTCAACAATGTCATGATCTGCACTGTATCGTTATAAAAAGCTTTTTATACTGTTTTAGATTAAAGTTGTCATGTAAATCTAGGATTTTATTATTCCTCTTCAAAGTAAACAACATGAAATAGAAGGTGTTCACATTTCAAAGATATACCTTGAAGTCTGCAGAAGTGAGGGGGGTAGGGGAAAGATTTCTTCTCCCAATTTGTTCCAGGTAAAATAATTACTTTCCAGAGTGAGAAATGTATTACAATTTTCACAATTACTCTGTTATAGTGTACTAGGGCAATAAATGACTTTAAGCCCAACGTCTGTCTGGTTAAAAGTTACAGGCACTTAATTTTAATAAATAATTTGGCCCTTTTCTAAAGTGGAAATTAAAATTTCCTTAACAACTGCAAGTAATTTTTTTTAAACAACTGTCACATAATAAGGTCATTACCAAAGTGGGAATTAACTACTTACTGGAACAATGCATTTTAAAAATTACTTTAAACAAGTTAAAACAAAGAATCATCGATTTAAGTGTGAGCGAGAAGAAACCAGCTCCTGTTTCACAACGCTTGGGGACGCAGTACACTCCTGTAGTGATGCACAGGAAAGAGATTTACCAGCCTGGTCTGACACGAAGTGATGGCGAAGGACTGGCTGCCTTTTTCTGTGTGATGAGCACTGGATTTGTTGTTGGGGGCTGTACCGCAGTGGGTGGACGCTGAAAGGAGAAAGAGGGAAGAGACACCAGCGCTGGTGTTGCCCAGCCTCCGTCCCTGTGGCAGTTCCCATGCCTTGGAGATACAACAGGACTATTCACCTCTCTTTGGCAAGGGACAAGTGAAGCCCTAATGAAGACAATGGTGCAATTAGGAGGATTTTTCTTTTTCTATGAGCACCTTGGTCTCAGGAACTCATGTGTGTAACAGAAGCAGCTGGGGATGAACAGGGCCTCTAGCATGACATAAGTGTTTCAGGAAAAATCTTGGCCACTATCTGTCCCTCCTTATACAGTTGCTGTTTACACTTTGAAACTCCAAATACGCTGTGCTGAAGCAGTGCTTCTCTGCCAAAATTAATATAAGCATGATTTTGTACTATTACAGGTTTGGGGAAACCAGTGGCATTGCAGATTCTCGTAACTGCAGTTTTCTGATGGACTTCCTCCAGGAAGCAGTTTTTACAGAAATATTGTGCTCTCAAGCTGAATAGCTACTATTATACTGGTATGCCCAGTCCTTCTCCTCCAAAAAGAATGTCATCTGTCTATTGTTTCTCTGCAAGTCAGAGGCCAATCCTTATCAAAAGGAATCATGACTATGTGAATGGTTTATTGTCTGTAGGACAATCAACAGTTGTCTTTCTGCCCTACTGCTTTAAGCACAGCTTATAAGCACTCAACCACTCTGTTTTAAAGGTGTTGCACTCTTAAAACCCTTTCCAAGGTGTTATGTGACAGGAATACACACATACACACAGACATAGGTTGGCAAGAGTCAGTATACCTCATATCAAACAAGCCATGTTGTCCATAGGGTAGAGTAAGTGCATATAAATCACATATTAAATAACTGCAAATAGAAAGTGTGAACAACATATTGTAAAAATGAGTTGCTCTGAATCAGAAGAAATTTTCATTAGGATTTATTTTACTGTCTGTAGTTGTTATGAAATCAACTTGCTTGTATTCTCCAGCACAATGGGATAAAATTTGTTGTGATCCAGCGGTACTGATTAGACTCTAATATGTTAGAAAAAGCATGGTTTATACCACTAAGTAAATCAGAAACTTCTGCGTCAGCTGCAAACTAACAGCTGAAGCCATCTGAACTGCACTGTTTTCTGTTGCTTGTGGGACTGATTCCTCTTCTTATGGTGCAAATGTGAACACTCAATATGCAATGCACATCAAGTAATTTTCTGTTTAGCTTTTCTAACTGTTGCATCACATTTTTAATTTTCCTCTCTTTGTAATTTAGTCTAAATAAAGGCTCTGGTATTAATTTAATTTTTTGAGAGAAAAATAAGCCCTGCAAAAGCAGAGACATGCTTTGCCCTTCCTCTAATCAATTTTATAACAGTTTTTTTTTTTTATTGACTTATCCCCTTGAATGAAATTATCATTTTCAGATGAGAGACATATTAGAATCTAGGCTGTTAAGCCTGCCAAAGCTTGTCTCTGAGGAAGGACTGAGTGTGATTTTCATACAATAATTCTGCTCCTCAAATTGTACTATTGACAACGTGGATTTTTCCCCAGGTATTTTCCTGGGGGCTCCTTATGAATGATATAGACAAGGAAGCGCTTTTTTTCATTTTTATTTTTTTTTTTCTGCCTACAGGACTGCCTACAGCTGGGCACAGTTGTGAGAACAGGCATTCACACTGACCAGAGGGCTAAACCTGCCCCTATGGTGCAGTTCTTCCCAAGGCTACTGTGATGAGGAAAGTTTGTGAGGTCTAGAAAAGCGATTAGGCAAAAGGTTTAAATGTTTGAAATTGCCAGGTTAAAGCAGAGACATCAATCACTGCTCTGTTTCTCGTAATGCTTCTCAGATGTGGTAACTCAAAAGCATCTCTTGATGTTTCCTTGAATCTAAGCCATCATAGCTGGTATAAGACTACACACACAAATTCCTATCAAAATATTTGAGTTTTTGTAAAGTATAATAGAATGGAGTTTGATTGCCTGAGTCGTATGGACTGGGTTTCTTTCTTGATTTTTGTCAATTTGTTCTTGACTGACACCCAGTCTGGGGCACAGGGGAGATCTGGTCTCAGCGGGGTTGTGTACTCCATTTCCAGAGAGATGATTATGAGAACTTTCTGGTGAGCAGGTGAGACAAAAATAGCTGAATGACAAGGGAGCTTTACTCCCAATCTCATTATAGTGGTAATTTCCCCATAATTAATAATCTGAAAGATTCGATCCTTGCAGTAGTGAGTGCAGAGGAAAACAACACTGTGAGAACACAGTGAGTGGGCTTCATAAACACAAAGGAACTTAACAAGTGGCAAAGCTTATCAAAAGTCCCATTAACTGTGACAGGTTTTGCCCAGATGTTATCGAGTTTCATACAGGAGATAGATAGAGTCATCTCTATCTATGGATAATATCATGGAGATTTTTTTCAAGAAATTCTTTGCATCTTGTGGTAAAAGAGAGCAGATAAAAGTTTCTGTTCTCACTTCTTCGCTATCTGAATGCTTCATAACCCTGGCATCCTAGCACCAAGACTTGTTGCTGTCTCCACTACCTACTCTCCAAAAAAGAAAAATTAAAGTAAGACTGGGCATCACCCAGCAACTCGCTGACTGAGTCATATTCCTTTCATTGAGTCAGGAGAACAATCCCCTGTACGTGTCTGTCCTTTCCCCACACAACATTTTTGTGTCAGGGACTGCACCTAAGCAGTTTTTTTTCCAGCAGTGAAACTTACTTTTGGTGTTTTAACACATCTGTTGAGTGAGGAGAAAAATAAATCCACCTGGCTGAGCTATTCACAAGCTTATTCATGCCTCTCTAATGTGGGCTATCCATGCTGCCTTATTCTTTGCAGCTGGCTGTCCTTCTCTGCCCACCTTATAAAACATGGAAAATCTCCCTTCCCCCATCTAGCTATCTGGCTGAGGAAATGCTTTAAAGGGCAAAACTGCAGTTCCTTCAAAGGCGGATTCACAGAAGAACTTGAGCTTTGATTTATAATTAGAGCTCAGCAAACCTTTCATTACAAAGCTGGGAAGAACGAGGGAAAAAGCCATCCTTACCTGTTTTCTACCTCACTTCACTCTAAACTTGGTTCATGTCTGTTCCCTGGTGCAAAAACATTTCTGCAATGTTTTTGATGGCAGTGGTATGAATCAATTTGGAAGGGAAAATTTAAGGCAAAGGGAAATGGGAAAAATTCTCTTTCTCATGAATTTCAGGACAGGGATTTTTGCTTCATTTGAAACCAGTGAAATGCTCAGACTTTCTCTGAGACTTTAAGTAAGGGCAGAATTTGCTCTCGCTTTTGTCTTTTACCCCCCTTTTCCCACTCCTTCCCCTTCACAACCAACAAATATTATTTCTCCATTTCACAACCCTGGTCACTGGGAGTTACAATTTCTTGTGGACTTCTGTCTGGTCACAAGAAAATTGGCTGGGCTTTTGCTCATGATCTACCATTTTGCACAACATGTCTAATGCCACTTCTAACCAGAACAGGAGAGAATCAACCCCAATGCCATCAAAACACTTGAGTTCCTTTTTGGCTTCACCTCCTTGAAAAAAGTAGTCCACACAAAAGTAAAAGCCCAGTTGTGAGGATACATCTTTATTTGAATAAAAGGTTGAGCACAAAGCTTACCTGAAAATATTCCCTCTCCCTATGCATCTTTATAAATCTTCATCTTCTGTTTTTCTGATCATATTCTTTGACATTTCTTTTTTCCCTTTCTTTCTTTTCTCTTGTTTTCTCCTGGCAGTAGTAATTTCCCAAAATATGCATCCTAGGATCCTCAGGATTCCTTTATTTTTTTCCTCTGAATAGGAAAAACAAATTCTCAAAACTCTTCTAAGAAATGGTTACAGAAACGTGTGATCTCTGAACATCCAGAGGTAGGAGCTACAGTCAGAAACTTGGATTTGAAAGAAAAATAATATATTCGTTCTTTGCCATTTTTAATCAACCATGCTGCCTATGTCTACATAGACCAAGCCACAGAGCTCTAAAACTTGTTGCCCGCCCTCTAGCCCCCTGAATTTGTACTTGTACCATACATCCCACTATGCACTTTGCTTAGTCTCTCAACATAAGAGGTGATCTCCTAGTCCTAGCACTGATCCTGTACTGTGGTATCATGTGCAGTGCTGTGGTCCACTCAGCTAATCTTGTTGAGAAGGAAAAGAAGTCTGCACAGCTATTATGCCTCTACCAACTTTTCTTACTGTTTCTAGCAATAATTTCTGAAGTCTTGGAGGCTAATGTTTGTGATTAATACATGTATATAAAATGTATAATTTCTTCTGCTAGTAGTTATATGCCTTGGATTTCACATGAATGGACATCACTGGTTAATGTTCAGGTATGACAGGGTATTGCTTCAGTTAGTTCTTTGTGAAGCTTAAGAGGGCAGCAGCTTCTCATTTTCTCAGTCATGTTTCTCAGATAGCCATACTGGAAAAGTAAGAATGAGTGATGTGGTTTTGATCATTTAACCAAGACTTCATGGAGCATGGGAAAATTTTTTTGCAAGTAGATAGTGTATTTTCAGTGAGTTTTAAATATGTGGGTGACAAGAAACCCTTTGTTAATAGAGTTATAGTTAGAGATGGAACAAAAATTAGCCAGAAAACTTTTGGTGCCCATAAAAATGGACAACAAAACCAAGGAAAGAGCTGAGGAGGAAGATGCTTCTCTGTGAAGTCATTAAGCGTAGGTGACAGACACCTGGGATCTACAGTTATGAACTATAGCTGAATCATGATCACTGCTGTGTAATATGTAATGTCAATTCTATAGGCATCAGTGGTCAAACATTCCAAGACCTGAAACTCGGGTTTTAAGGGAAACACTATTTTTGTCTGCAAATATAGGGATTAATCCTTTCAGGAACTGGAAAGTGGGTTACAGTGGCAGTAAAGCAAACCTGCCATGACTTCTAGGGAGAAGCAAGTGAGCACAGAAGGATCCATTCAGTTTCAGAGGACAGTACATGGCATATTGGAAGGTATGACAACCATGATGGATCTGGTAGGCTGGGAGGGGGAGAGATTCTCTGTATGGCTACCAGAATACAGAGGACACTGGGTATAACAGTGTTTATAGACTTTCTGTGAAATAAGGGATGCTTGTTTTGAATGGGTAAAAATTAGGGAATCACATTTTTGCTCTGTGGATGGGACCACTCAATGTGGCTTAATCAATCACATGACAGGCATATCAGATTTATTACCATGTTTGCAAATATGATCACTAACAAATATACCAGACCAAAATGATAAAATGGACTTGGTTAGCTGGGCATAAAATGCACGTGAATTGACCATTAAAATATTCTTCTCTGGCTAAAGTGTGTGACATTTTTATAATGGATACCAAACTTCATGCAATGCAAATCTTGACTTCTCTGACCTACAAAAGTCAAAATACATCCAGTATCTTCACTATTTGGTGCATGGAACATTTCATAAATATCCATATGCATTTTGATTTGTGGTCTGTCCTCCCAGAAGATGGAAAATGAAGGCACAGTACAGCAGCTGGAATAAAAAAAGGTCTTCTCCATGAAACCATCTGACTCTCCTGTAGTTCTCTTGGAGTCTCAGAAACAGATCTCAAAGTTCAAAGTTTGACTATATGCATCTTAAAGAAAGACCTGAATGGGACTGTGTTTTTGATAGTTTAGAAAGAAAGAGAAAAGAGATGGGACTGGATTGGAAGGTTGAAGCAGATTTTTAGCAGCATAATGGCATCATCATCACAAGAAACCTTTATCACACCTTCACTCTCCTTTTCCACTGAATTATCAAAACTATTACTTCTATTTGTACAGCTTTCTGATTTAACTGTCCATATGAGCTTCCGTAATCCAAATAATCTGCATACTGATATCCCACATCTTTTAGAATATATAACCCTTTGGCATTCAGAAGTAAACACTAAACTCCTTGTATACTGCTTACCCTGAGAGCACCAAAAGATGGGTGTAGAGTTAGTGAGTACATGAACACATAAAAACCCCTCCAATAGAAGAGAACCAGTAAAAAGTTAATTTATACTTTCAAATAAATCTGGGCAGTAGGTATGCTTAGGGGAAACTAGTGAGTAAGTGTAGACTTTAATGAATATAAAAATCAATTCCAGGTAACACTGTTCCCCTCCCCCTCTTTGGAACAGACTGCGTTGCCATCACTGTCAACTCTGTCACAGCAAAGACTAGCCTACGAGCTGTAACATCTCCCATGTGCATATCACTAATTAGCTGCAGCGGAGAAGCATGTTTGGATTTTAACTACACAAAATAACAACCCAAGCGTACGGATTATGACAACAGACAAATTTTAATGTCTCGGAATCATAAAGTGTTGGTAGCTGCGGCATTCCCCAGCCCACACGGAGAACAAGGGGAATGTTTTTCACTGTTAACACTTCTTCCAATTTCAGGATCCCACGGGCTTTGCAAATGGAGAGTGACATTTATCCCAGCTCCTTGGACTAACCACAAGGTCTGGACATCACTTACATTCCACTTAGGGGTTTAAACGGTGCATAGGTTTTCTGTGTGTGGGCGGATTGCACTCCTAATGAAGTGTGCCTCCCTGGGAAGTAAGTATAATTAAACCCCACTTGCAGACAAGGAAAGGGAAGCATTAAGGGGTAAAATGACTTGCCGAAACTCAAAATGAGCCATAAGAAAAACTGGGACATAAGTGAAAAATCTCTTATTTCACAGAAATCACAGAGTGATTGAGGTTGTGAGGGACCTCTGGAGGTTATCTGGTCCAGCCCCTCTGCTCAAGCAGGGCCACCTGCAGCAGCCTGCTCAGGACCATGTCCAGATTTTTTTTCCATATCTCCAGGGATGGTTACTCCACAACCTCTCTGGGCAACCTGTGCCACTGCTCAATCACCCTCACAGTAAAAAAAGTTTTCCTTATGTTCAGATGGAGCCTCCTTCCATCCTTCCTACCCCCTTTTTTTTTATTTCATACACCAGTGGTCAGGACAAGTGCTAGGATGGCTGAGAAACTCAGTGGCTTTTTGATACCTTCATGAAATAGGAAGAAATGAAGTGGCAACTTGCCTGTTGTCCAGTTCTGCCAGGGAAGAAAGATGGCCTGGCTTCCAGTTCCCCACCTTGGGAAGGCAAGTGAGGACATGCAACGGGAGATATTATTATCAGAAATGATAAAATCTGGATCTCACTTCCATTCTGTTGTCTGTGCTATTAATCAAGGTCTACTTAGGCTGAAGGAAAGCTGTTTTTTTACTTCCCTACTATACACCTAGGTGAACAGGTCTGCAGGCACTTTTTTCCTCCTCATCAACATAATTTTATTTTCTTTTTCAATCATTAGTCACAAAATTGCTTTGCTTTTCCTTATTGCATCACTGCAAATGTTCTTTTTAACATATTAACAGCTCTTACTGCCTCTCACTTTGACTGGTGTCATTTTTGTTGTTGCTTTTGTCTTGGTCCATATCAGGCGATGCAAAGTGCTGCTTTGAAAATAATCTTCATTGTTCCTTAACTCTCCTGTTTGAACAACTTCTTCATGTTGTTCATCGACATAAATCTCTGTTACAGCTGAGATACCAAAAGAGAGGGATAAGGGGAGCAGTTGTAACACACTCAGATTCTGCCTCCTGAGTCTCCAGAGAATGGTCCTGCTCAAATGCCAGCTCTCACCTACCCCTCTTCTTGCTTGAACTTCACTATTTACTCATTGCTTCAGACCTTCTTTCATGAATCCAGCCTTTGTCCTGCAGTGTTCATAATGACAGTGATTACCCTCCAAATCTATTTTTAAATAAAACATATCTTTTATGACATGTTCTGTAATCTCTTTGCAGGTTTCTCTCCTTTGCTTCCCCCATCTTTTTCCTCAGTGATGACTCAGTTGCTGAGAGCACCCTGAAGAGAAGCATAAAATGACTTTCAAGAACTCAGCCTAGTGAGAGCATTCTCTAAAGAGCTGGATTTGGCTTTATACATATTTGATCCCAGCGTGAGCCAGTGGGAGGGGAGAGCCAAATGAAGCATGTTTCTTTGCTGTTCCCAAAATAAGAAAGCCATAGAAAACCTCTTTGTTCAAGTGGAGGAAAAATCCCTATGTTGGCAAGGAAAATATGAGAATATCGTGTCATGCTTTACAGTGATGGTGTGGGCCTCCTTTTAGAGGGGAGTGAGCAAATGGTCTAAAATTTTTTTCTGGGGATTGGGAGAGGAATGCATAGGTAGTTTGACTTCAATTGTCTGATGTGCTGTTGCATGAGCTATATACCAGAAGTGAGCTGAGCTGTGGACCCAAAGAAAGCTTCTTGTGGGAGACAATGAGGAATATCATCAGCTGGACATTAGTTTTTAACAGTGATCTCCCCTCTGGAGACAGTGTTGAAAGCAGTTGGTGGTTAGAACTTGTTTTTGTGGAGGGATGCAAGAGGGTGAGGGAACCAGTTGGCAACAGGAAGATGAAGGTTAAGGCAGTGAGGCAAAATACGTTGCAGAAACATCTTAGGACAGGGTCTCTGTTGATATCAACACACTAGGGTTTTGTCCACCTTTTACTGCTGCTTCTCACTGACTTCATAAGAAGATGAAGTTTTCTTGGGTCTCCTTTACAAGGCATAAGTGAGAATGCTGACTAAGAATGAAACCGGATTAAATGCTGGAGAGAGAAAGGAGAGAAGTAGTCACTCTTTTGCAGGTACTGTGTTGAGAAGTGGTTCTGAGGTGTACTGGAGAACTATCAAGCATCTACAACAGTGTCATCTTCAACCCAAATCCATGTCTCTCCTTTTTGCCTTCGAATGTCCATGACTCTGCTACGGACTAGTTGTTTGGCCATGGGCACATCTCTTCAAGTTGTTTTTTGTCACTGTTTTTCTGTTTACCTTCTGCTATATTGTCTACCTTAAACTATTCATGGTTTATGAACTGACAGGGCTACAGACTCTGTGGAAGAAAAGGGGATTCCAGCCTCTGTGGGGCTCTGCATTGAAGACTAAACATGATAAGTTACTTGTAAACCACCTGCCCAGGTCAGAATTATGATGATGTCTCTTGGCAGCTCCAGCTTTAGCCTGAGAAGGAGTTTAACTCTGAGAGATCTCATAGTTCAAAGAGAAAATAAGTTTAGGATTAAAAGAATATGAGGTAGACCATTTCTGGACAGCGTATATATAAATACATATTTATGCAAAGTACATTATCTGGAGTCTTTTGCAATCAGCCACTAAGAAAAGCATCTCAGTGAGACAGAAGTCTGCAGAGAGCATGGATGTGCCTGGATGATACTTGGGAGATCAGAGAGATCATTCTTTATGTACAGGTGACATGCTGGTTTTGACACTGAGTAAATCACAGCCCTCATTGGGCCAACCAAAACTGATACCTCAGCTTCCTCCTTTTAGCAAAATTACAATAATGAACTTTCCTTTACTCTTTGAGGTACAAGATCTACAGATTAAAAGATCTATTATTTTTGTTAGCCATTCAGAAGGTATGGGTTCTTCTTTAAATATCTTTTTCATGCACATTTCTTTTATTAATTCTCTTTTCTTCATAATTTTTTTCTTAAGGATCTTTTCCTCTTATCCCTTTTGTTCCTCCTAAGGTGTTAGATGACAGCATTTTTCATTACATTCCCTGCTTTTTTAATCTCTTTGTCTCCATTTATGTAAATCTGGCGCGTGAACTCACAAGATGATGGAGTTATGAAAATCCTTGGAGTCTGCTATAAAGTCTCATGAAGGTCTAATTAAATATTGCACACTGGGAAAGACATATTTTCTAATGTATGTGAAAAAAATTGAATTGATTGACATGAGCACTAGGTCTTAGATCCAATATTTCCTGACACAATAAATTTCTGGTTAACCCAGATTTCAGAGTGACTTTTCCCTTCTGTCACACATGGATGTGTGGTATAAAATAACTCCACCATTTCTTGTTTGTTTTGTTCCTTGTCGATGTGAAGATCAAAACTAAACATGAGCCATTTTATCTTCCTCCTGTCCCCAGATTGTTTGGTTGTCATTGTTGTTGTTATTATTACGGCCATTTTCTTGTAAGTTTAGTATTTATTTTATTTCTGCTTGCTCTGTAAAGAGAATTAGAAGTGAATGAGGAGAGGGAATCTTTAAGTGAGATTATCCCTTTATCACAATAAAAATAAATCTCCTAAATCCAACTGAAAATCCATCATCAGCTGAGATCATCTGTCAAACAGGACAGCAATGAAGTAAAATTAATTCTATCTCTACTTGCTTGATTCAAAGATGTCTAAGGTAAAGATGATGTCAGTTCCTCCACTACCATGCCAACCAGACTGTGATCTTGCTGAAATTCAGAATTTACATGTTTACTGATAAATAAAATCTCCAGGGACCATTTTTTGGCCTGAAGGGCAATGGCACAAACTGCCTGACTTCATACTCCATAGCCCTTGGATGGGTGGACACCTGGGCTAGTGTCAGAAGATTTTGTAGGTTGATGGGAGCCATAACTGTATATAGTGAGTACAGAAGGTATTTTTTCCTGGTATGCTCTGTCATCTGAGCTCCGTGCTCCCTCCTGGCCCTTGTGCCAGCTCTGGACTCCATGCCTTACCATCATTTTGGAGAGTGTAAGTGGGTCAAACCCATCTAAGATCCATGCTACCACTTAAAGAGGGTGATTTCATGGCAAGCTAATGGCTGCACATTCCGCCTAGCCCTCCTGTATTTAGCTGTAGGTATTTAGAGAGTCTCACTAGGAGGATGTCTTGTCAGTGCTGGTATGCATGCTGCCTCCATAAAAATCTGGGGACCTCTACTCAATAGGATGCTCTGCCTCAGACCTCGCTGATAAGTGCAAGAGATGGTTTGTTTGAGAGGCAAAGAGATCTGGGTGATGGAAATGAACACTGTGAACTCAAAGAAATAACTCTAGGAGCTGTGTCCTCTTCCTACCCCAAATAAATTCCCTGTCATCTTTTCACGGTCAACTGGTGAGTGACAGAAAGTTTAGATATGTTCAGGTATTTGTCTTGGTTCAAATTCAAACCTCCCACCAAAACTGTGAGAATCATCCTGCAGAGGGAAGCCTTGCAGGCTGGCCATGAGCTGTGATGAGGAGAGTTCCCCTTCCTCCTCTGCCTGGTTGTCTCTGTGCTGTGTGCCGCTTGCTCAATCACCCTCACAGTAAAAAAAGTTCGCTTGGTTGCTGCGGGAATGTCCTGCCATGTGGTCCACAGAACAAACTTTATACACTTTTCATAATTGGATAAAAGTCCTTGGTACTTTATGAAAAACTCAGGGTATTTTAGTTAAACTGCTGAATTTGGAGTCTGAATAAATAAATTTAAGTTTTGCTTAGCACAAATTTTCATGGCCACTTTCAGTTGCAAGCCTCCTTTTTTTCAACCCTAATCTTCAAGGCCACTCCTCTGTTCCACGCTAGAGAGAGCTGCATATCTGTATTGGCTGAAAAAAATATGACATGAAGTTTATGATCCTTCAGATCAAATCTCTTGACAAACATTATACAAATGCTGCTCATCAATAATAAAATGACTCGGGTTTAGAGGTCTGGAAGATGAAGATAATATATGGGAGAGGGAAGGAGAGACTTCATAGAAATTATGAGGCTAAGTTCTGCTTGCAAAGACAGCATGAACAAAGATGAATTACCATGTAAAGGATTTCTAGAAGCATAGAACTGCTATTCTAATATTCCAAATCAGTCAGTCTTTACACTGTCAGGGTTAGAGTTTATGGATAAACTGAAGAGACTAGCCTGCAGCTGCCAGAAATATGCTTTTTTTTCTGTTTTCCTTTGGTTTTCAGATACAGAAGTGGCTCTCAGGGGAACACTTGCATTAGGATCTTTGCCACAGATAAATGTCATAGTCATTTTGTGCATCAGTATCTGACATCAACGTTGTACGAACTTCAGAGCAGATTTACAAAAGCACATACCATTTTTCTGGAAGCAAGGCATTGCTAGGTTGTGATGGTAGAAGAAATCTCAAAACATACATTTAAGCTGCACAGGAGCCTGGTAGAAAGCTCTTATCACTTTTTATAGGTGGGAAAAGAGTACAAATCGTGTCTTCGGAGTCATACTGGACAGGTGCAAGAAGAGGACCCTCCCTTTCCGTGCAGGTTCACACCACTTGTTCTATCATGATGGAAAAATCCAGCTGGAGTTTGCATTTGGTTGTTTGCACCTGCTCCAAATCTATAAAACACGCAGCAATGCATTTGAAATCTCATCAGTGCGGCCTTCCAAGTGAGAGAGTACTAGCCCTTTGTGCATTAGACGGAGGGTTGTTCCATGGGGCATTTCAGTTCCTTGCCTACTGGTCCCACTGGGACCTAGAAATGTTATGGACATAACAGATCTGATGGATAGTTTTGCAAATCTAGTAAGATCTATTATTTCCAAAAGATTCATTTTTATGGGTGTCTTGTTTAAACTAGATCAGCTTGGCTTTCCTTTATTTGTAACAGGTTTCAATAATTGCGGCTTCAAAATGTCAAAAGTAAAACTCACAGCTGAGGATGACTTCACTCTGTTCCAGGCAACAGCAGACCTAATAAAGACAGCAGGGGGCACCATCTTGAATTAACTCAGAACATTATTTCACTTTTTTTTTTATTCTTTCCACTTTATTAACGTGGAAATCTCAAGATAAAGCAAATTTTCCATTGTACTAAGAGGAAAAACCATGCTATACAAGAATAAGCACATAAATAAATAAAACAGTTTCATCTTCACTTTACAGAGAGGGATTGGAAGCACTCCCCCCCCCAAAAAATGTGCAAAAGGTCAAGCAGGAATTGGGCAGCATAGGCCTGCAAAGCAAACCCGGTGTCCTGACTCTTATACCTCCATCCTAACTACACAAAATAATCTTCCAGCCTCAGTCTGGTGGTGGCATCCCTTACATTTGAAGGGATAATGCCAAGAAAGCATCATCCTCATGTATTTCTTACCTTGTTGTAAATACATGCATGGTGCAGCTAATGCATTTTCAGTTGCACTTGATTTCACTGAACCTTGATTGAAATCTAGTAACTCCTTACGACTCCAGTACTTTGGAATGTTTTCTGAGCTCTCTGTGGCAGGCAAAACCTTGTCATTTCCATCTGTAACTGGCTTGTCACAACTTTTACACTTCATGAGAGAGTCTCATTTTCATTGCTAGACGTGTTTTGAAAGTGCCTTCCTGTACTGAAAGCAGAGCTCCGTAATGGACTTCATTAAGGTAGAACTGTTTTCTCCTAGGAGGCTTTACAGCCTTTTTCTCTGTCCTGCATGCTGCTTTTTCTGGCAGCCAGGCATGCCCTTATACAAAAGGGCATCCTATAGATAGATGTTTCACACTCAAAAAAAAAAATTTTAAATAAAATATCAAGTAAAATACAGCTTTCTAAACTAACTCTGCCTGTCACTTCTCTTAGTCCATTAGCTCTCAAAGATACAGAAAGCTGTGTCTTCTTTTACTCCTTCCTTGTAAGTGAGTGCTATTTCTGAAGTTTATTCTAAAATCATGTTAACAGGGAGGAGATTTTTAGATTTTTCCCCTACACTTTTTCTTCCCCCTCCAAAGTGTAGCATTGTTCATGGTTTTATCCTTAGATTTTAGAGGCATTACCTAACTTCATCTGAACTTTCAAGGTATCTAGATCTCCCTAGGAAGCTGAACTTTCCAGCTTGACTGACACCTTCATCAAACCTCCATCTCCATCTCTGTGCATCAAAGATGATTCTAACTTCTGTGGCTCACTGTCAAACCAATCTCATCTTCCCATTAGGAAATATATCAAGGAGGGCCTAAACGCATGCGACTGATAAAGTGTGGAATTACCCTGTTATTGGCAAGATGAAAGCCCAGCCAAGCTGGAGGCCATAGAAGTTTCTCTTATGACTGCAGTCCAGATATAGCCATTCATAGCTCTGTATCGCTTTTCCTGCCATTCCACCCTAACATCTCCTTCGCCCTGTAGGTGACAGCTTCCTCTTGCAACACTGCTCCTGACTGCAGTATGAAATACAGCTATCTCTTTTTGGACAAGTAACTCACAGGACTTTGAATTGGCAACTAGAATCACAGGACACAGTATGTTTTCCTGAAAATGGACCTCTCTGTCAGTGTTCAAGACAGCTCTAGACATGTCTGGATATGCAGAGAAACAAGGATGGCAATGGACCATGGAAGTCTTAAACAAAAAAGATCCTTTTTTCAGTGATTAAAACAAGCTAATAATCCCAAAGGCTTTTCTTTACATGGCATGCTGATGTAACTCTTTCAGATAGGCAATTTAATCCATTACTGCCTGGAAATAAAATCTAACCATCTTGATTGTTTCACACATCTTATACTACCCAGGAGCAGCAAATAGTAGGCAGTGGATGGCTCTTTTACAATGATTTCATCTCATCTGCTCATTCACTTGACTTCTCAAGTCCTGAGGGCTTTAACATGACTATGCTGATGTCCCGTATGTGGGGGGATAAGTGATGCTGTGCCCTTACTATCTGTTCATCATCTACCAGGCTCTAGGAAGGTGAACAGAGAGTTCTTTCTGCCACTTATAAAAAATTAGCAGCAAGTGAAGGTATGTACACGTTATGGGTATATACTTCTTAAAGATAGGAGAGAGAGATGGACAATTCTGGTTGATGGGGACAGAGAGGGAGGCTGCTCCAGATCAGTATGTACCATTTTCCTTCAGAGAGACTTCTTCCTGTGCATAACATTTGCCTTATTAAAGGAGATACTGTGTTTTTCAGGTGCCTTTTTCCGTGGCCACCAGTTTTGCTATTGCCCTTCCAAACAAGGTCAATCTTCTGCCTGCTGTGAACCAGTTATTCTCTTCCTCTGGTTTGCTCAGCCATCGTTAAACATAATCAATGAAGGGAAGAGCTGTCACGGTCATGATTGAGATGAATGACATGGGTACTACTCAGTCTTTGGAAGCCAAGCTTTAGTGAGATGCATGCAGAGCGCGCTGCTTACGACTCAGTCGGATGCTCTCTTCCTTGTCAGTCAGCCCCTACTCTAATATCATGGCACAGTGAGAGAAATTGAGATTTTGTGCTGTTTGAACATGATGTTGCTTTGGCCATTAAATAGCTTCTGCTGAATACATTTCTCATTTCCCTGCCTTTGCATACAGTCACACACACACACACACAGAGTACACTGCATATCAAGCTACAGGCATTTCAGCCTTGCAGAGCTGAAATTACCCATCCCCACTTCTAGCTTTGCAAAGAGCAGCTAGCTGTTAAAAAAAAAAAATGACTGAATAAAAGAGGGAAATAACTAAGATGTCCAGTCCTAAACTACTGGTCTAGGATTGAGGGCAGCTGAGTTCAGTTCCCAGCTTCCTAGTTTCCAAGATGAGGCACTCTACGTGGGTTATGCTGAGCAAAATGATGCTGTGCACAGGTTTTTGATCTGTCTCTAAATAAGACAGTGTGGGTCCTGAGCACGGTGCAGCTCTGCCTGTGTTGTCAGCTGTGCTTTAAGCAATTAGAAAAGCTGGACTGATTTTGTCTGCACGGAGGGTCATGCTTAAAAGATTGTACTGCTTCCAGGCCTGGACTAACATGGGCTGCAATGCTCAAGGCTCTGTAGACATAGCAGTTCGCATGTAGCTAATTAGCGTATGCCCAAAATGTAACTTCCTTGCTTGAGGATTTCATCCTTTCTCCATCCCTAGGCAAGTCATGTATCCTAAATTCTGAAACAATATAAATTAGGGATTTAAATATCTGGGCTGATTTGTAGAGATGATGTGCAATCCTACTTCTCATTGACTTAACTGCGGACATTCACCTGGAAAGAGAAAACAAAACCAGGCCATCGAGTTTCAATTTCACTTCTTTCTGCTTACATGCCCCAACAATGATGAAGAGGCATTTTATCTAAGTTCATGAGTGTTTGAGGTAGTCTTATTGAAAGATCTGTATACCAAATCTAGCTATAGAGACCTCATTATTGCATTATTGCTATTATTTATAGTATAAATTCTTTCTCTTGTGCCTCAGTTTTGTAGAGGTAGTAGAGTCATATCTATGCAAACAGTATCTGATTTTCAAGGGCCAAATCTCGCCTCCAGTTTCACCAATGGAAATCAGGAGTAAGGCTGTTGAAGTTGCTGGAGTAATTCTGACTTTACCCTAAGGCAAATGAGAACATAAAGCGGCTTTTTGCTGCCTAAGTGGAAAGTTAAAGAATACTTTAAACAGGCTAATTTAAGGGAACAGGGAGGCTAACGCTGACAAGTAATTTCTATATTACACCTAGCAATATGCTTTACACTTCAAATGAAACGTATGATTCCAAAACAGTGGAATTGCTTGTCCCTATGAAATGTAATAATTTCCGAGGTGACAACTGAACAAAGGACTTCAGGCCTGAGCTGAGAAAATAACTTTCAAATAAGATTTTAACGTTACCCTTTAAACTCACTTTGGTTAAAATGACCAGCATCAGGCTGTCCATCTCATTTTAGCTGATGTAGGAGGTACAGCACAAATATACCTTTGGAGTTCTTCAAATAACTGTTCCCTATCTTTTGTTCCCTTACTTTTGAGAGTGCTGCCGTCTTGTGCAGGCAAACACCCCAGTTCAGGAAAGTGGGTGCATTGTTTGGAACTGTGGGATACAGATGAGAAATTACAGGGAGCATATCTGTGGTCATGAGAAGTGGTTCTGTGTGATATCAACCCCTGCCACCACCCTTTTGCACAAAGTCTCCAGTGACAACCTCTTGTTCTGCTTCCTCAGAAGATGCACTTTCCTTAAGTGCCTTTCCCATGANATATTAGAGTATGATGGTGGAATCAAACATACATAGGCCCTATTTGCCCACGCATAACAATTTACAGTCCAAAGTACTTTGTTCATGAAGCAATTTTAAAAAGTGTCTCTCATTCTGAGAAAATGTTTGATTTTTGCTGCCTTGAAAAGACATGGATTTAAATGTTTTCCTGAGCTGTGGTCACAGGGCCTGCTCCAGAACTCCCCCTGAAATCAATGCTGAAGATCTTAGTTCATTGTATATCTATTGAAAAATTGAAGCAATCTTTATTATTCATCAGGAATAACAGTGCTGTGTAATTACAACAGAACAAGGCAAACACTGAAAGAAAGTTTCTGGAAGAAACACATTTAATCAGTTTATTTCTAATAATATTAAGTGTAGCTTTCTTGTGTATTCACTTGGTGTTGCCACCTGATTGCTGTACAACTGGCACAAACTGGAAAGCCAAATTTCAAAGCTACATGCACACATTTTTCCAAAGTTCAGAAATGTAAATCCTCACATACTAATATTTGCATTACAAGTGATCATCCAATCAAGGAAAATGATTCATTAACCTTTCCAAGATATGAAGGTTGAACTTCAGAATATTTGTGAACAATCCCCGACTTCAGAATATTTGAAATAGTATCATTACAATACAAAAGTTTCTGAGGGGAGCACAGGTTATTGATGAACATTTAGCTGGCAGGTTAAGGAAGTTCTCCTCAACACATGCACCAAATAATAATAACAATAAAACATATGTATATGATATTCCCCAATGTTGCCACAATAAAGATGTATAAAAGCAAAAGAAGAAATAGGGAAGTCTGTTAGCACATATAACTCGCTCACTATTTCCAGATTAATTTTCCACCCCTGCTGTCAACTTCTTGATTTTTGTGATTCTAAGTTTAAATTTCTTCAACCCATACAGTATCCATCATGTCCTTTGGGAGGCTATTTTTCAACTTATTGGACCAGAAAATAAAAACTTCTTTCCAGATTTGCTGACTAAATTTTCCTCTGTTCAGTATTATTTAGTGACAGGATTATATTTCCTTTTACAGTCTTAAATAATATATTTTATTCTTGTTATTTACAGTCTTTGCCTTGTATGACCTCCTTTTATCCCAACTATTCAGTTCTTTTAATATTATTTTTTTTAGGAATCCATCTGTCTCTTAATCATTCGTTGCATTTCTCTAAGTCTTTTCCAATTTACTGGCATCTTTCAGGCTCTAAGAGGCTTGTGACTTTATGCAGTGTTCTTAGGGTGGGCAAAACACTCATTGATTCAGCACAGCCTCTTTAATGCAATGCCCTTGGCTTTCAAACACACAGCATCTACCATTACTTTTGGTATACATTCAAATGCCAGCCCGCTGGCAACTATGAAATAAGGAAAGGAGCAAACTGACAAGTCAGGATGTTTTGTCCATGCCCTCTGGACATTCCCTGGTCAATACTGGGGTAAGAATCTCATATACCCTGAGCAAAGCAGCAGGTCAGCCCCAAGCATTTGAGCGGCTTTGCTTTATATTCCCTTTTTCTCCCTTTGCTCAGCAGCAAGTCCTTACCCTTATTCCCTCCCCAAAGAAGCATAACCCTGTTTACTCTTTCTCTTCTAGCACTGGGTTTGTTGACTGTATACCTTTAATTACTATTATGATAGGGCTGCCTTAGTAATTCACACGTTTGTTATCAAATCTGCCAAGCTTGGACCTCCCAATTGTTGCATATAGTGTCCTACAGTTTTACATATGCTGCCCTGTTAGTGGTGGCCCTGGTCAGGGTGGGCCACCTACACTTACACAACCGTACTCTTGTGAAGCATGGCATCCTGCAGTTCCTCTTTTTGTTGTGTTGTTCGGAGCACTACAAGTTAGGACTAGCTATCTGCGATGCATACCTTAGCATATCTTACTATGGACATTTATGGACTTTCCATTTATGGACACATTATGGACTTTCTGTACATTAGGATGACGAGATTTGCATTGGCATGCTTCAAAACTGGGCATTATGGTAGAGCCAATCTGTTATCTATAGCACTAAGTACTTTATTGCCACCCCCTGGAGCAATTCAGTTCTCATAACTTTCAGCTCTGACTTCCATGTTCTGACCATCAAAACTGTAGTGATGTTTTAGAGGACAACAGTAATAAAAGATCTGCACCAAGAGTCATCAATTTGACAATTTTCAGTCACAGTTAATTTGGTCCATCTGAATACTCACTCTTTCTTTCATAAAAATGATGTGATTTTAGGGTTAAAGATGGAATTGATGGTGAGACACTGGAATTCTAGTCCAGCTTCAAAGGATATTCTGCATTACCATGGCCAAATCACTGGTCCCTGTCTGTATAAGATATTAAAGTTACGTACTCTCAAAAAGCTCCAAGACCTTTGAGGATAGGGTGTGACAGATATTCAGAACAGTCACTATTGGAAATTTGTTTGAGACTTCCTGCTACTCTTGCAATTTAATTGTAGCCAATGTAAGATGGCTGCAGATTCATACAGCTTTCATGGACATGCTTACGGTGGCAACACGCAAGAGGACCTGTATTCTTAACAGTGGTACTAGGATATTCTGGGGGACAAAAGGAAAGAGTGAAGGAAGTGACAAGAGCTGAGATAAAGTTATTCATTGATTAAAATCCTTAGCAATATTCAGAAGATGAAACATCTGTTTTCCGTACCACATGAGAAAAAGATACAGTAGGTGGTGGTTTATGTTTTAGCTTATTTTATCTCCTGGTATCTTTTAAAGTTAAAGCATTGAGAGTAAATTGTGACCTAATTGATAATACTTAGTTTTCTCATACCATAGACAGAAACTTTCCTTGACAGCCAACTACTGTAACAAATCTCACTTTTGTGAGCCGCTGTCACTCTCATTTAGAAAAGCAAAAGCATTATTTTCAGTTCTTGCTCATTGGCCTTCAATTTATCTTTAAACTGACATGTATTAGGCTTTTAAAAGTAATAAAATTAGTAAACATGGTCATTCATATCCAAAACAGTATTTTAATTGTGATCCATTTTGGAAAATATATATGTTAGTGTAATAGTAGTATTATATTTAAATGTAAAAGATTTAAATGTAAAATTCTCTGTGATTTCTTCCTTCTGATACAGCCTCTCACATCCAGTGCCCCCACTTGCACAGATACAACCTCTCACATCCAGTTCATCCACTCGCAGTGTACATGCATTTCTCCTGCTGCTGATTCTAGCCGGGACTCTGTTAAACATGAGTTTGCTTTCTTTTCCCATGGTACGGTGCATATAGAAAAGGAAAAGATATTTCAAGAGAAGAAGCCTTTGTAAATGGGTAGTGGATAGCCTAGTGTGTTCCCTATTAGACATTGTATTAATAGTCTTTGGAAAAAGAGAATATTATGAACCTATTTCTCTCTTCTTAGACCAAGAAAGATACCATTGGCTAACTAGTGCTATAGGCTAATAATTCCCTGTGGTCTTGGGAGGTTTACCATCAGTATTAAAATACTGATGTTCAGAAAGGAAGGACAATCTTCCTTCCTTCCCCTGATTAAAAGGAGCTATATTCTCTTAATGCCCCTTGCAACTCAATCGATAAAAGCTTTCTCTTTCAACCTAGTTTCACTGGTGGTTAATATGTATGGCACATCCTTAGCATTTGCTCTCTGTGCAGAACTAGGGAAATATTCAGAAAATGAAAAATTACTGAAGACAAGAAACCTTCTGAAAGGTGAAAGAATCTGAAAGCTTATCCCATTTACCTGAATCTCCCAAGAGTGAAAAATTTGGATGGATATGTGAGGATTTTCTGGTGGCATTCCAGTGTGACTGGGTTTTGCTTAGACAGAAATATTTCAGTGCTGAGCAAAACCAAAAAATAATGTAAAGGGGAGGTACTCCAAGCATTTGTTTTTGTTTGTGAACCTCAAAGCAGCTTGAAGTTTGGCCTGAATTTTGAATAAATGTTCAGGTTTTTTATTTTATTAATTCAGACCAGTTAATCTAGTCTTAACAGGATATTCCATATTTCCATATAAAAGAAAAGACTTCTGAGGCATGCCCTCCCAAAATTTACTCTGTATTTTTGCTGCCAGAAGGGCTGGAATAGTTAACAGTTCCTTTTATTTTCTTTTTATTTCTTCTCATTCTCCCTCCAGATATAAAAGATTGGTACATCCTCTCCTTTTTTCTGTTATTCTTGGCCAGTCAGTGTACTGGATATAGAGTAAAACTGTAAAGATAATAGTCCAGAAGGGTATTTTGTTTCCTGAAAGTATGTGAGCAGTTAACTGTAAGAGGTTCAGGAAGACTGCTGTGATACGGTCCGGCTCTAGGTGCTGGGAGCACTTAGTATTACGAGTACACTATAGGCATTGGCTTCATTTGGGCTGGAAAATTATTGCTGCTACCCCCAGTAAATAGGCCAAACCAATGCCTGCGTCCAAGGGACAGGGTTCTGGGTACCCGAAGCAGGGCCCTGTCAGCTGGCCACAGAACAGGGACCGTTCATTGCCTGGTCACATGTGGGACTCTCATCTCCCTCTTCCACTCCAACAACGAGGCAACTAATACGTGCCTCAAAGTGCCATGGCGAGGGTGATGTAACTGCTGGGCTTCTTGGAAGGTCAACATCTAAGAGAGACCAAATGTAGAAACTTGTGCCCAAGGATACCTAGCAGCATGATGCTCCTGTGCGAGCAAAAGACAAGAAGCCAGGAATGGCCATGTGCACACAGCACAGGTTGGGGCAGAGCAAACAAGGCTTTGCCTCTGACCAAGGATGCCCCTTGTTGTACAAACCTCCTGGGGGGCTGCTCTGACAATCATGCTGTTTTAAGCCTCTGCTCTGCTTTTATAACTTGACTTTATCTAGGCAACGTCCCAGTGCCTAGACTTTTGTAAGTATAACTAGGAAAATCCTGTGCATCTGTGCCAGAGTCAGATCCTGCCAAGCTGGGAGCAGTTACTGCATAGCTAGGATGACAAAACCTCTTTTCAGCAGCCAAACAGGCTGGCTGAATCTCTGTGGGGGCTGGAGTCCCAGCAAGCAGGCTCAGGGATGCTCTGTGACTGCTGGAATTCAGGCACCCAGCAGACATTTACAGTGAAAGAACTCGATTTAACATGGACATTACCTGCTAGAGCTGCACTGGGAAATGTCAGGAAAGATGAGTTTTGGCTAATGTGCTCAGTGACACTTGTTAAAGGGCAATGCAAGCTAAGGGTGGGCAGACTAATAGCTGTGGTGGTGGATCATGTATCCATGATTGCTTTTGCTAGTCTGGGAAAGGTATATACTTATTTATGCCAAGATAACTAATGGCTGAGCTCGCATTTCCTTTGCTGTTGGTCTGACTAAGATTAAACTAGGTTCTGCGCCTACTGCTGCCTGCAGATTTACCTATGAAAAAGCTGATGACACAAGTCTGGAGCTCAGTGGCAAGCAGAGCTCCCATATGAAACACAAATATTTCAGAGTATTGTAATTAGAGCATACTAAGGGAGCTCGGTGAGCTAACCATTTTTATTAGTATCATTAATTTGCTAGTTTTAGGGGGAAAATATATGAAACATGCTTTTTAATGTTTCGACTGCCTTCAGGTATATTGCTGTAGATACATAGAAATGGTGGAATGAACAGAGACTAGAGCTAAGAGGGAGCTGGAAGCCATCTCAAGAGATCATCTTAACCCCTCTTTTTACTCCAAAGCAGAATCAGCTACACCTAAAGCATCCCTGACAGGCATTTGTTTTATCTGTTCTTCACGAACTTCAGTGAAAACATAGTGCTGCTTCCTACGAGAAACTGCCTTCACTAACCACACTGTTAGAAAATTTCCCTGACTTCCTAATGCATTACCTCCTGTCCTATCCACCAGGTGCAGAGACAGATTAATCCCTTATTCTTTGCAGGATGCTTTTGCATTCCACGTTGTTTTCCTGACATCTTTTCTCTGAGATGGATAATTCTTTTCTTACCTTTATTTTTCCTTTATTTTTTCCCCATGTTTAGTCACATTTTTTAGATCTCTGGCCTTCTGATTCTCATCAGTTTTTTCTAGACCAAATGACCCATACTTTTCATGAAATTCAATGCCTGAAACCAGACTCAGTATCCCAGCTTAGGTTTTACAAATAGAAGGGTTACTTTTAGTGTCATAGATCATATCCTTGTTGATACACCTAAGGGTGACTTTAGAGATGGTGAACTTTTTTGATTTCCATTACATGCCACAATTGATTAAAATTCACATTGTGATCAATTACCATCTTAAGAACATTTTTTGTAGAGTGAATGCTCGTCCAATTATTCTCTGCCTTGTCTGATGTGGAGTATTCCTGCCTCCCTGAACTAAGTTGCACTTTAGCTTATTGAATGATACCTTTTTAATTCTAGACTAATTTTATTTTTGGCAAAGATTACTTTGTATTCTGTTAGTGTTTTCTGGAGTGCTGCAGCTCCCCTGGGCTTTATAGCATCTGCAAATTTAGTAAGTATGCTGTATTCCATCACTGGGTCTGTGAATGGAAATACAGACAGCAGGATAGTACCAGATGCTCTGAAACCACTCTTGAGACATCCTCCAGTATGACAGAGGACTTCTAATCAGAATTTGCCAGGACAGATCTGTAATAATGCATGAATATTGTTTAATAGTCAGAGTATCCAGTGAGCCTACCTCTTAAGGAAACTCTGAAATGTGATTGATCTCTCAAACTGAATCTGAACCAAAACTATTGTTAAAAAAGTTATTGATTAACTGATTCAAAATGATGATTTTTTTCCTGAAGTAGAAGTGAACCTTTAACTGTTCTGGGCAGCTTTGTGGATCTCAAATTGCAATTAAATGGAAATGCTTCAGTTGCAAAAGGATCCAAACTGAAACTTAAGCTAAAAAATATTGATTTAATTTCCTTCTTACAATAGTACAGTCGGGACTGCATTTCCTTAGCTTTCCCAGGCATATGCAAGGAGACACTGACAAAAGCCCATACTAGATCAAGGCAAGCTACAGAATATAGAGGTAAGGAGATGGTGGCATGTGCTGCAGCCAAAGACTGACATGAGCCTGAGTTCCTAAGTCACCCTCCCACCTAAATGCAGAGACCAGGGCCCAGAAAACTTCATCCTTTGTCTCCATTTCAGCCCCAGCTGCTCCTGCTTCCCCATCCACAGAAAAGGGGAAGAAGAGAGATTTCTTCTCAGGCACGTTTTGATTCCTAAGTGAACTCATTGTCTGAAGTTTGTACATGCCCAGGTTTTGTGTTAGAGTACCCTGCTTCATCTATCACCACCACAGCAAAATTGAATTGAAAGAGCAAGAGCAAGTACAGCATCCAGCATTTTTAAGTTCTTCCTAAAAGCAAGCATAAATATGTAAGGAAGATAATTCTGCTGCCATTACGCTACTTTAAATCATGGATCAAGTTTGACATTGGGGGAGTAAAGCAGAGAGTGAAAACTGCCTCTTCTTTAGTAGCAGAAAACAAGTCAAGCTACTTTTTGAGATACCACTTTTACATGCTTGGATAACAAAGCTCCAAGTGATGGTCTTCAAGCAGCTGGAGAAAGTATATAGGGCATGTTTCCAGCTAATGTTACTGAAGATAAAACACACCCCTGAGCCTTTCAAACTTTCTTTGTGGGACCTGACAGCTACCGGCTTCTTGAACACGATCAAGGGAAGGGACTGTGTAGCAGAGTATGCCTCTCCCATCTGCTAGTTCCTATTGTTTTGTTGAAGTATAGAAGGGGACAGACTTAGAGGATCACTTAAAGGAGTTAGACAAGCTTGAGTGTCAGGATTGTGACTGAAATGGGTATTTTTAATGTGTATCGGAACTGTACTTTTTTCTCTTCTGTAATTTTAGTGACTTTCTGCAGTTGCCACAGCTGGCAGGTTGTTTATAAATCATTACCTAAGCTTTTCTCTGATTAATTTTATTCTTATTGTTAATCCTGCATTCACTTCTCCCTTCTCTGAGGTTCAGACAGAGCTAACTTTTCTCATGGGAGATTAACAAACTGGTCCATAAAAACTAAAAGTGACCCTGAATGCTAATCCATCTGGTAAAACAAAACAAAACTGAAACTGCTATGCGGTTTAAGGGTGTTTAAGGGAGTTTAGAGATATTTAAATGATGGGAGCTCAGCTATGTAGAGGACATTTTTGCCAGCACAGCACTGGCAGTCTTAGTGGATGGGATTCGGCTGGGGAATAATCTTAGAAAAAATCAGGTAAATCTGAACTCTAAAAATCTTTAGGAAGTGTCCAACAAGCCTTCTGCTTCAAAAATTGTTGCCATCATGAGAATGGCACTTGCCAGAAGACAAAACCTTCCCTTCCTAAACCTGGTGAGGTAAAAGAAGAAAAAGAGCCAGAAGGGCCAAACCCCAGGCAGATTTCCCCTCTGGAGGAGAGATGCTAGAGGCTCCCAGGATTTTACAAAGGACTTCACTGTTGCGTGTTCATTTCACCTGGAAGGTGCTTAGACACTAGGAAGGGTCAAATTTGACCTGAGGTTTTTTCACTTGAGGGTGCAAAATCTGGTAATAAAGGAGATCTTTACCTGAGCTAAATCAGAGTAGCTTCATAAGAGCCCATGGCTGCTAATCTCTGCCTTGCAGAGTCTCTGCTAGAAAAAAAAAATCTCGCCCAGGGACTCTCTCTGTGTAACATCTCACATCTGCAGCAAAGTACAGAAGGGCATCTGTCTCTGCAGAGAGGCAGGAAGGCTTCTCTTCAGTTACAGGCATAGCACATACAACGAACAAACCCCACCTCTTTTCAGTACCATTAGCTGCATAGCCCCCAGTAAGTAATGCTAATTTATACAGGGCTGCCTAATGAAATCAGTGTCCATGCAATGATCCTATGCTTTACAACTGCTGCTAAAGGCTATTTGACCATGCTTTGCAAAGGTCAGTGCACAAAATCATAGCTGAAAGAAAAAGGCACTGGAGTAATTTGCTCTGTCCAGTAAGGATTGTGGTGACCTTCCTTTTAAGAGGGTTTTAACCTGGCTATTGGTGATACGCCTTAAGTTATCTTTAAGGAGAGGTGCTTTTTCTGCGACGTAGGCGAAGAATTCCCGCTTCCTTGTATGATACACTTTCAACTGCAATTAAATAGTGCCTGTTTTTGAACTGAGTTAGGTTAAAACAAATGGCTCCTTCTTCACAGATAATGAATATAAGGCAGCAATGACAATAAAAATTAGCCACTATTTCTGCTGGAAGGGTGCTGATGGTGACGGAAGCCATATTGCTGAGCAACCAGCCCTCAGCAGGAGCCCCAGCGCCTGGGCTGGGAGCTAAACCCAAACCCAAACAAGAGCAATTCAACAGCTACATGTAGATTAAGGTTTTGATCATGACCCATGGAGAAAAGACACGTTTTTTTCCCAAGCGATCACAGATGAAGCTCTGAAAAGATTATTTGTTAGCCCTGCAGACCGCTTGCCAGGAGTGTGTGACAGCTGACAGATATAATTACTAACTAAATGCACGGCAGCATCACTACTGGGATTAAAGCCAAATGCTTCACTCTACTAATGATTGCTTTTTTTCTTGCATGTGGAACCTCTGCTTTGTTCATGTTTTTGTCTCCACATCAGCTTAGACACCACAACTTTCTTGTCCCTCAAGCCTAGTGATTTATAAAGTTTGGAGTCTGAGTTGTTATAACCATTTTTTTTTGCATATGTGTACGGTTTACAGCATGAAGTCGTCATGATACTGTGTCCATCAAAAGGCTATTCCTTGACTACTAACTTTTCTTTATGAAATGAGGCAATTGTTTGGAATTTGTGTGATACAGTTGTGATCTGTTGCTTCATGTTTGACAAACCTCTATAGCTAATGGAAACCATGAGTCACTTTCTGCTGAGCAACACATCACTGACTAAATCAGATGCCGAAGATACCTGTGTGTCTCTACTGTCTATCTAGGCAGAGAGCATGTTCTGCACACTTCATTTCCAGATGGGTAAAATGTGGAGGTGAACCCATACTTGTGTACAGAAGTTGCAAAAGTGTGCAGACACTTAAAGATGCGGATGATCTAAGTGATTTTGATGAACTATTCAATTTTGACAATCCTCTTGTGTCTTTAGACGTCAAAGAACCTTTAAAATCTGAATTTATTCAGCCCCAGCTCCTTATCCATGAAATAGGAACATTCTTCTTTTCTCTGTATTCTTGTCATATGTACTTAACCTTTCCAAGGCAGGAGCTTCTTTTGAACTTGTGCAACTTCAAGTACATATTTCAAGCTACTGGATGCTACCATAAACCAAACAAATAAAAAAAGGCTTCATCACAAAGTCCATTGTCATTTTATTCTGCTCTTCAGCAGAAAGTCCTCACAGAGTCCAAGGGGAGAATCATCTGTGGAGTGTCTTCCCTCTTGAGCCATGTGCTGCTGGCCGTCTCTGATAAGGAGTGAGGTGTCTGGGGATATAGAGTACAAGGAAGCCTGCCAATGTGATGATCCAAGTTTGGAGATGAACAGAGGGTGGCAGTATCTAGATCTGCCAGTATTGCTCCTCTCACTTGCATGGCCTTCTATTTGAACATAGCCTACTCCTTGAAAGGAGAAAAAAGCATGCTTGGAAAATGGGGGATTTCAAGAAACTGATTGATCTTTTAAAAAGTCCAATTAGAAGTGCTAGCCCACAGACTTTTCACAACAGTTGCAAAAATGTTATTCATGGTAGGTTGAGACCATACCATCTGAGGTGTATTTCTTACTACTGGCACCTGTATAGCCTTTATACTACCTTTATATACTGCACGGATAGGGACTAACACAGCCTTGGTCTCAAAACCAGCCTCATTTGAAAGGAGTGGGAGGATTTACCTTTGAAATGAAATACAACATGATGAGGGTTAGGAGACTTTATATAACAGAATGGAAAGATATTTTCCCAAGACAGAGAGAGATTGTGTTATTAATGTGTCTAAATGCAGTATAGATATACCCAAAATATCCTATTTTAAATTCACTTCCAAAACATCTTAATCCGATTGATGATCTCTAGCTTCTTATATTCAAATCAGTTTGAGATGTGAGCGGAGTGCCTTATAAAGGGAAAGCTGGTCAAAAATACTGAAACAAATGTCTCTGGGTAGTTTCTGTTCTCAAATCTCTCTTCATTTAAACCATAACTTTCCTGAATTTAATTTTAGACTGACAATAGCACCCTTCTTTTGTTTTTGTTTTTTTTTTTTCAATTGAGGAAAATAATTTTCAGTCTGAGGGAAAATGTAAGAGAATATGTCATTCTGCGTTGGTTTTTTTCCTCTCTTTTTGTGGGGTTTTTTTGGGGTTGGTTTTTTTTATATATATATATCAACTACATGGATGGATTAACTACAGACATGTTCACCTAACTGAGAAACTATAAAACACGCATGCTCTTTAGAAGGTAAAGTTAAAGGTAGATTGAGAAGAGGGTGACAGAGATTTTAATGGGACTTCTAAAGCAAGGTACAGGTGATGTAAATACCAAAGATATGAAAAGTAGAGGCAGTAAGGGAAGGCAAAGAAGAGAAAACAGAAACTCGATGAGTAAAGCTATGGATAATATGTGGAATGATAACTGGAAATATGACCTAATTTGGATGGCCAAGCGCTCCATGTTAAAATTGGGCAGGGAGCCCCAACCAGTGTTTCCTGGCATTTTTGTTGCTTTGACCTCACAATCTTTGTGTGCGTGTGTATGTAACATGTATATTGCATTATGCCCTAGTGCTACATAATGTGAAAAAAGGACTTTGAATAGAATACAGAATTGCAATAAAATGTGTAAAAACTAGGAAATATGCATTTTTAAAAATATTATTTTTACAAAAACAAACAGGCAGTAAACGGGATTTTTCTGTGGTGCCTGTCCCTTTTTCCTAGTTTGTGCAAAGGACTCTCACATTCTCTTCTTGTTTGATGTATCTTAACTTTAATTTGATTACCTACAGTTTCAAGAGACTGTGTCTGAGACACCCTTTCTTTGCATGATTTGGAGGGAACAAGAGGGAAAGAAAATAAAAAAAGATTTGTTGGAACTGAAACCGTCTGATCAGAACTGATCTTTTTCACTCCGATCTGCAACACATTGGTCACTCCACAGGTTGGACTGTTCCTGGATCGCTCCCTCAGTCTTCTCAGCACCTCACTTGTGAATGAGAGGATGACTTTTAACTACAAGTATTAAAATTTAAATACCGTTTTTATTTAAAATAAGCATTGTCCCAATAAAAATAACAATGAGTGGAAGAGAGGTTTGTGAAAGGCATATGTAGCCTATGGTCTAACAATAAGAATTGGGTCCTTACCTGACTATTACATCTTTGGAAATACTCAACAAGGGCAGTTGGAACAAATTCCTTTTCTTTTTCAGCACTGACGATGATTATTCTGTTGAATGAATATGTTTGACATATATTTTTCTCTGTAACTAGTCCTGTTGTGTTTCTGTTTCATTCCAGCTGGACACGTGTCAAGTAATTTTCTGTCTTTTAAGAGACTCATTCCAAGGGACATATAGCAGACAATGTTTTTTTGTAAGTCTCAACACTTCAGAAGACAGAAGAGTTTAAAAAGAAGTTCTGTTTAACTGAACGCGTCTCCTTCCTGCATGTTCACACATGGCTCTACTCCCTGCTGGGAGAGATGTCATGTGCTTGAGCAGGGGCAGAGCGTGGAGGAGCATTTCCCTACCCAAGCACTGCTCTCTGTAAGACCTGCAAACGGTGGTGCCCTTACTTCACCATACCTGGCATCCCTCTCCCAGAAGGAATGGTGAAATCCTGGACGTGTGTTCCAGCTCCTGAAGCTCGTGCAATTGCAGAGCAGTCAGGCAGTTCTGCAAAGGACAGCCTTTAGGAAGGCCTGGTAAGGATATTTAAAGATCATTTGTGGTGCCAGTTGGTGCAGCAGACATTTGAGCGTTCTTTCCTCTCTTCTTGCTCACATTGTTTATACCAGCTCAAAGGGCATGAGAAATGTCACAAGAAGAGAAAGTCGTACCTTTTTGCATGAGGACAAAAACAGCCGGATCTAATGCTGATGTCTGGAAAGAAAAAGGGACAAATCTGACAAAAAGTGATTAGATCAAGTTCTCACAATGTAGAGCACAAGAATATTAGAAGAGGAAAAGGCAGAAAACCTGTGGATGGAAGGAAACATCTGACTGTCATTTTGCAAATACTAACAATGAAGCAAAAGGACTGGGTATTTTGGCAGTATTTGGGTCAAAAAGACCTGGGAAATATAAAAGCTACTGCTAGATGACTCCGTTCTTCTACCCACTAATGATTTCTCACTGTCAAGTGTGAATGCAGCTTGTAATAAATACTGCTTTGAATTTATAGATCAGTTAGTGAATCTTTTCTTCTAGAAAAACTCCCACTGACTCCATTTGCTTTCAGAATTTGGCATTTTCTGATGAGAAGATTGGTCTGTGAATTTTCCTCTCCCTGTATTGGAGACTTTGAGGGGAAGCAGGGGTGCCCAGTACCTTGCAGGAGCAGTCCCTCAATCATTACCTCACCATTGTGGAAAAGTATTCCTGTGTCATAGGGAAGCATAGATTAGGATGTGGCCATGGCAGGAAATAAATTTTTGGCTTTAGTCATTAACAGACACACAGGCATCCTGTAAGGAGTTTCCTGCACATCCTGAGGAACTGAGTGCCTACTTGCTTCTGGCCAGGTGTCTACCAGCATTTAAAGGCAACTGGAGACCTTTGTAAATGTAGTCCATAGCTCCTAACCATTGATGTTTTCTTCAGAGAGCTGTTGGATGCCCTTATCTCACAATATGTTTAATTCAATGTGAAAGCACTGGAAATCCTCAAACGAGAGACATGTCAGTAATAATTCTAGGGGAAGTCTTAGAGTCTGACAGTTTCCAGCTCTCCAGAAGACTGCTCCAACCACTTAGCCATGCTTTTCAGGACTAAGAGGGAATAAGAGGTGGTTAGGATTTGCTTTGCCTCTGCTTTTAATCTTTGGCAAAAATGGTGCCCACTTGGAGAAGGTTTAAACACAGATTTCCAACCTGCAGACCATGCTGGTCTGCATATTTTGGAAAGACATAGTTTCTGGGTTGGGCTTGTTTTGATTTTTGTGGTTTTTTTTGTTGTTTTTTTTTTTTTCTTTTGTCGGGGGGAGGGAGTGAAGGAGGGAGCAGTTTGCTTCTGCTTTTTCTTTCTGGCTTTGGTGACTGGCAAATGATTCATGTATAGGGGAACAGCAAAAGCCAGTAAAACTCATGTAGCAAAAGTACAATTGACTTTGAAACTGTTATGAAACCAGTGATTGCAGGGTGCACATGAGGTGAAATACTCATACCAGTGCATTAAATGAATGATTTGGACCCCAGATTTCAGGACACTTTCTGCTTCATCTAACCTGTTCCAAAGATACACTTTATCCAAAGAAACTTGAACAAACAAAGTCTGTAACAAAAGCCTGCCAAAATCTTCTTGTATGTGATTCCTCCAATCTTTTCTGCTCCTTTTGAGTTTGACAGCAACAGAAGCACCTCAAAGCAGAAAAGTGTCATAATCGGTTTATGCCTGCACTTCGCTGGCCCCCGCATGAATGAAGTTTGCACAGGGAAGCTGTGTCAGCACTGGGAAAAACTGATGTGACTGCAGCTCATCTTTACCAAGCTTATTGTAAATTCTGTTAATAGCAATGTTAGTGTTTCAGATACTCATTGTAAAGGCATAAGGGACAACTGCTCTCTCCATGCTCTTCCTCTCCCATCCTAACTGGAAGGATCAGATTCAGAGGTGGTGTAAACTGTTGTAGCTTCACTGATATCAATGAAATATTATTTACTCCATCCCAAGATCTGATTCACAGGCACTGAGTGAAAGAGACAAAATGCATCTTATAGCACGCTAGAGTATTCAGAAGTTGCTGATTTCAGCAACCTGGCTTATGAAAACAGTTAACGGAAAGCAAACAACACATGCCATTTCTTAAATTTACAGTCACACAATCTAGGGAATTCTACCTATTTTCAGACTCCAAACATGTTTAAAAAATGCAAACCCACTCTGCAAAGACAGTTGGATTTATTAAAACTGTTGTGTAGAATGATCTATGCTGAGCTTGGCTCCAGGACCTAACTCTCGCAAATCATTTGTGGTAATTATTAAGTCTGTTGTATTAGCAGCTTTAAGCACACAGTGTTCAACAAGGTTGTTGCTGAGTTTTAGATTATTGTTTTTACAACTACAGTGTTTAGAAATCTTGGTAACAGGAAATACTTTGATCAGTTGTTCTTTTCCTGTCATCATAATACAGATCAGAAAATTTAATTAGAATAACAAGTGTATTAATAGTAAAGAGATTCATGCAGTCAGGCTCTCTGTCTCAAAAAAAAAAAAAAAAAAATCCAAGGAATACACTAGTATTTCTTAAGGCTCTATGAAGTACCGTTATGGGTCACATCAAAAGTCTATCCAGCCCCAAATGTTCCTTCCTACGGAGATCAGCTGCAAATACTCATTATTAATATAAGAAACAGAGAATACAGAGGGTGGTTCTTCCTCCGTACCATCTTCTTTAGGATTGACAAATGATAGATATTGCATCACTTCCATCACATTTAACACCACACCAACAGACCCATCGCTGGAAGCTGTCTAGGTCAGTTTTGAATACGTTTAAACTTTTCACTGTCTACATCTTGAAATAATGAGTTTTGCAGTTCATTTGTAATTTGTGTCAAAGCAGTTTTATTTGTTTGCTCTAAGAAAAGCATTAGGGCACCTCTAGGTCTTATATTAACTCAAAATGTTAACAGTGAGTTTGCTGATGACACCAAGATGGTCGACGGTCGACATGCTGCAGGGAAGGGATGACATCCAGGGGATCTGGACAAGCTTGAGAGATGGGCCCATGCGAACCTCATGAAATTCAACAAGGCCAAATATAAGGTTATGCACCTGGGTCATCGCAATCCCAGGCACAAATACAGACTGGGTGGAGAATGGCTGGAGAACAACCCTGGGGAGGAGGACTTGGGGGTGCTGGTGGATGAGAAGCTCAACATGAGCTGGCAATGCACACTCGCAGCCCAGAAAGCCGACCGCATCCTGGGCTGCATCAAAAGAAGCACGGCCAGCAGGTCAAGGGAGGGGATCCTACCTCTCTACTCTGCTCTGGTGAGACCCTACCTGGAGTACTGCATCCAGCTCTGGAGTCCTCAGCACAAGAAAGACATGTACCTATTGGAATGGGTCCAGTGGAGGGCCATGAAGATGATCATAGTGCTGGAGCACCTCTCCTAGGAGGACAGGCTGAGACAGTCGGGGTTGTTCAGACTAGAAAGGAGAAGGCTCCAGAGAGACGTTATAGGAGCCTTCCAGTACCTAAAGAGGACCTACAGGAAGGATGGGGAAGGACTCTTTATCAGGGAGTGTAATGACAAGGCAAAGGGTAACGGTTTCAAACTGAAAGAGGGGAGGTTTAGACTGGATATTAGGAAGAAATTATTTACTCTGAAGGTGGTGAGGCACTGGAACTGATTGCGCAAGGAGGTTGTGGATGCCCTGCCCCTGGAAGTGTTCAAGGCCAGACTGGATGGGGCTTTGATCAGCCTGGTCTAGTGGGAGGTCCCTGGTAGGGGGGTTGGAACTTGGTGATCTTTAAGGTCCAGTCCAACACAAACCATTCTATGATTCCATGAAAACAGCTTGTGATTACTGCTTGTCTGATAGTTAAGATTGTGTAGACCCCTTTGGTGACTTCCTTCAGTCTTGCCTTTTCCAAAATGAAGATCTGCAGGCTGTACATATGTGGAATCTGTTTGGTATTTCTAATCGCCTTTACCATTATTTTAAAACTACACAGTACTGTTTCCAGATTGATTGAATAGGATTGCATTCAAGATGTGAGCATATCATGGATTTATAAAGTGGTGCAGAGATATTTTCTGTTTTGTTCCCCATACAATTACTAATAACTTTGAACATTAGATTTGCCTTTATGATCATTGCAGAACACTCTGCTAGGGTTTTCAGAGAACCATTCAAATATTTTGTGAATGATGATAGCTAATTTAGAAATCATCATCATTTATGGCTGCTTACATGGGAGGTTTCCCTTGTGTGTTACTCTGCATTTCATCAACATCTCAATTTCTACTGCCATTCTAGTGCCTAGGCAAATAATTAAAAAAAAAAAAAAACAAAACTTAGAAAAATTGTCATTTGTGAAAGTAAAAAATGAAGAGTTAGACTTTTTTGAGTCAAAATATTCCAGTCCAAAATTAAATATTAATTTTTCTATGAGATGATATTCAGCTGACTTTTCTTTGAATCACTATGGTGCTTCTTGGCAGTTAGAGCATAAGGTCATTCATTCCTCTGTTCTTTCTCCCAGACACTATTCCAGAGCTGGATAAGGATTTCCATTACAGGGAAGTTGTATCTGAGGGAATTTACAGAGAAAGATCTTCAGGTAAATTGTGTTGGGTTTGCTCAAAATGTAATGTATTCAGAAAGAAAAAATTGTATTTGCTATTATGAGTTGTAGACTTAGGAGTACATTTGTGGTTTTGAAAAAAAAATCATATGATTTATATCAATCAACATTAAGAATAGTCTATTAAATAGTCTGTGACTACTAAATATTCTTAATGAGTCACCTAGCAGCAGCTTCAGACTAGGACTCTAAAGTCTTATTCTGATGCTCAACTTAACAAGCTGTCAGCAACCCACTCAAAAAGTGTAAAGTTAAATAGCTGCAGAATTGGTTTTCAAGACTTGTTCACTGCTTGTATTCTGCATCAAGCAACAATAAACTTGAGGAATGGGCTGCCCAGTGCTCAGGCAGGAAAAAATAGCAAAATAAATCAGAAATCTCTTTTTCCTAGGACTGACTTACTCAACTGTAATAAGATTATTCACTTAATATTTCATTCTGAATATAGATAGATAGGTAGGTTAATTTTATATAATTAAGTTACTCCACATGTTTCAATTAAGGTCTACTTATAAGAACAAATATACAAGACTAAGGAATATTTTCATAATTTCATTCTTAAATAAGTCTTGGAGCAAGGCTGAAGAGTGAATATTACAAAATGTTTTCAAGAGAGAATAGAACTGTTCTTTTCTCATTTCAAGACAGATAGAAAATTTAAATGAAAAGAAACAGATAATGAAAAAACGCTACTGCCTGCTTTGGCTAGTTGTTACTGTTGTTACTAATGATGTCCTAATGTTTATGGCAAATTAAACAATAAAAAAAGCTACAGCCTTATGAATTCTTTCATAGTAGGCAACCATCCTCTCTACAGGGGTATAGATAATATGAGGAGGGAAAAAAATGTCTAAGATACAGAGATCCACAAAAAAGTTTCATAGTACCTTACTTGCTGTAGTAGTTTAATCGTGACACTAATAGTGTCACAGACTTTTACTATATTAGCATAATGCTAGCTTCCTTGTTCATAATTGGGTAACCAGCCCACAGTCTATATCCATAATACCTGCATCTCTACTATATGGTGGGACAGGGGGGAGGCAAATAAAAAGAAGGGAGAAAGAAAAAGGATTGCGGTAGTCTAGTTTTTTATTCACATTGGCTGAGAAGCAAAAGTACTGAGCAGTAGTATAAGCACTCTCATTTTTGTAAAATATCTGCTGCTGCATTCAACACTGCAGCAGCTTTGATTTCACCCTCACACCTTTAGATCTCTGGGAAATTAGGAACGTGAACTGCGATGGAGCCATATCGCTGTGCCAGTCAGGACACCATCAGTGGCACTTTAAGCTTATTTTCCCTCTTCAGTAGGGCATTACGAGGTCTAAGAAGTCTGAGCTCTGAAGGGCAGAGAAAGGGCAGGATGCAGACTGGGGTTTTGATTGGAGCATGGCCCTGAAGTCAACTGCCATACAGAATAGAAGAGATTCCCTGTCTCCCTGCAAAACAACCTGCTGGGAGGAATTGCCTGTTCTATTTTGATTAACAATTTAGAGATGAGGTTTAACGGTGTCTTACTGCATGCCTACAAAAATAGACTTGCGCATCTGCTAACCAGGCATTTGCCAAGGTTACCATATGTAATATGTGGTATAGAAAAAAAGAGATTTTTGGAGCAACAGGTGAGTGTTCTGGCTCAAAAGCCACCAACTTTTCTTGGGTTTGCTGCATCATATGCAAAAAGAGTTTTTACAGTGATTGCCACACATTCAGTCTGCCAGTTAACCACAAAACATTCGCTGGGTTTTTTATGCCCCTCCTGCTGGTTAATGAATGGATGGCATTTGAAGTGGCTGTCTGAAGTGCTGTTGAGAAGGCTAGTAATTGGCTTTTAGCTTATATTTGCAAATGGATATATTTTTGAACTCCCTCCTCAAAGGAAATAAACTAGTACCAAACCTGAAGGAGGTCACCTCTTGTACAGGAAGCTGTCTGGCCAGCCCTGTAGAACTGAAACAGAGCGAGAACATACAGGTAGAGTGGTTTATCCTTTCTTGCCTTGCCAACGTCCACATTAGGTGGAAATACAGATGGACTGAGCATCCTTGACTCCTACCATTGCAGCTTCTGCCCCTTGTAATATTTGTTAGTGTGTGATTGGGCTCCTAGTCCCTCCCTGCATGGCTGGAGCAGCCTAGTGAAGTGGTATTGCTGTAACCTCTAACCTGGCATAATCCCACTATAGGGAATTGGGAAAGTGGCGTTTGGGATCCCTTTGTCCTAGACTCGGGTGGAGAACCTGGATACTAGGCAATCCAAAACATTGATATTACTGGTGTACAGTTTCTGAAATAACCTTTCACCTCCCCAGAGATGAACAGGGCTTTCTTACAGCTGTGTCTGATGGATCCAAAGCTAGCATAATCTGACCTTTTTTTTCTTCTTGAAGAAGTAAACGATACAGGACATAATGTAACAATTCAATCACGTGCACTTTGCCCTGTAAAGGAATATATATCCTACACCCAAACTGCCTCAACCCTTTGCTTTTAAATTTGGCCTCAGTGTTGCCCACTTAGCCTAGAGCCAGCAATTTTCTGATTTTTTTCTTAGAAGCACAAAATATGTATTGTTGTGAGCACATGATGTTCATGTTTGTGTGCATTGACTACGTGCTGAACAGACCTGGATGATGTACTACCATGGGAGCCTTGAAACCATATCATTCCCCACCCACAAGGTGTCTTGTCTGTCCTTAAACTGAAAGTATTCCAATGCTGCACTTCAGCTGCACCACATGAACCATGATGATGTTTTACCAGATTTTCATCCAAACCTAAATGCAACAATTCCATTTATTGGGGTTTTTATCATTAATTTCTTCCCTGCTGAGATTTCACAGTTCCCTTACTGTAGAACTTCAAACAAAATAGCTCCAGATATCACAAATACTAATGGTAAAATCTGATAGTACATTCGTATTCATATGTGTATGAATGTAGAACAGATAAAATGAGTAAAAGACATGGTTCCAAAACCATACAGTTCTTCACTTCCAAACCCCAGCTGGCATGAAATGTAGCATGTAGAAATGCAGATGGTTCCATTCATAACCCTGGCTTAAGTAGTATGCAGAAATGTGGGCAATAAAAATGATTATGCAATATCAGACCCATGGAAAACATGGATGAATGGACACATGTCAGGACAGAAACGGGCAAAGCAGTTGATACCAAAGAGCTGTATCTTAAATGCAGTATTTGCTAGGATACTGTGTGTACTGGCAATTCCCTGAGGACTGTAGACAGAAGATGTGAGGGTTTCCCTGGGGTGACAGGGCAGGACCACAATCCAGGGCCCATCCCACCACCCCAGCCAGGGAGCAGGGCAGCCAGGGGAAACAGGGGCAGCCCCAGTCCTGGGCATCAGGCACCTCCTTGGTGATGGGGACGAGCCAAGAACAGGCTGGAATGTCAGCCTATGGTGGGAGTCAAGATCAGGCCCAGTGAGGGGAAGCTGCATCAGACACAGCCCTGGTATGTGCAAATACAAACTATTAATAATATTACCATACTTACAGGTGCAGACTGAATAATGGTGTATTTATGAGAGATGCTGCACAGCCTACATCTTTCGCTGTCTTCTGAAAGTAGTGGGTGCTATGCTGTAGGCTGTAAAGAGGTGCTTGGTATCTGAGAGGTCCTAATTCCTGTGACCACACAGAATATTTGAATGCGGAAGATACTGTGCCATTAAAATGCATATTTAAGCCAATGTTCTGCTGTGAAAATAGGCTGTGCTGGATGAGGAAGCATTCAGCTGCAGGCAGTCAGCGGTGGGATTCCCTTGGAACTGATCTTGTGACCACTCATTAATTAGCAGATTTGTAAGAATCTTGTATACTAATGATATGTGCAGATAATACATGGTTGAACAGCATCAGCAGCAGAGGAACGGGCTTGAATTTCACAGAAAGAAAAAAAAAAAAGATGAACAACAGGTCTGAAATAATTGAAACAGACAAATAATGCAAAGTGCAAGGGACAAACAGGAAATTCTTCTGTAAACTCAGGACCATCCTATGGAAATGAGAAATATAAAAATACTCATTTTTAGAATTTCTGTCAATAATCAATATGATATGAGTATGGGAAAAAGCAAATGTCAGCCTTTAGTGCAGGAGGCAAAGTGTTTTCAGTGGGGAGAGGGGACTGGTAACACTATTTTGCAAGACAGCCTGCAGGCTATATCTGGATGTCTGTGTACAGCCAGTCAGTCAGATAAAGGGAGAAGACATGGAAGTGGGATCAGTCACAGGGAAAGAAGGATTGGAAGAATCGCAAATGTAACTTGTGAGAGAAGACTAGGAAGGAGGGTGTTTTCTAGCTTTGGGAAACAAATGCTGAGAGACTACTTTGTTGCTCTCAAGGAACACATCAGCACTGTAGATGGTAAGGAGCTGGACTTGTTAGCATACAGTAGATAGAATTTTTTTCAGTGCTTACATATTTCTTGTGAGCATGTAAACAATGGACTTGCTTGTGCTGGATAGAAGAGCAAGTCATTCTCCTGAAAGACTGAAACTCCAAGTTGAATCATGTTTAAAGATTGAACGACCCAAGATGCCTTTGCTATGAAATCAGCTGTAGGTAATGATGAAATCTAACTGTTGCTTTTGGCTCTGCTAATATGCCAGGAATGAGATCTGTTTTCAGAGCTGTCAGAGAAGTCTCATGGACTGCCAAAGTGAGAAGAAGATTATGGTCTGCCCCACAAGCACCATAGGTACTTAAGCAGAAGCGAGTTTCAGTGCATCTCTCCTAATGTGTGAAGTGCCAGCAGTACAGACTCTATATAGCACACAGACGTGCTTTGGCAACCCGTAGAGCTGGCGATGGGCTAACTGGGGCATGGAACTTTCTTTCAGAGAAAACTCTTCAGTTTCTTATGCATCTTTCCTCCTTACAGTATTTATATATTTATATGCTCAAACACTCACCCAGGCTTTCTGGAACTGCAGAGCTGATCTTACAGAGGACATTTCTGATCCTATTACCTGCACTCAGGTAAATTTCATGTGCCCTTCAGACAGCCTCATTTGGTGGCTTTCGGCTCCTTCAGATGCACACTTAAGTCAGGGATGAAAGAAGAGATCATCAAATGCAAATGCAAAGCAATAAAAAACAGATAATAAAACTGCAAAATAAGATGTGCTTGAGACTGAGATATGTTCATCTTTTCAAAGAAACCCTTCTCCCATGCTTACTATAAGCATTTATGTTCCTTCAGTGATTAGACTCTTTATTAGAGAACTAATTTGTACCTCACTGTACATAGTTCTTGATGATTGATTAGAAATTGGTGCTATGGAAGATCTGTTTTTAAGATCTCCAGAGATGGAAATTGTGCAGGGGCACTGTGAAGCAGGTACCTACAAGGACTCAGTCTTTCTAAGTTTTGAAAGACGTATAGCATAAGCCAGCTGGCAACTCACGGGTCAGATCTCATTGCCAGGGAGGTGTTCAGGTAACATGGGCTAGCCAAGTGATTTAATATCTTCTCTTGAGCTTGCTGTGCATAGCACTAGCCAGGTGCTGTGCTGTGACTGCTGCAGCTACGGAAATGGTGGAGGAGATGGGGATACAGTTCCTTATACGGCTGAGGTTATGTCCATTTGTACTTACTTCAACATAGCTAATGGCAGGGTGTCATGGCTAGGTTCATCTACATGCACAGTTAATACCTTGCAAAGTGTGAAGAGTGTAAAAAGAGGGGACAAATGGTGGACATGAGCTTTGAACAACTCGCAAGGAAAGGAAATGAGATGTTGAACACAACACTGTCATTGCAGCCGTGTAGAAACAGGCAGAGGACCTAGCCCTCAGCCGAGGTCCTCAGGTAGTTGAAGATCTGTACTCCAAGAGAAGTTATTGAACATTTAATAGTATTTTACACCCTGGACACTTGAAACGAGACTATAGAGAGTAAACCAGAACCAGCCATGACACTTTTCTTTTACATCATGTGATTTTGATTTTTTTTCTTTTTTGGGGTTTTTGTGTTTGTGTTGTTGTTGTTAGTAGTGGTGGTTTTGGGGCAGGGAGGCATGGTGGTTATATCTTAGTCACTATCGGCAGGCAGAGATTTCTACCCTATGAAAAACAAACTCTCCTACTTTATAGTCCGTTACAACAAGAAACATAAACATAGGTTCAAATTTTCAAACCAATAGGAGAACTGGAGCCTTTTCTTTTGATGTTGCCCCCCTAAAACATCTTAAAGTGGTATGCATTTTCAGGATATGAAAAACAGGCCTTCTGAAAACGTAATCCCTCTTGTTTCATTTGGAAGAGCTGGTGATCTAATTTCTGGCTATAATATTTCATGATTATATGAAATATTTCATATTAACTACTTGTATATGTCAGGAGAGAAATTAAAGAAAAGACAAAGCTTATTCAAAAATCTGAACAAAAGACAAGAAAATTTTTATTGAAGAAGAATTTTTTGATAAAATTCTTGTCATATGTATTTTGTTTGTAATATAGTATGATCTAGTCTAATACAATACCATCTAGCAGGATTATTCATCCATTATGAAACAATCATTCTTGCAGGATCAGTGAACTTTTCTAATTATTTTGGAACCAGTGAGCAGAAAGAGGAGAAAAGAATGGAACTTTACAAGTGATGTTATAGTCCACTGGTGACAAAATATTGTGTCACAATCAGAAGCTGACATCACAGGCTGGAGTGATGTAACAACACTGTGGCCAAGCTTAAAACTTTTCAAGCTCCAAGTGTCTTTCAAATCAAAGGAAAATGTATCAGGAAAATATCTTCAAAAGGGTTATTTACCATTATGTCTTTGACAGCTGTATCATCCTCCCAGCCTAGGGAAATTTTTAGATCAAACAGATCCAGATACATTCAGAAAGACAGTATGCGGTATAAAATTTTAGAATATAAATTTATGAGAGTTAACATTGTGTGCAATTCTTGTTTACATAACAAACTTAAAATATGCACAAATTCCAGTATACAAATTGTACCTTTTGAAATTTCTGAGCTGAAACGCAATCTGATTCCTCCTGCTTCCCTTCCTAGAGCTCAGAGCACTGGCAAATGAAGAGCAGATAATTTTATTGACTACAGGTACATGCACAAAAGGAAAAAGGCCAAAGCATTCATACAGTGAGGTGCTATGATCAAGTCTGGAGCCGTGGGTATGTGCCCTTCTAATAGCTCCCACAGGACTTAGGGCAAATCACTCCCAAGCCTCTATTTCTCTAACTGAAAAAGGATTTTGCAGTATCACTTTGTACAGAGCTTTAGATATAAGTAGTACAAAAGAGTGTGTTTTTATATAGTGGGTATCAAACCAAATTCTTCTCTTGTAGCATTATTTTGCATCCATTGGAATCAATAAAGTCATATGGGTGCATCTGAAGTCTCATATATTCCAGGAAATAGGCAAAGTCAGGGACTTGGTTAGCACTTCTTTGGCTACAGTTTGCAGCAATGGTTAATTACTAATCATGGGTATGGACATTATTGCAGGTTTTCCTTTTGCCTATACTTTTGCCCAAATGGGGATTACTCATTCAGCCAAATAAGAAGTTTACCTGTTTTCTTGCTGGTGAAGGTAACCATAACACCTTAATGGCCACATTTTCCTCTTGAATGAAGATAATCTGAATGTTGCCAGAACCTCCTGGGTGAAACCATCATTGAAATCTTGATTGCACTCAGATAAGAAGAAGCTCCAGCACGTGTTTAACTGAAGGGGTGCTCCTTTGATTTCTAAGGCAGCTCTCAAGACACCCTGAGCTGTTGTTTCAAGGGAAAGGCCCCGCTGCCATGCTGAGTGAGGGGTTAAGAGAGGGCACTCACATTTTCCTCCAGCCATCTCCTTCAACTGGTTTTGTTTTGCACATATCCACCTTATAAATAAAGAAAGCCTCATAAATAAAATCTGTTTTCCCTCAAAACAGTCCTACCTAAGGGTGAGGGTTATGTGACAGGCCTTTAGTTTTTCCTATTGGTTGGGTGGAAGGGAGGAAGGGAGGAAGGAAGGAAGGAAGGAAGGAAGGAAGGAAGGAAGGAAGGAAGGAAGGAAGGAAGGAAGGAAGGAAGGAAGGAAGGAAGAAAGAGACATTATCATATCTTCCAAGTGTTTATAAAGACAGTTATAGTGGTATCAGTACAGGCCTCTGTTACAGCTTTCCTTTGTTGACTAGCCCTTGAAGGCATAGATACTTCAGTCTTTTATGTTTTCAGAAAAAAAAACTAGCTAGAAAGTTAAAGACAAGAAATGTTTTCCTTCCATATTTATATACTCCTTTTGCAGTCTTTTGGGGAACTCTGAAGTTAAACAAATTCAAGAGCATTATTAAGATAGGCAGAGTCCTCGCATTAACAAGCTGCCTGGATAATAATAAATGACACAGTTATAGTTCACCAAAGGTCTACTGTAGTTTTTCAGACTGTACAGATCTTACTTATTTCTTTGCTCAGCCTGTTTATTGCAATGAAGACACCACTGGGAATGCTATAGCAATAGTTTAACTGTTAAGGCAAGAAACTTGGGAGAAGGAGGGGAGGGAAGAATCTCTCTCAATCTTGTAGAGGAAACCTGGGCTAAAAGTCTGTTCCACCCACTTGGAATTAGGTCACAGTAACCTGAATAAGAAACAGGTCATTCAGACTTATTGAAGGATACACTGGGAGCCAGAGGTCCCCCCACTTCACAGCTGGAACAACTTAAAAAAACCAAGAGGTGGCAGCTGGGTAAGTAGGATCCATAATATCAAAAAGAAATAGGCAGCTGATGGACCTGTATGTAATGAAAAAAAGCATCAAATGACAAAAGACAGTGGAAAAAAATAATTTAAAAAAAAAATTAAGGCATCTAAAAGGCATGGGATTCAGTTAATTTTTATCAAATTTTCTAAATGTGAAGTGTCTCTATGTTTGTTTCTCTAACATGGGTGAATGTTGAAATGCAGGCATATCTTATAAATCCTCTGCAAAATCTATCAAGATATTTGAACAGTTGTTCTTTATATTCATTAACTCCTACAAAGTCACAGTGGGACAAAACAGTGATTGGGCTTTCCATAACAAGAAAATTAAATATCACATAAGTGGTTTTGCCATATTTTATGTGAAGTTCCTAGCAAAATCATTGCTTCTTTTGGGCAGCCTTCTCATAAGTGAGGAGTTTCCAAAGCTGCGGAGCGAGCAACATCTGCTCCATGAGTTGTTTGAAGTTCTCTGTGTGCAGCTGACATCTCTGTGAAATTAAAGAACAGAGAAATCAGCAGGTATCACTCCAGGAACATGGTCACATGGACCTGCAATATTAAGAGTCAGTGTAGTCATTGCACTGGGTTTCCTGCAAATGGCTCTTGAAGATATCTGATGAGAATATGGCAACATTGGATGCCCAAAAGGGAGCATGGTGTAAAATGGGGACAATAATGGGACTTATGGGAATAAGTGTGGGAAACAATCACAGCCTGCACAGCAGAATGCTTTGAATATTGTTAGGAGCTCATATTGGAAGCTTGCTCCAATAGCAATTATCCATAAGGATAATTTCCTTATGAGTACTGAAAGAATTAAAAGTAAGACTGTAGTTAACCACCATCCTCGGATAATACTATGTTCTTGGAGAATAGGAAATGTGGTGCCTGAATTTAGGAAAGAGGATAAAAGTGATCCAGGAATGATGGACTGTTAATCTGAGCTCAATAGTATGAAAATCTCTGAGGATAATTTTAAAATGGAAAGATAATTAAATACAAGTACGAACATGGAAATGGAAGAATATGCGAGATAGGGTTGAAAAAAGCAGGTTGTGGCATATTAACTTAGTCTCATTTTTCTTAAAGTAATTGGTTTTCTAAAGAAAGAAAATATTGTACCACTAATTCACCTGGATCAAAGTAAAGCATTTGTTAAGGAGTCACAAGTAAACTGGAGAAGACAAGAATTCAGGACAAAGCTTGAGCTTGGGAAGAACTGGTTAAAATGGAGGCAACAGTATGTGATCCTTAAAAAGGAACTGTCAAGCTGGAAAGCTCATCAGAGATCTGCCTTCATACCAGTCAAAGGCTTTCACCCAAAAAGTTTGTTCTGGCTGACTATATTTGGCTAATTATTTAACCAATGTTTAAACAAACTTCAGTATGAAGAGGACAGTGGGTGAGCTGGCAGGCTGGAGTAATGGAAGTTGAACTTCACTTCAAGGTGCAGACTCATTCACAGCACGGACAAAGGAAACAAGATTTCTGCAAACAAGTCATATTTCATTCCATAAAAGGGGCAGGAAACCAAAAATCGTTTCATGCATTAGTACATCACAGGATAAATACACCACAATTAGTCACAGTCATATCACATAATGTCAATCATGTTCATACCAGCATGATACGACTGTGAAATGGCAAATGTGTACCAGGAAAAATATTTCCAGTAAATATCAGGAAATGTTAGTCCATCACAGCTCTGCTAGGATCCTGTGTACAATGCCTTGCACAGTCCTGCCTATCCATCTTTGAGGAGGCTGTAGTCAAGTAGGAGGAGAGGCAGAGTGGAGATAAGAAAATGGAAAATGTCCTCTGAAAGACGTCTCATAGCATGTTTGAAATGAGGTCAGTACACTGGACGGTGCTGCTAATTCAGAGTTCCCCTTCACCTCCAGCTGAGGTTCTTCATGCTTGACCACCCTCCTTGTTTGCCTACTTCAGGCACTGCTTTCTGTCTTCAGTGAGTGCATGTGGGAGGGAGGGGGAGCAGATATTCAGATGTGCATCAGCAGATGTTAGAAATGGGCTTGAATTCCAAGCCCAAATCAAATCAAATCAAATGCTTGGGAATGTCTGAAATAACCATGATGAAACTAAACGTTTTGTGGGAGAGCCCCATATGTTGGCTGCGTCATATCCAAAACCTGTCCCAAGTAGCACGCTTGCATAGCCAGGAAAAGTAGAAGTCAAGAACAGCAACGACAATGTCAGGAACTTGGCAGACAGCGATACTCATGGAGCCACTGGGCAACTTCAATCTCTCACACCCATTCTTTGTTAAGCATAATTAGTTGATTAACTGTCTCCCTCATTTACCTGGATGCCAGGAGCTCTGGATGGCATCTCAAATGTTGCATTTGAATAACTGGAAAGGGTACTGTATTTTAAGAGGCTGCATATGTATCTCACGCTTAAATCTGGCTTGACCCTGTTTCCTCATCCCTACATGACACATGAGAGAAGAGATTCAGAGAAGGTCTATGTCTGAGTCAATAGAGTGGATATTTGTGATTTACTTATTACAGGTTTTGGATGAGACAGCTATTCTGAGCCAGCTGTTTTCTCCCTGGGATGGTAGTGTTTGCCCAGCTCCTCAAGAATATTTCTCTTTTTGCTGCAAAAGTGCAGCAAATTCCATCTTCTGCTGAGTGCTGGGGTGCTGACAGTTCTCATCAGCTTAGCTATGGGGTTGCTATAGTGTTGGCATATGAAATATCTCTCTCATATGATGATTCCTCAAAGCGGAGATAACTGCAGTCGCTCACAGCTAGGAGAAGCCTTTGCTGATCAGACTGATATAGCGATTGAGACAATCTATTGTTTTTCATACCCTTGGATAATTAGAATAAGCTGGCTGGGCAAGCAGCCAAGATTGAGTTTACATAGAGGATGGATTCCCCCTGAGTTTATACTTTTAAAACATCAAGTTTCATTGGAAGATTAGTCTCGTCATAGCATCTCAGTCTTTTGAAGCTTGCCTAGGAGGGAAAGGAGAAACTTAACAACGGGCAAAAGGAGTAGGCGTCCTCCTTAAGAAGGTATCAGACAGGTGTAGGTGAATTCTGCGTCTGGTATTTGCATGCATGGAGGAACCTTTCTGTGCGTACCTCAGATGGTGCCACTCCCTTTCCAAGAGATGTGAGGGGCTTATGTCAAGGCTAATTTCAGTAAGGGCTGCCAGATGAAATGAAAGAAGTGGGATCCTTTCCAGCCCTGACCAATTCACTTTGTGACGGAGGAGCTAGATCAGCCAGCATAGCTGCTCTGGGGAAATAGCTGTTTGTATACGTTTGAAAACCCATTGGTCATTGTGCCACTCTTATTTCTGGGGTACTTAAATGCTGCCTATGAGCAGCTTCTGAGGAACCTGAGGAATGCAGCTAATTTCCAGCAAATTACACAGATTAATTGGTACCAAAACATGTTGGGACAGGTGGGTGAGTGAAAAAGAGACCTTAGTTAAGTGTATCAAGAGACTCTACGATATGACGTGTCTCAAACAGTGATTCCCAGGCCTCTTCAGCTGTAACTTAACAGAATCTATTAACTTTATTCTGTAAATAAATAAACAAACAAACAAACAAGGCCTTTGGACAACTACGTTCATGTCAGGCTTATGTCTCCTAGCATGGTAAACAATGTGCTACCATTTCTGGTTTTGAGATAGATGGTTATTCTCTTTCTATTCTTGTACCTCTAATGTAAAACCAGATTAGAGTCTTTCTGAAATATGTCCCTCTTTCTAGTGTTCCACTCTTCATATTATTAAAAGTATCCATATAAATAATTTATAATGTAATACTAGTTTCCAAAATGCTTTTATACTTGGAACCATAACCTCAGAAGGTTGCACTGTTGTATTGCAGTGGGTTTAATTTGCATCTACTACTTCTAAAATATTGCTGGACCTCTACCTTGCATAAACAGTTACTGCAAGTCCATAATAATTATGTGCAAGTGTCTGGTTAGAAACTATGAGAAAAATGCATGTACATTCCTGAAATCTTCAACAAACAATGAGGAAGAGAGAGGAGGACCTGTACAAATTATTTATTTAAAGATTTCAACAGTATCTAAAAAGATGAAAGGACATTTTATTCCATCTAGCACAGTGCCTATGGTTTCAGTAGTTTGTTGTTGCAATCTTTGATTAGATCTGAGCCAAGATTTTAAATGAAAAAAGAGTTTATATATGGCTTTGCATAAAAAAGGGTGTGAAATCAGTGGTTTCAAGTACTTCAGATGTAATACCCCCAGAAAATCTGTAGTGTCCTGTAGGTTTGTTGCAAGTGGTGAGGCATTATCTAAAGTTTACTCAGTGCTAGAAGAAAATATAAGGGCATTTTAGGATAGGTGAGCAAATAGGTGACTTAACAATGAGAGAATATTTTTCTGAAAATATTGCAGAGCATACTGCTACATTTCAGTTAGATAGGCAGCCCTTGTTACACAGGACATGAAGCATTACAATTTTGAACATTTCAGTTACAATATTTTAGGACTTTTTAATCACATACTCTATTGCTTCTAATTGTTAGGTGAGAGATGCAGGGTCCTACTCCAGTAACTAACTGCATTATCATCTCTAAACACTCGTATGACTTGGAAAGTCCTTTTAGATGCCCTCTTGTGACTGGTAGTTCAGCAATTCATTGCAAATATTTTACTGGACGGGATGTGGCCCCCACCCTTTCTTTATCCAGCCTTTACTATCGTACTCTCATAAATCCCTTCTTTCTGGGGGTGAGGGGAGTAAAATAAAAGAGAACTTGCTCTGCATTGAATCCAGCTGTTTCTCCAAAACACACAGGAAAAAAAGTTCTCTGAAAATTTTGTTCCACTGCAGCACAGGAACTACCAATCTGGTTAGACCTTCATTTCTACATTTGTTTGTGTTGCTTGTGAAATAATCGTAGACATACTTTGGAGTGGTGGCTTCAGTCTGAAGGCTTGATCACAGGAACTGTTATTGTACGATGCCCATAAGAAGTTGTGAGTTGGTCTCTGCTCATGTCCTCTTCTCATAGTCTGAGTACCAATGGCATAAGTGCTGCCTCCTTTTTGACACAACCTTCTTGTTACTCATCAGCCCTTACCTGTTATCTTAACAACATATTTTTTAATCTCATAACAAAGTATCAAATGTTATCCCTCAGATATCTTTTTTACCCAAATCTCAGCTGAAAATGTATCGCCATTCTGCCTTGATTTGCATCCACTCACTCTCTTACGTATGATTATCCCATAATATGGTTGATGATGCAGTCCTTATGGGAGAAATACAAAGAAAGTGAAATCATCAAATTTCTCTGTGTGTAGGAATAATACATATAGGGAAAGATATAATACACAAAGAATGGGAGGTTATCTTTCCTCTACCTTCATTTATTCAGACTTAGCCTAAATACAGAGGCTGCCTCATTCTCTGCGCTGGACTCTGATCACAGCTGGAATGCTATCACAGGTATGCTTTATTGTGATAAGTATTACTACACAATTAGGGCTTCATTATGTTGAAAGGGAAAGTATCACTAGAAGGGAAATATGGCACAATTATTTTGCCAGCCTTGAGTTCAGAAATATTTGTTGTTTTAAGTTGATTGATTATTTGAATTTTTCCAGTTTTATATTAGTGTTATGGAAAATAAATTTCTTTGGGAGCTGTACTCTGCATATGGATTCCTAGGTGAAAAGGACACTGATATATTGGGCTTTTCCTTTGGAAAGGTCCTCCTTGAACTACAGAAATCCTTTGCTTATAGAAGATCCACCTTATGTGCTCCTTATTCTTTGCAATAAACCTTTGGTTTTTGATCTGTCACATGCAGCCTCAGCCTTTTGAGGAAATGCTCTTTTGACTTTCTGAAAAATCCCTGGGACTGGTATCTCAGGAAAATGCTTTTTTTCTCTCAGAATTCAGTAAGCCTAAAATAGTTTTGGAATTGCCAAATAAGAACAGGTGATTAAAATGCTGTGCGCGTGGAGGTGCAGGTAAAACACCCGACTCTGAGAATTCACAGTGATGAGATCAGCCTCCTCTCTCTGTTCTTTTGCCAGTCTTCCTCTCTTTCATCCTCTTTTCCCTCTTGCTCTGAACCCCCACTTTCCTCACCGTCTTCCTACATGTAATCTTATTTTGAAGGTAAATATTCTAACAGTTGGATACGGCATCAGCCTTGTGCAGCCTTCACACTTAACAGAGTTGCTCTGGCATCATGGGAAGACTTGTCAGGCTCTTTGTGGAACAAAAGACACCCAGTTACTGGGTTTTGGGTGTCAATGTTGCAACACAATACAAATAGAAGACAATAGAATAAATTAAAGGGAAAAAAAAATAAAGGAATGTTTTGGGTATCAAGTTTCAAAGTACAGTGTTGGGGGACTGAACTTGGAAAGATTCCCTTACATGGAGCAGCATTTCCTCACCCGGCACCCTGCTGTGTCTCTAGCAGGTGGAGCTTACAGCAATGATAACCACTTCTCCTGTTCCCTTGCTGGGAGGAGTGGTAGGGTAGGGAGATCAGCTGTTTTACTCCTTCTGGTCATGTTTCTGAGGCTTGGGACCAACACCTAGTTCTCGTGGTGTGTGTCCACAAGCAAGTCTTTCCTGCTGTGCCCTATCTCCAGCAAGAGCTTTGTGATTCTCCTTGCCAAATTTGCAGCCGTTTGGAATGACCCATCTGTTCTTACCACTACCAGCACCTCTTTTCCTCACTACCACCCATTAGGTACTTACACTGATTTCCAGCTCAAAAGGCTTTCTGGTTCAGTTTTCTCTTCATTACCCTCACTCCATTTCTGCACATTGCTTTCTCCTGCCCATTTACCTACTGCTGGTTCCCAGACTGAACCCTGGTTGGCTAGGCAATATCTGGCTGTGCAAGCTCCCTAGATCACTGCTTGCTCTCTCTTTCCCTACACAGGCTGATGCTCATTTTCTTTAGGATATTTTATGCCACTCTGGCTGTGTGCTGCAGCTCTGAAGTGGGAGTAAGTGTAATTGATGCAGGAAGAGATTTTCAAAGGCACAAATGGTAGCTAGATATCTGACTCTTGATGACTCTTAATGGCAGATGGGTGCCTGATTGGTGTTTATGCCTTTGAACATGTCCCCCACACTTTTTAGATGGTAAAACACTTTCAAGAATCACTGAGAATCAGATGCACGATTAGAGTTTCTTTTGACTTCCCAGAATGAACTTTCTGTAGGTCTAGTCAGTAATGCTCTGCTCTGGTTTTGTTACCTTTCTTCTTTGGGGCCAAATCCTGAGCCCAGCTGAGCTGGTGGATATATACTCACATAATAAAAAAGTGAAACTAAATTAGGATTTTCTAATTTGAAACAAAGAGCTGTTCATCTGTGTGGAGGCTGGTGCGTGATTTATCTCCTTTTCCATTATCAGTCAGTACACTTTGTATAATTCACCATTTCGGGATAGAAAAAGCAGTATCCATTTATAATTGTGGTTGGATATCCATGCTAGCAAGTGTCCTTCTCTAACTGATGATGTCAGAAGCATTAATGAAAGTCTCCTATATAGAGAAGAAATTACTGAAAATATCTGATCTCAGACTTCAGCCTGCTTTTATTTCAGTTGTTTTCTTTTAATTTCATTTAATTCCCCATATCCACTTGCAGCAGACACCCAAGCTCATCCTGTCATAGCACTAGATCTGTTAGAAGAAGGTTACTTTGCAAAGAGACCAAGTAGAGAAGCAAGAAGTTCAAAATGAGGAGATGTTGCTCTCATCTGAATACAGAGATAACAAGAAAATGGAAGGACAAAAAATGGTTTATCTTTTTGAATTGAATTCCCAGAAATTCAACTATCACTGTATAATTCAAATTTTGGGCTCAGTCCAAAGTCTGGATAAGAAATCCCTGTCATGGGGATATAGAAATAATACCATAGTGATGCATTGACTTGCAGATTCAGAGAGAACAACCAGACGACAGAAACCACTATTTCTCCAATTCCTTGAGATTAATTTCTTCTCTGCAGCCTTGACAGGGAAGCTGCTTCCTCCTCACATGCACAGTTCCCTAGTTAGGACACAGCAGGTGAGTCTTTTCCTTAAATGAGAATTGTATTAATAATTTTCCAACTTGGCCTCTGAGTGAGGCATTTCAAGCATAACAAGTGTAAGAACTACCAGAATAGCCTGGGGTCAAACTGGAGACCTCAAGGAACAGATTGCAGCAATTTCAGTCAAAGCTTAGTAGCTAATGCTAGAACCATCTTTCTTCCCCAAAGGCTGAACACAGAGGAGGGAAAAGATTCAGTAATAGAAGTTCACTGGTGGGCTGCAAATCCCAGAAATTGGAGGCTTCCAGTGTAGGGACCCCTCATTCAACACTGTTTCTACCCTACTGCTAAGAACAGTTTAAAATCCTATTTTAGCTATAAATTCCTCTGCATTTTTGTAAAGATTAAAATGTTTCTGAATAACCACATTACAAGTAAGCCAACACAGTTTAGCTATAATTGGCAAGATTCTCATTTACACTGAGATTTTTTTAAGACCTCTTTGTGTGGGTAGAGTGTTGCAAAGTGCAATTATACTTCATTAATACTCACCTTAAAGCCCCTTACAGCACCAGAGCAGTAGAAAGGCATTACTGTGAAAATAAGAACCTAGCCCAAGTACTCAATAGTCTCAATTCCTATTTGCATTATGGTCAATTTCCCCCACTTCGTCAATATAAAAAGACAGCAAATTCTTTTTACCCACTTTTTAAGGCTTCCTTTTAGGAGGAAAGCAGTACCAAAGCTATTAGTGTAAATGAAAATCAAGCCCAACATCCTTATGTTTAGTTTCACATTTCTGAATTAATCAGAGAAGGATGGTAATAAAGCCCCTTTTCAATTAAATCTTTTCTGGTAGATTGTATGTGTGCCTGTGCATGGGTGTGTGAACAGGGCCTGAGGTTCCAGGAGCTCCACGATCTTGCACCCAGGGGCTGCTCATTGGCTTCTCATTGCCATGGCCAAGATAGACTGAAGACAGAGGTCACTAAAACAGGGCTGACTGTAAAAGTCTCCAGAACTGAGTTTCTTTGAATAGCCACACTCTCTCCATCCAAACTACTGATTGTCACAGCAAACCCCGTTGAAAGAAAAATGTTACAACAGGCGTAAGAAACTAGAAAGTATTCTTCTTTTATGACTGAAAGTAGAAAATTACTATTCAGAAATATTATATGTCCCTGTGGGAGGGATGAACTTAAAGTAAATCATTCCTGACAGATGTTTATCCAGCCTGTTCTTCAAGGACCAATGGATGTTCCACAACCTCTCCAGGAAATCTATTTATTTCAGCAATTCATTAACTTTACTTTTAAAATGTTTAATTTGGCTCTCCCTTGTTGCAGTTCGAGATCTTTACTTGTCTTCTATCTGTGATTGCAAAAGGATTACTGGTTTCCTCTCTGTGCCAGACTTTTAGCATGTCTCCCCTCAGTCTGCTCATCTCAGGTTTGACAGGGCTTGGCTCATTCTGTGCTTCCCATAGGCCATGATCGCTAAGCCTCTGACTGTACTTACTGCACCCCTGTGAACACTCTCCAGCCCATTGCATTTCTCAAGTGAGGTAACAAAAATTGGCAGGGACCTTATCTATGCCTAAGAGAGAGAGAATGATGGTCACACTGCCTTTACTCTTTTATTTTGCCATTAAAAATGCATTTTACTGAGGCAGTGTATGACCAGGGAGTTTTAACCTCACCACCATATCTAGCTCAAGTAAAGCCTGATCCATACCAAATTAACCTGCTTCTGTGCTTATACGTCTGCATAGATCTCTCCTTGCTAGACCAATTCACAGCTGGTTAAAGAAAAAAGAAAGTTGGAGATGAGAAAGAGCACAGGTGCTTATAAATACTGTTTCTGGCTGGTTTGTGTTGGATAAATTCCTTGTTAAATAATCAAACCTTATGATCTTGATTGTCTGATAATTATTTATGAATGTGATTTCTTGACATTAGTTATTTGAACATTGCTGTTTAAAATGCTTGCTAAGGCTGCTGCTTGATAAGACAGTTATCAGAATTTGAGACCATAATCTGTGCTCCCAAATGCATTCCCAAGCTTGCTGAGACAAAAGAGCCTTACTTGATTCACCTCTACACATTTTATACATGCTGCTTCTCTCTGAGTCAGTACTGAAAAAAAGCAAGGCCTCTGAAGAATATATTAAGGGATGTGGTGCAACTGGAAGGCAACTGATTGCTTACTGTAACTGAAGACGTCTGTGTTTTTTTCATTAGAACTAACGTAGAAACACAAGAACCTGGAGAATCACATACAGGGAGTTCAATTTAGGCCATTGAAATGTTAATTTCCTTAGGACTTGTCCTATATTATTCTGGAATCTTGCTGAACATCGTTAAATGGTTCTCATGTTCGTCTCATGAGATATTTTAATTTCACTGGTAGATAAAACCTACTTATCTCTATGAATTTTTTGTGAATTTCAGCAAGAAGCACTTTTAGTGTCAACAATAATTCAACTCTAATGCAAACATTGGCATTCTTATCAATACTATAGGGCCAACTACAAGTTGGACCTTTTAGTTTATTTTAGAAAATGTGGAAGAGGTAAAGGGAAGTAGTTGCCTGCCTTGAATTAGCCAAAGGCTTTTTGTCTTTGGGAAACTTAAACCCCAAATTACACTGGATCTGAAACAAAGACTTGAACCTGGGTCTCCTATTTTGCAGGTACAGGTACCTTCACCAAACTGCTCTCCTTGTTTTGAGCACAGGGCCCATTTAAGATTTGAGAATGTCAAAACTAATGAATTTATGATGGCACTGTCTACTTTTTTGGTATTAATCTCAAGACCCCTTTAGCAACAAGATGAATTGTGTCCTAGAATTCCCCACTTCTCTCCTTTGGCCATAACAGCCCCCTGGAATCATCAGCTAAGATGTAAATATCCAGATGAATTCAACTCTGGATGTCTTTTCAGTCCTAGATACAAGAATACTGCAAATCCATTGCTGAAAGACACCTAAGCTGATCAGAATGATGGACCTGAGCTCTTCGCTGCCAAATGGATTTCAATAATGTTCTCATCTGCAGACTGACCTGGACTTTATGAAATATATTAATTGTCTGTACATTGGGACACTTTTGGAAAGATTTATATCTGCAATGAAATTCTTGGAAAGGAAATCCATTTTAAAAAAACAAATCTCAGTAAAATATGCAGATGAATCTTATATCTCACTAAACCACATGGCACACTTCTCATCCCACCCACCTTTAAGGTTTTAAGTTAATTCACTTTGTGATCAGCTGCTACTGTTTCCTGAGAACTAACAAATATAGTAAATTGATCTTCATGGTACAGATAGGCTTTGAGTCAGCAACGAGTTGGGCATAGTGTTCAAATGGATATGTTCATCTGCTACTAGCTCTCCTTGGACAGAATTGTCGAGGCTGGCTGCCTTTGAAACTCTGTCTTGTCTCATCATTTCCCTTCATAAGGAGTGGTAGCCTCCCTAAATGACCAGACCTACTGAGATTACAGTGAAGCTGTTTCTCATTGCCTTTTGCCAAGATCTTATCAGGAGAGAAAAGAATAAAAATCAGAGAAAGAAAGGGAACTGGATGTCAACAAAGCTCTAGCGTCTCATGCTGCCAATCCCTTTAACCTTCACAAGATGGAATTACTTAAAAGATTAAAAACAGGCTACTGAGTGCCCTTCTGTTCCTCTGTATACTAATCATTTTATTGCCATGACAGCTATGCTTCCCATAGGCACTGTGAGTGTGACTGCTGCTCTTCTGAAATATGCCACTTTGTTAACCTGCCAGGCTCGCTAGCTGCCACAGAGGTTCCAAATGTAAAGCAGTGGGAACATCTGAAGTAGCAAATTCATTGGGTTTATGGACATCATTTATTACAAATCACATTCCTTCCTGAAAAAGCCTGATTGTGGTGGCCCAGCAGGGCTGTTAAAGTTCCCATTTTTGTGAGAAAACTAAATTGTCCTCTATGCTTGCACTCTGCCCCTCCCATTAATCTTGCTGGAGTGCTTTCTGAGGAAGATGTTCCTCCATGGAGCTGAGAGGGGAAGGGATTTGGATATGTGACATCTCATCCTGTTCCTTCTCTTTGGCTTCCACTGGAACAAATCAGCAGTGCTTTGCCGTACTCCATGTGTTCTTGTTTTATATTTGCCCAGCTGCATGCAGTCACACAAATCAAAGACTGGGCTTGTAATGCCTTCAGTGTTCTGCAGACAAACAGCTAATAAGATGTCCCTGCTCTGAAGAGTTTATGCCAGCATTTCAAGGTGTAATAAGATGCAGCAAATGGATGTGGGGCCATGGGGGTGGAAGGGGTGGATAAACTAACACTGTTGCATACAATTACAGAAGCAAAAAAGTTGTCTTTTAATTTCTTGTATTTATATCTCTGCAGAGCCTGAAGTGTCCCAATCAAAATCAGAGATTCTGTGTGTTGTAAACTGCAAATACAAAAAGGAATAGGCTGTTCTTGCTGCAAGCAGCTCACAGTGTGCAAAGTTAAAGCAAACACAAAGTAGGTGAAGGAAGAAGAGGTGATGTCAGAGGTAAAATGGCTTTTCCAGTAACACACATCTTACTAAGGTTTTGCTAAACAGCCCAGGCCCCACTTCTAAACAAGTCCATGCCTCTACCTCCCCAGGAAGAATAAAGCCTTTGATGATTAGCCAACTGTGATGGTCAATAATTTACACCAGTAATGAAAACTGGATATGAGAATCTTTCCTCTTCTCTTGTGCTGTGTATCTGAAACTGCCACCAATAAAATACTTTTGTTGTTGTTGTGCCCTGAACTCCCCTTTGTACTTAAGTCAGATGCTTAATTCTATTTTCATGTCCCCGTGCTTGGTACCTTACAGACAATTCACACTCCATCTGTAATTAGACTACTATTATTAAAAAATACCCAGGTACTAGTAAGGCAATAGATATCAGTCACAAACTCTTCAGCTCTGGGGATCAAGGACTAAGGGAAAGTGAATAAAAGATGATGGTAGATCAGTCTGTCCATCTCTTCATCCTTCCTACTTTTCCTGTCTCCTTAACTTATGTTTTCCCCTGTCGAAGGAACAGGTATGTTTTCCCATTAGAGCTGCTGATATATTTCTTTGGAAATAAAATCCACAGAGCTCAACAAAATCAAACTACTACAGAACAAGAGCAGATTTATTGAATGATGAGTTGATGGTTCAGTGTATGTGCTTTCTTCTGGCACTCACTAGATATTTAATCTTTGCCATAGACATTCCGACTTTACCTCTGGCCCAGCTTGAGTGAAGTCCCACTCCCTGAGAGATGAGGATGTCTGGGAGGCTTTATAATTCACAGAAAACTCAGTGGTCACACTGTCAAAGACAATTAAGTGATTTTTGAGAGTATGGCTCATTTCCCAAGCAATTAAGACTATTTTATTTAGGTTCTTTAAAAAATGTTCCCCCAGCTCACTACAGGCACAACAAGCAATTATGGTATCCCCAAGTACTCCCGAATTTCAGCGCTCCTGAATAATGAATTGTTTACTCTGCAGTTGAATAGAATTTAAGATCACACATTCTGGTGATTTAAAATCGGTTTCATACAACACATCAGCAATTTTTATTAAAGATTTTTCTCCTTTTCATGGAAAATCGTGGGTTTCTAAACAGTACGTTTGGTTTGGAAAAATTTATTTTACCACCTGAAAATTTCGAATAATCCTGTTTCAGCTGAAAATTTTAGAGGAAAGCATTTCAAACAGAACCCTTAAGGAATATTCTAGTCTGTATGAAAGTCTAGCATTTCAACTCTTCAGTGTCTTCTCCAAAAAATAAAAGAAAAAATCCTAAGTGTAGGAATTTTCTGGTTTATGAATCCTAGTTTTAAAACAGCTATCATTCTTATGTTTCTTGTAGATATGGTTTTCACTCTATTTCTAAACCATGTAACACAATCAGCATTTAAGTAACACTCCCACTGATTTCGCATATTGAGGATATCAATGTATAGAAAAATCATCTTTGGTTACTTCCTTTGTTACTTACTGAACTTGACTGAATTCAGTGATAGAGATACTGCTCCTGGAACCCACCAGTCATATACAATTACTAACACTATAAGATAAAATATAGCTAACCCCCTTCTGACTAACACCTAATAGTTACCCATGATTAATTCACTGTATTTTTGTCCGTCCTTGTGTTTAAGTGCATAAAAGTTTAAGTATCTAGAGCAAAAAGAGTGATCCACCGGGATTAGAGAAATTAATTTTCTTTATTGTACTGGCATTACTCTATTGCTACATATAGAAAATAGTTGGTTTCCCTTTTTATCTAGAATGGGAATACAAGGTATATAGCAAGATGCTGTGTTACTGCAAGTTACCGGAACCCTCATATTGTATCAATCAGGGCTACATTTAAACAAGGTTTTGTTAACAAGACACGAACAAGGAATAGCAGTTTTATAAGCTATCCTGCCCCAGCCAATTACATATAGCAGCTTTGGCACAGATAATGACATAGATTGGTGAGTGGGAGTTTACATTTCCATTAAAGGTTTAAAAGGGTTCACCAGTCCAAGCTGGTCTTTCTTTGAAAATGTTTGAATTATAGAACAAACTCAGAAAAGAAATCAGCTCTTAGTAACTGTCTTGAAAAATTGAAACAAAACTGTGAAATGATAACTGTACTGCTAGCTGTAAAGAAACCCTTCAGATGCAACTTGCTGGATAGGACAATTTTCTTTAAGTTTCTTGGTAACTTACATTTGCCCTTGAAAGCCTCAGTTCCTGAAGTCATGGTGTTACACACACTTCACAGCCATCATGGGTAAATAGAAAATTTCTGGTCCTTCAGTGTGGGCTACGGAGGAGTTGGAGACTATAAACTCTAATATGTCAAGCAGCAGAAGGAGAAATGAAAGACTCAAGCACATTTTATTTACATCATAATCTATAGCATTTCATACATTTCAAAATAATATACAATATTATTTTTAAAATCCCATCAGGACTCTCGCAGCTGTCACGAGTCTGGAATGGCAGGTGGTATTTTAGAGCCTGGAAGAAAGCACAGGCTACAACAGGCATGTTTAAAACAGGCATGGCCACCCTCTAGCAATATGTGCTGGCTATACGTCCCTATGTACATTACCAGTATTTTCCTACAAAGCAGAGGATTCAGTTGAGTAGTGCTCTAGCTCTTAAAGGGGAACACTGAATTGATCACTCAAACCATTAGGCCCTCAGATATGCGTGCTAAATTCTCTTTGCACTGAATGCATATTTAAGGCCCTAAGCACATGGGAATTTTGAGGTTAAATTGCCATAAATATTTATGGATACAAGTAATAAAGGTAGCCTTTTAGATCTTAAATTTCATTCAGGTAGTGACTCCAAACGGATATTGCATTTGAAAGCTGGAATTTGATAAAAGCGTATTTTCTCCCATCTTTTACCTCTCTTGTCTCTATTGATTGTGAGCTGTTTGCTGTGGGGGCTGTCTCTTATTAAATAAGCGTACAGTGCCTAGCACAATGAAGCCCTGACTTTTTCTCTGGAATCTCTAAACAACATTGCAATGCAAATAAATTAGTTGGGCATCATTCACTTCCACAGTGAGGAAGGCTAGTTCCCTTCACTGCAATTACTGAGGGATATTTATACTAACTAAACAAGCACAAGAGTCCCTCTTGGTCTGAAATATGTGCATGTGTGTGTACTTGGAATCAGACGTGTGATAGCACAAGATAATTTTTCAGCCTGACTGAGGAAAGATGAGAGAAGCAGCAGCACTAGATGGTCAAATGAATGTACCCAGAGTGAAGATGCTCGGGCTGTGAGGAGATCTCACCTTGGGCTGAGTACTTTAAGCCTAGTGCTGCCTGCTGAAAAACAACTCTGTCTGGAGCCCCATCTCAGGCTAAACAGAGAAAACATGTGAATGGTCTCACGTTAGCAATAATCTGGAACACTGTTCCGTCTCCTTGCAACTAGGTATATTGCTGATGGGTAAATTCAGAGCTGTCTTTGACTCATAAAGACTTCTCAGGTATATGACTTGGACCATTCCTGAGGTGGCTCAATAGGTTTGTGATATTTGTAGGCAGAATTCATACAGTTGCCCTCAAAACATATTCTTTCTCCTTCTCAGTTATTATCTGAACTGCCTGGTATCAAACAAGATAAATCCATCCTACTGAAAGAGCTATAGATTGCTTTTCGACAGTACATTTTGCATGCGCTGTCTGCCCGAAATACTGCTGGTGTTGGAATGAACTTACCACTGTATACACATAATAGTTTCTTTTACTGTTTTTAATGTGGCATTGAGCTATGGTTTTAGCTCATGAAAAAAGTCCAGTACATTATTGCTTAAGATAACAGAGTTTGATAAGTGAGAATAAAGAACGACGTCTTTTTTGCAGTGATCCTTTGTCACTTATCTGCTTTTTCCTTAAATGGCCAGCAGCAAGTGAGAAATTACTGGCTATGGGTTTATTACAAGATGTGGACTGGGGACAGGTGGCTTGAGGTTCCCTTATTAATTCAGAATTTTTTGTTCCAAAGCTCTTACTATTGATTTGGTCAACTTGAGCAATTTGCTGCCATCTGAATGAAACAGTTTGTTTATCCTGGAGAGAGGGAAGGAGTAATGTCCAAGCTCATGGCAGAACGCTTGCAACAGCAAACAAAGTCTGGTCAGAGCCACATGATCCAAGCTCTGTTTTAGGCTGCGACACTGACTTAACTCATCATACCATATATACTCTCTCTTCTTCTGTTGCCCCCAAAGAAGATGAAAATAATAAACTACTTAAATGAGGCATAGTCCATCAACTCCACTAGTAAATGCAACTTTCCCTGAGACTCAGGGATGCATTAAGCCACAAAACTGCCAGCTAAAACTGCTAATTCTGTCATGTTAGAAGGAAATTTATAGAGCCATAAAAAGTAAAGCTGGAAAAGAAGGTCCTCGAGTCTGTCCTGCTTTCCTGAGGATGGATTAATATCTACTTAAACTGTTCCTGACAAGTGTTTGTCTACGCTATTCTTAAAATGTGGGGGGATACAGACACTGTTTTCTTTTTATGCAGTTTTTTTAGGATCTTGCTTAGATTTTACATTTTAGAATTTTTCCTAATATTGAGACTTAACTTGTCCTCCCTGCAATTTAATCCTGTTTATTCTCATCCTGTGCACAGCTGCCAGAAGTCATTTACATCATGTGGCATCATGTATGGAGATTGCATGTGAGAAAATAATCCTTTTGCAATACCAAGTGGAGGCACATTGGTACCCAGGAATGCTTTACTGTAGGCTACTGCTTTAATTGTAGTCTTGCTTACGACAAAGATATATATAAAAAAGATAATTTAGGGACAGTGCAAGGGCTGTTGAAATTTGTGGAGACGTTTTACACTGACTTTCCTTTTTTTTTTCATCTGGAAAATGAATTAATTTTCAAAGTAAGAAATGATTTAATCCTCTCTCCAGCCATAAGAGTGTACCTGTACAATTCCATTTGAGAATTATGTCTGATGTTTTCTAGCTCCTTTTTTTTTAACAGAATTGGCCTTCCTTTTCATCAAAGGGAGAAGGAGGTCTTCCATTGATTTTAACCAAAATCAATACTTTACTTTGCCATTAATTCCCCTGAAATCAATAGGTCATTTCTGAATTAAAATGTTATTTGTCAGGAAAATGTAGCCCTGTACATAGTGGGCCTACTTTTCATGGCCCTTCTGTTTCATGCAAGTGTAACATCACTGATCTTCTTCTGCATTTACAGTGTGTAAATAAGCAAAGATCTGTAGCACTCCTCCTCGTCCCTGTCCTTGATAATGCCAGATGCTGGGTCCATTTTCCAGGGAAGAAATGAGCAAAGAAGTAAAATACAAAGGCCACACATATGGATATTCCTTTTTCTGACCATACTGAGTTGAAATAAAACATTAATTTGTGACCCAAACAACATTTTTGCACTTAGCCACTTTTGGGATGTATGTGTGTAGTCAATTGACATGTATCCTCTTCTTCCACAGCTGGAGTTTCAATATCAAAAAGTGCGACCAGAAATGAACATGAACAAATCAGCTGTACAAGTTGATGCACTGCTGTATTCTGCTCCCCCAAAGCAGAGGTACAAGGTACGCAAAGGGATCCTGCCACCTGAGATGATCTCAGCACAACTCGACAAGCTCAGTTTTAGGTGAGTGGGTTTGGTGCTGCTGTAACTGACCACAACTGCCACAGACCATGGCAAATTCATTTCCCATCTCCCTGTGCTAACCTACTGGGAGCACAAGGAATATATCCAGGGGATTGCTTTCCAGATGTCTGTGCCAGCGGCAAGGCTGGACAGGTTCCTCTGTGCTGTGCTTCACAATTCTTTCCAGGAAACTCTATCCCTGAGTCTTCTGCCACAGTTAGTGGTTGATCCTATCCTCTGACTTGCCCCTCACTGAAATGGCGTGCTGGCGTTACTATGTGAGTGTCTGAGATGAGTAAGTGTGTCACAACCTCCAAAATGACCTCCTGTGACATTGAAGAGGGAAACCGAGTATTTAGGAACTCAGTACCCAAAATTCTTTTTCAGTGACCAAATGTTAAACAAGCTTGAAAATATCCTTACATCCAAATAGGAGAGCATTTGATCCCTTGGGGAGAAGTCACAGGTCTTTCATGGTCGGTCTTCATCCTTGTCTAGCACATGCACAAAAAAAGTGAATTTCTTACCTCAGACTATCAGAATCTCTATATAAAATTGCCCATGGTAGAATGAATTATCCAGGTGAAAAAATCCAACTAAAAAAAATGAGGTTGACAAATCAGAATATGGCAACAAAAGACTTTCACCCAGTTGCCCTGGAATAACAAATTGAAAACGATGTAGAGGTCACTCTTTGAGTCCATCCTGCAAAAAGTACATGCTAATGTCTATCTTTTGGGGCTATGGTGCTCCTTGATGGCTCCAGTTGTGTTAGGAAAGGACATTTCAAAGAGGCCACTGCGTCTGCAGGGCCCAGAGGGCAGCCTTTATCAGCCAGGTGGAACTGCTCGACTGAATGTGTTTTATCCTTTGTCTCTGGGACAAGATCTCTTTTCTAAACATTTGCAATGATCTGCCAAAAGCGGTGAGTGGGTAACAAATGAAACATATGGATCAGCATCTTTAGTAGGGGCAGTGGAGAGGAGTTTATACAATGACGCAAGGGAATGAGTGAAAAGATGACATAGACAAAGATTCACTGGCGGAATTTGCCAGTCTTGCACCCTTCCACCATCACTGATTTACCCTTGCTCTAAACTCTCTAGCAGTGCATGACATCTGGAGGGTGCCAAGGAATGCCAGCAGCTGGAAGGAGCTGCAAATTGCGATAGTTTTTCTTATTCAAGTTAAACTTTGGACTCGCTTGCAACCACTGCCCCATATCCCACCCTTGACACGTGCTCTCTTTGCAATGTGTAGGTTAAAGGCCTTGGAAGTTGCAAAGCTTGGCCTCAGATTGTCTTGTAATAAGTGCTGTTGCTGGCACTGAGCACGCCTGTCTGGCAGCTTGTTAGCAAAATTTGTTTGCTTCCCATGTGGGCACACCAAACGCAGCCACTGCTGTTTCTGCACTCCTTCCCCTTAGGTGCCATGCTCCCTTCTTCTACCTCCAAATGTTAACAACTGTTGTTCAGGAGCCACTTAACAATAGTAGTACCAAAGCCTCAGATTAGTTCCCAATATATCAATTTAGAGAGAAAAAAAAAACAACGAAGAAGTGGAATATTTTTTCAGGATCAGTGAACAACCATTGGCTTTTCCTAGCCATTTAGGTCTAGATTTCCAGACGGATTTAGCACTACATTCTGTTAAAATAATTTCAGATTAGGCTGTAGAAAGTAGTCGCTTCACAGCAATCTTTTTTCAGACACCCTAAACTTAATCAGAGTTACTGCAGGAATATGCAGAGGATTGTAACTATTGTTACCGTTGGGGGTGTTGCAGCAAAGTTATTAATGAAGAAGTTTCTGTTACTGACAGAGCGACAGGGTTTTCTCTTGATTTCTTTAATGTCTCATTTGATTTCCTATCAGTTCCAAGAAAGTTAAAACACAAAGATCCATGATGGGCATTTTGTCAGAGACGAGAAAAGAGAGGGAGAAATAGAAAAGTGGATGTAATCAAAATACTAGACAAGTAAAACAACCCAAGTTGTCAGATGACAAAGCATCTGAAACCATGTAACCATCAGATGTTCCTGTTGAGAGGCCACACTTCCAGTGACATTGGTTTTCCAGAATGCAAATGAAGGTAAACACTTTGCATTTCCTTCATATAGCTTCTGAACTTTAAAAAGCCCTGTTGCTGCTTTTGGGAAAAAGCTAGGGCTGAATTACCAGAGTTACTGTGTTGTTCTGCTGCATATTGAAGAACTGAATAAAAGAAAAATTGGTGAAAAAGACATTTGTGAACAGGAAAGTGTTGGTAAGGCCTGGGTCATATTTCTATTGCTCTTAGCTTATACTATTACTATATATAAGATTGAAAAAGTATTTTTCACACATTAAATTCAGAAATGTTAGCTACGCTAAACTCTGGAGATTAAAGGGTCCTTGTCTTCTCACTATTCTGAAATCCTCAAAGGAGAGGGACACGCATTGTCTCCTTGGTTCTGACATACTCTGAATGCAAACTCTAACATGAGGGCTGGATCTGAAAGACAGAGAATATCTGCTCTTATTCTCCTCCAGAGATAAAGTATTCACAAGATAAGAGGAGACAGCGAAATACGTTCATCTTGTCAAATGACACTTTAACTGGAGCACAACTTCTTAACTGCTGTGTTTGTACAAATTTAGCATATAGAGTGATACTGGCAAGCACCCCTGGAAATTTTCTGAGATCCAGCATGTACGGCCTATCTTTCTCCTCCCAACATGTTCTTGTGCAAGCTCTCTGCAGTAAGAAGCAGAACAGATCTATTTCAACAGCATGGCTTGGGTCTTTAATTTACTTCACTGATGGCTAGAGGTGTCAGAAGCCATCATCTGCCTGCATTTGTTCCATGCAAAGCAGTGTGAGCACCACCCTGCAAAACATCACTGGATCATTGTCAAAGAGTCATTTGAAGAAAGACTGTGGAGGGAATGGATCTGTGCCGTGGGGCTTTGGCTACTTACACAAGTCAAATCTACTGAAATATCTGAGCATATTTGCACAGATTTGTTCCTCTTTGTACTGTTTATCCCTAATTTATTTGTAGTCTGTATCCCTATTGTCATCATGATCACCTTGCAGTATTTTCTGTCTCCCTCTTTACCAGCCTAGGTGACAACACATGCAAATTAAATATAATGGCACAATATTTCAGACAAAAATTCAGCCAAGAGTCAGTGAATACATGCAACCTATTCCCACTGCATAAGCCTTTATTCCCTCAAGCAATTCTATAAATATCAGTCTATTTATTTCTCATTTAGCCCAATGTCACTGAAAGTGAATCAGACACTTAATATTGTTCCTTATATTTATTTATGCTGACCACTGCACTTATCAGTCTTTCACTGAAAGACAGGATCTTTCTTACTGCTGGAGCTGTAAAACGAGGAAGGCTGAGTCAGGCGGACATGTTATTAGAAAGACTTGTCATCCATACAGATTGCTTCTTGAGATGGATCCCATGGCATTTGTAAACCTTATATGTCTCTGTAGAACACTGTGCAGTAGATTGACACACCATGTTAATTAAGGTATACAGTCTATGTTGTCTGTTGATACAAACCACTTTACGCAATTGTTTAGAAGAGAAAAAAGACAAATGCAGACAGTCAGTTGGATAAAATCAGGGAAGTTAATTATTTATTATCAGATGTAGAATATGGACAGCCCAGCAAACTTAGACAGCAGCAGCAAACAACATGACCAACAGAAACAGACCCCTAAATGCTTGTGGTTGAAACGTATCAATGTCCTGTCTGCAGCATGAGAGCAGATTGCTGCTTCTTTTTTAGATCTCATGTAAAGAAAGGAAAAGCTCTTGGATCAGAGCTCCACAGCATAGATTACAACCCAAAGTACCTGTATACATGACAGCAAATGTGTCTTCTCCCTTAATGGGCTTCAGTCTCTTGACGCAGCCTTTTATAAAAGGCAGAGAGAGCTGTACTTTGACAGCTTTGGCCTGCGAAGAGTTTCACAAGGTAAAGTGTTCCTGAAGAAATAAGATGTTAAATCTAATCCTCTACAGTCCTTAAAAGGCTTCAAAAATCAAGTGCTGTGTAAGGAAAGGGTTACAGATCTTCAGAAGCAATATGCCTGAAAACTTAGACTGTAATGCCAGAGGCTGCTGTTCCTGAGGATTGTTTCTGGTAGAGATGTGTGGAGATGCAGAGCTTGAATAACCTGGGTGATGCAGAGCTTGAATAACCTGGGTGATACAGAGCAACAAGGTAGAGAAACACTCGCTTCAGCAAGACACACCAGCTTTTGAACTGGTTTCAGAAAAACTCATTAAATTCCTGTATACTACACACACACAGACACGTGCATATACTCAGAATATTGATATCTCTGCCAATATCCATATGTATGTATAGCTACCGCTGCCATATAGCTACCATCCCCGGGTTAATACCCTACTCTCTCACAATGCCTCTAAAAAGGAATTAAGTATCTTGGAAATCTGTCAGTCTTTTGCTTTATTTATTCACAAATACAGCATTTCCCAGGTTTTAAACTCATTGATTCAAAAGATGGAAGCATTTGTTCCCTTTGATCATTTATTAAAATGTTTCCTCAAATCCTTGCAGTATTTTACTTCTCTTCGTAATAAGATACTGACATGACAGGAGGTTTTATTTCTTAACGGCAGTCTGAAAATTAAAGAAGCTGCCACATTAAGCAAATAAACAACCTTTATTCAGTGACTACTCTAAAAGAAAGTAAAAATCAAATGGGTGGACCAGGCCTGCTGGTTTAAGGATTAATCCTACTCAAGGGCCATTTGTCTAAGGAGGTTANTGTATTATCAACACTGTTTCCATCAAAAACACAAACCAGCCCCATACTAGCCACTACAAAGGAAATTAACTCTACCCCAGCCAAAACCAGCACAACTGTGCAGTGGGTGTGCAAGGTTTCCACTTTCCTCTGCCTCTTTCTCCAGCACAATTTATCAGACGCTTTGGCTGTGGCTGAGCTTTCAGGGAACTGGGTCATATTACAGTTAGCTCATTTATTCAGAACAATATCTTAGTCTTTTGNCTAAGCACCACACAGCCGCTTGCTAACTCCCCACCAGTGGGATGGGGGAGAGAATTGGAAGAGTAAAAACAAGAAAACTCACGGGTTGAGATGAAGGCTGTTTAATAGGTAAAGCCAAACCCGTGCAAGCAAGGAAAGTGAAACAAGGAATTCATTCGCTAATTGCCATCAGCAGGCAGGTGTTCAGCCATCTCCAGGAAAGCAGGGCTACATCACGTGTAATGGTTACTTGGGAAGACAAACACCATAACTCTGAACATCCCCCCCTTTCTTCTTCTTCCCCCAGCTTTATATGCTGAGCATGATGTCATATGGCATGGGATGCTCCTTTGGTCAGTTGGGGTCAGCTCTCACTACTTCTTGTGCACCCCCAGCCTACTTGCTGGTGGGGTGGTGTGAGAAGCAGAAAAGCCCTTGACACCACGTGAGCACTGCTCAGCAGTAACTACAACATCCCTGTATTATCAACACTGTTTCCATCAAAAACACAAACCAGCCCCATACTAGCCACTACAAAGGAAATTAACTCTACCCCAGCCAAAACCAGCACAACTGTGCAGTGGGTGTGCAAGGTTTCCACTTTCCTCTGCCTCTTTCTCCAGCACAATTTATCAGACGCTTTGGCTGTGGCTGAGCTTCCAGGGAGCTGGGTCATATTACAGTTAGCTCATTTATTCAGAACAATAACTTAGTCTTTTGTTCAGCTTTAATAAAATACAATTATTACAGTGTCCCTCCTTGTGATTAATTCAGACGATGTTTACAGACAAGGCGCTCTGCAGATCTCTGGTGTTATTGCTGTCCAATGAATTAAACCACGGTTCTTCTGCCAGTTGTAATTACAGATCCATATCTTATTTCTCTCTCCTCTTTTTCCTTCTGGTTTGTCTGTATTACCCCAAACAGATTTTAACCGTGATTCCTAATGGTGTGGTGTTGTCTGTGCTTGCAGAAAAATTGTCTTCAGCACAAGTTCAGCTGTGCTATGAACTGAATTCAAGAAGCTTATTTACAGTGCATAACAATTACAGTATTATTGAATCTATGAATGTATGAACAATGGCACATTTTATACTAGAAGATGACATTCCTTGTATTAAATACATTTTAAGTATACCCCTTTATATAGCTCTGTCTCCTGTAAAACCTGAGTTTATTGATGGTGATAACTGCTCACAACAGGTTATTATCTTGGACTCATTTGGGTAGTGGTGGAGAATACAGGTAAGAACAGACTTCACAAGATCCACTCGTGTCTGCAAAGACTTTCTCCAAAGAGTCAGACAGAAAACCGCTCTCTGAAAAAGATTTGATTCAAAGTTTGCTAGGTGAAATTATCTAGCTGTCAGAAGTCAGACAAGAAGGTCAAATTGTATCTTCTTGCCTTTAAATGAACCGATTTGTAATTTAAAAAAAAAAAAAAATTGAAGCCAATAGAAGGGTATCTGTGTGTTACAGTGGGCTCTGTATTTCGTGTTCTGTAGTGCTCCACCACTGCTGCTTTTTTCTCTTCTCTTTCTGAATACCATTTAGGAGTCCCATGCTCAGGTCTGACACAGCTGGGTTTTTCCAGCTAAACAGCCGCATGTTAGAAGAAAAAGCAGGTTCTGACACCAGTAAATTCTTACTAGGGTCTATTTTTAGATACCACAATGATGCAGAGCAGAAGAAAATGTCCTTGCTGTATCACCCCAATGAACCAGCTTTCCAATGCTCTTCACGCTCCTATCCCAAAGTGTGAGACTGAGAAGCCTTGTCAGTACATTAGGGTACACTTTAGAGGGATGTGCAAGGGGAGGGTGAATGAGCTCTGCTGGTGCTCTGAGCAGGCCAGGCAGAAGCAAGGTATCATGAAAAAAACAGACAATTATGCTGCCGTGACACTTGTCGTTGAGCTCATAAGACCAACTGTTCAACAAGGGCATAGTAGGTGAAATTCAGGAAATATCCAAATAGAGCTTTTATGGCTTTTGGCTGAAAGTGGCTGAAGCCGGCTGAAATACAGCATATTCAAAACATGGGAAAAGGACAATTGCTCTACTTGCAGTAGCTGTACTCCTGGTAACACTCCAGGCATTATGCTCGTTAATGTGATTATGACAATATTCTTTTATCCTTGGCTCATCAGGATTTTTTGCTTCTGTGTTTAAATTTGCCTCCTCCATTTTATTCGGTCTTAGATTTTTCAGGTATTGCTGTTCTGAAAGTGTGTTGTTGTTTTTTCTTTTTTCTTTTTACTCTCTGGTGTTTCTGTTCTGAAATGCTCTCCCAATTATGCCTCATGGCAGTTGTGGTTCAACAATCCCATCCACGCATCCTATTCCCTGGCCTGCGCTTTCTGTTTAGAGAGCATCTCCAACATCAACTGCAAGATTGTCTTCTCAAGAGGAGGGGAGGTACATAACTGTGCAGAATCAGGGGAGTATTTTGTGACAAGTGGATAAATTCAGGTTCTTCCTGCTATCTGAATCCATTTTCACCAGTCTCTAAAACAGAGATAATAAAATTAATCTGCTTTTGTAATGTGGTGGTTTGTTGTATTTTTTTTTTTTTTAACTTCCTTAAATGTGTGGTATAGTGTAACTGCAATATATGAATTAAAAACTGTCATCTTTTCCTCTGTTGCCCTCTACATCTCACGCACATAAGATTACAACAGCAGGTTGGGAATAAGGGGATTAATTTAATAATTTAATTTAATTTGGATTGCATGCAAATGTCCCCAGGAATATTCAAGTTTCATATACACGTTACGTTTGAATTGAGGAGAAAACCCCAGAAAATATGACGTATGCCAACAAAGTTCCTTCAAATGAAAGTTATTCAAGGACTTCTTAGAGCATCAATTATTTTCATCATTACTTTTTCTTTTTCTCTTTAAACAAACTGCAATTATTTTCCTAGAGTGATGCCTTGTCCTGTGGCCATCTAGGACAGGAGATCTAGCTCAGTATCCAGAGAGCCCAGTGCCGCCTGAAATCTTGTTTATAATCTCTCTCTCCTTGTAACTGCAGGGTGAGGACAAACCTGATCAACTGCCATTGCTTTTATTATTATTTTTGGCAATCTCAAGAAAGCAATTTCTGTTCACCTAGCAGCCGACAATCAAGTACAAGTAAACATGATGGTAGTGGACTTTTATTTCACAGTTAAGCCTTTATGACTGAAGGCACAAGTCTGAATGCATTGCATGCATTAAACACAAGCCAGTTCCTTGAGCAGCAATTTGACTGCTCATAGTTGCTGGTGAGAACTGGGGACTGGGACTTTGGACTTCTGGTTTCTCATTTTAGGATGAATTGCCGCGTGACCCTGGGCAGCTTTACTTCACAGTATCTCAGTTTCCCCAGCTGCGAAATGATGATAAGAATTAGATATTATGAGTTGAGGGACAGATTCTGACACCTTTATTAAGAACTGAGTAGTGCAATCGATTTCAGTCTGAGGAAAGGGTAACAGCATCTGGCCATTAGTGTTTATAAAGCAACTAGACTCTTGGCTGATGGATTAGATTAGATTTCAGTGCTAAAATGCTACCATGAAGGGTTCTTCAACACGTTTAAAATAGATTAGATAAAGAAAGTGTTTTGAGAGGCTTGGATAAACAAGATGCAGAGAATCCTGATGATGGTGGGAAGAACAGATCCAAGGACAAATAATAAACAGGAAGAGAGGGCCTACCCAGAACATGACAGAAAGTACTGTGCTTGTGTTTTTATTTTCTTTGGATGTTTGAACAGGAAAAAAAAATAAAGGGGGAAGACATAGTATAGGTAAAATGAAAGCATGGTTTGTTTTTTATTTTTTTACCTTAACATTATTTTTAAAAACACATTTATTATGCTCCCCCCTACCGTCCCCCTTTTTGGAGTTATTTAGCCCTTTTACTTAATATTTTATTCTTTCTTAGAGTGTTCTGCTATTTTTTAAAAATGCCCTCTGAAATGAAAAGTTGAGAAAGTGCTCTTCACAAATTCTGAAAAGAAATAATTTGATATTTTTCAAAATTGATGGCATCCAAACTGGTTTTTTAATGATCTTTTTTGTTTTCATTGAATTTATGCTTAATTTACTATTTTATTCTTTGTGGAGAAAAAAAAAAAAAAAAAACCCCTGTTCTGTGCAAGTACTCCTCCCCAGGGGCACTCATGCTCTGTCAGCATCCCTCTGCTGCCAGGTTCTGGGTTATATGTTCTCCAAAAGCAATTTTAGGGGTTGTGACTCAGGGGTGAGGGGGAAAGAAAAGTGTAGATAACAGTCTGTCTTACTGAGAGAAGCCAAAACTGATGATGTTTCCCACTCACTCTCTGGGCAGTGCAGGGAGCTGCATAGGGGCTGTGGGCACTGGTAGAGGAGGTGAGAGCTTCTCTCTGCCAGCCCAAACTGAGCCAGTCCAGCTTGTGAATTAAAGCTTAAAGTACCTTTAAGCCAGAGGTACTGCAGGGACTGGGATTTTTTTCCAGGTCTACACAAACCAGATCATTCTGTTTCACTGGGTTTTTCCCAGGATGTTGAAGTCTGAAGGATACCTACTGTCTTCCTAAAGACTTCAAATGACTTCAAGTCCTTTTCTCTTGTATACTCCCCCAGTGTGTAATTAACTTTGTTGATAGGAAATTTTATCCTGTTTCAGAGCCACGTTTGATCCTTTACAGTTACTGGCTCTTCTAACGATTTTCTCCTAATGACTGAGAAGTTCATCATGAGCATCTGTTTTCCATGTCTTATTAATTATGTTGAGTGATTATGTCACCCCTCTGAAAGTCCTTCTACCATGAGACTTGCAGGGCTTTGCGTTTACTTCTCAAAAAGGTGAGGAAGAGAGCAGGAGGAAAAACAGGACTCACCTGGTGCTGTGCTCTGCTCACAAGAGCAGCGCTGCCATAGAGGAGTGCAGCCTTTTGGGGTGCTTGGCCCTTCTCTGTCGTTTCCTGTGGAAAGTGGGGCCTGAAGTAGTTACTTGATGTTTTTTCATTCAATAAAATTGCAATAAATCCTTCAGGACCTAGACCTTTAAAGAGAGATGTGACTGCTGTCTATTTCCTAATTTTAAGCGACCAACAAGCATAAGAGTAAAAATGTTTGAACTTTGGAACCCCTGAGGAAGGTGGGGATCCCTCTTACCATCAGCTGCTGCTCAGCTGTGCGTCTCCCTTCATTCTTCATTCATTTTTTTTAAAATTCAGTGTGAGTTCTTCGCCGTCAATAGATCAAAGCCTCACAAGCGGTAGGCTAAGCATTTCACACAGGGAAATTATTATGTTGTGTGGAGGGTGGGAGATTGATGGCTGTTCAAAAGCCACCAAGATCATGCAAGCCTCAATATTTTTCCAAATCCATCAAAAAATAACTCGCTGAAAACTCTCTGCCATTCAAGGCCTGATTTTTCTCAGGTTCGAGGAGGCCTGAAGAAGGTTTGCAGGAATTGCAAGTATGGGCAAGGATGGAGCTAATAGAGATGAATTGCTCATTGTGGAATGGACATCCAGAGACCTAATCCCATGATGACAGAGGTATAAAAGGGGTAGGGGCAGTTTGGAAAAGGGTAACAAATAGGGAATAAGAGCCCAGAATGTGTCCTGGCACCATGGAGTACACAACAGATCTCTTGCCAGGCAAGGCTTTGAGAGCTGTCATTAGACTGGCAGTGGAGAAAGTCCAGGTGTCCCCAGCTGCCTGTGCCTCGGTCCAGGCTCCTGGATGGGAGGAAATCCCTTGATAGCAGTCAGGGCTTGTGAACCGCATCCTGAAAAAAATCCAATTTCTGCCAGCAGAGCAGAGTAATCCCTCTCTGTCTTACTCACACACACCATTCTCCCCAGAGTGATCGCCACCAAACAGAGGTAGAGGGGGAAAAAAAAAAAAGATAATTTGAAAGAAGTATATTAAAAATGACAGTTTAGCACTTTGCATTCTGGAGGGCATGATGCAAGCCCCCCTTAATTTCCAGCCACTTCCTTGAGGAAAACAGTGCTAGCTCCAATTTACAGGTCCAGAAACAGACACAGATAGGGGTGCAGTGACTTTGTTCAAGGTTTGCTCTGAAGATCACATTGGCCTCTGGAAATAAATCTAATTTGCAAACTTCCTCCTCAGATTATCTCATTTTTCATTTTGTCCACAGGAAAAAAGGCATAATGAAAGGTTTCAATTAAATTAAGGAAAGAGAGAAAATAATTTCCACCATTTCTTTTACTGTCTTCACTAAGAAGAGAACAGGAAGGATGAAAAACAGGAAGGTGATATTTTCTGAACTCTTTTATTTTGATATTTGTCAGAAGTATTTTGAAATAAAATGTTTGCTTGAGAAACGTCTCAGCTGAAACAAGTATTTTTTTAATTAAATAGGAAATTCTGTATGAGGTTTCTTTTTGCCCCTAATAGAAATAATGTTTCCAGGCTCAAAATATAATTGGTTCTCATTCCATCTAATAGTAGCTTTGCAAACATAACATTAAACTGTCCTTGGATACTAAAAAGGGAGGCCTAGAGTCTTCAGTTAGTCTGTTTGTGGCTTTGCCATTGCTGTTAATTTTCCACACAGGCCACTCCAATACCACAATGATGGATGCAAAACCAAACACCCTGGCACTGACAATGAATAATAAACATCACCAATGCTCATGCTGATCCTTTGAGATGCCCCTGTCTGGTTTGTCCTTGATGTCCACTGATTTGCCTTGGTCTTCCACAAGACCTGTTTTCTTCCCCACAAGGACCAAGTGCTGTACCCTGAGGCCAGGGTTCATCTTTGCTCTTCATGGCGTCGTTTGTGGGAGAGGGGTGAAAAATCCTCTCAGATATGATATGAAATGCAAAATCATAGTACAAACATATGCCACCCTACTTTCTGTGCATAATCTCTTTGTTCAAATTTCAGTCAGTTCAGTGTAACATCGACACCAGACGAAAACTGGGTAAACAGACTCAAAACATCCTGACTTGTTTTTTTTTGCCTAGTAAGCTGATCAAAAATTAACACAGCACTAATATACCAAAAGGTTCACGTGATGTCTGTCTGCGTAACACCTGTAGGTAGTGAAATTAGTTTAGGTAGGCTGAGTGTGGGCCAGAATGCACAAAGATGCATTTTAAGCGCCTAGCAATTCAATTGCATTAAACAGCTCATTGATATCCTATACCTATAGTGTCTGAGTACCTACAACGCTTCATTAGGTTTTATCAACAGTCATTATGAAATCATTGCGCTGCTCTCATATTTTACAGAGACATTACTGCTGACCCATGGGAAAATGGTAAGAGATCAGAGGAGCCTTGGTGGGCCGGTGTCCCATAGGCACCATCTTGGTGAGGAGGAGGGAAGGGGAGAGGTGAGAGTGCTGGCCTGGCCGCTGCAGGTGAGGAGGCATCTCTGCTGGCTCAGATGCCCGAAAGACACGTAACTAGAGCTAATGGAGATGGCTTGTTTGTTCATTGGTCTGGGCATGTGAAAAAGCATCATTGTTCACAGAAATCCATCTCGCAGCTGCCTTGTTCTGGGCAACAGACAAAAGCTGAGTCGAAATTCTTCACCTCTCTGCTCTACCGAAGCAGTTTAGCCTTCTCAATTTTTCAACAGCCATTGTTTTCCAGTCCTCACAAAGCACTTTAACTTTGCCCTGCCTTGCTATTTTATGTATTTTAGAGCCTGATTCCAAATATTTAAAGCACAGTCTTTATACCTGCATTTATTTGCAACTCTCAAGCAAGAATGACATCTTTTATATTGGATATGCAGCATGGATGCTCAGGCAAACATAGGTGTAAAAGTTACTTCTTTACCTAAATCTTCTGCAAAGAAGAAGAAAGCATCCTTGTAGCTAAGCTGATCAAGTATGGGTTTGGTGATCAAGCAGTGAGGTGGATCATGAACTGGTTGAAAGGAAGAAGTCAGAGAGTCGTAGTCAATGGGGCAGAATCTAGTTGGAGGCCTGTGACTAGTGGAGTCCCTCAGGGGTCGGTACTGGGACCGGTGTTGTTCAACATCTTCATCAACGACCTGGATGAGGGTACAGAGTGTACCCTCAGCAAGTTTGCGGATGACACCAAGCTGGGAGGAGTGGCCGACACCCCAGAAGACTGTGCTGCCATTCAGAGGGACCTGGACAGGCTGGAGAGTTGGGCGGGGCGAAACCTGATGAGGTTCAACAAGGGCAAGTGTAGAGTTTTGCATTTGGGGAAGAAAAACACCATGTACCAGTACAGGTTGGGGGCTGACCTGCTGGAGAGCAGTGTAGGTGAAAGGGACCTGGGGGTCCTGGTAGACAGGAGGATGACCATGAGCCAGCAATGTGCCCTTGTGGCTAAGAAGGCCAATGGCATCCTGGGCTGTATTAGAAAGGGTGTGGTGAGTCGGTCAAGAGAGGTTCTCCTCCCCCTCTATTCTGCATTGGTGAGGCCACATCTGGAGTATTGTGTCCAGTTCTGGGCCCCTCAGTTCAAGAAGGACAGGGAACTGCTTGAGAGAGTCCAGCGCAGAGCCACAAAGATGATTAAGGGAGTGGAACATCTCCCTTATGAGGAAAGGCTGAGGGAGCTGGGTCTCTTTAGTCTGGAGAAAAGGAGACTGAGGGGTGACCTCATCAATGTCTTCAAATACGTAAAGGGGGAGTGTCAGGAAGATGGAGAGAAGTTGTTTTCAGTGATGACCAGTGATAGGACAAGGAGTAATGGATGTAAATTGGAGCATAGGAGATTCAAGAGGGATATCAGGAAGAATTTTTTTACTGTGAGAGTGACAGAGCACTGGCACAGGCTGCCCAGAGAGGTTGTGGAGTCTCCTTCACTGGAGACATTCAAAACCCGCCTGGACGCGTTCCTGGGTGATGTGCTCTAGGTGGCCCTGCTCTGGCAGGGGGGTTGGACTAGATGATCTTTCGAGGTCCCTTCCAACCCTATGATTCTATGATTCTATGATTCTATGATTCTATGATTCTATGAAAGTTTACAAATGAATCTCCTGAAAACTCTTCAGCTGACTTATTAATATTTTAAATCATGAAACTTCATCCTCTCCCTAAAACAAACCAACGCTTGTGAATAAAGTTACCTTACTTTCATTGTTAACCTGAGATGTGATTTCACCTCAAGTCCTGAGGCACAAATGCTAGGAGAAGGCTAATTGATGAACCTGGAGCACCTTAGACCCCTTCACACTATAAACACATACAACGTAGTACCCTGTCACTCAGAATAAAAATTAGCATTGTCCAGATTTTGACATCAGCACCTTTTCTATAGAGGCTCATGCTGATTTAATTTCTGGTTGAGAGGAGGGCATTGTAACACCTTTCTTTTATAGCTGTCATGAAAACAGAAAGAAAACCCCATACCTTCCAGATACGTAGACCCCACCAAAATCTGATTCTTAATTTGTAGAATTTATTTTAAAGCTTACTGGAGACAGTCACAACATCTTTCTCTTTTTGTGCTATATTTCTTTGCTGGAATATTTTGAAAAATTGACAATTTTTTCTGAAATTTTTCTTCAGAAAATCTTCTCACCTGTGACACGAAGTGTTTCAGAGGTGAGTGATGGCATGTGGGTAACGACAATAATGGAATCTTTTGAGTTGTTTATTTTCAAAATGAGAATTTATAATAAAATTCATAAACTGAAATCTGTTCCTATGTTGTCATTTTAGAAAAGTTATCAGAGAAGAACATTCCTGAAAACCTTTTCTTTCAAAAATTTAAGATACAATTGCCACTTGAATAAAGAGTAAAAGAAAAAGGAACTACAACATCGGCTAAACTGAAACCAAAATAAACGTAGAACAGGAGAAAATATAAAGGCTTTCTTATTTAGTTGCATCTGTGGATATTTGTTTTACTGAAATGGTGAAGAAAACTATTAAACATGCTGGACTCTGTAATATCTGTTAAAAAATGACCCATCAAACAGTATTTTCTGAGCTTTGGAAGGAAGTTCTGATCTGACGCAGTGTTGCGCCCATCACAACATGGAAGAAGCGTTCTGGGGGACAATACAGGCTTTTGTCTCTAATGGAAAATCTAATTTGATGTCCTTCTTTAGTTAGTGCAGCTGGGGATAATTACACATTTCTGTCACATACTGACGAATGCTCCCTGCTCTGTGGGAGGGCAGAAGGCACGAATGTGGTGGCCTGACCATTGTAGTGGAATATTAAAACCCAGGGAAAAACAGCCGAAAACTCCTGGCTTGGAGATTGCATTGTGGGCTCTGTTTAGCTCCCTTACGCCTGCAGCCTCTGCTGACCGTACAGCACCGCCTGCACCTCCGTGGTGAAACACCTCAAGCACTGACTGTCCCTCTCCCACGGGGCAGCCCTGTCTCCTGCCACCCCATCCAGTCTCCTGCAAGCCCAGGGTACCTATGACCTTCCCAAAACAAAGCTTTCTTGAATGCTCTACCTCATTCTTTTTCCTGAGCTTTGCAAAGAGCCTTGAATTTCCACACCGTTGGTTAATAATATATGAATGTATATATTTACCTCTCGTGGTGTTTAACTTGGTGTGTTTGTTTTATGTATAATGAGACGCAGCTAATGTGTTTACTTTCGTGGTTCAGCATCTCAAACAGGTCATCAAAATGTCAACCATTACTGCATTGATATATTAAATGGCTCATGGAAATGGCCTCTCTTAGTCAATTTTCACCTGTATGGTAATAAAATCAAAGCATACAAATGTCAAAATACATACAGGTATACTAAAATCCAAACATAAAATAAAGTTGTCTTGTGTCTATGCCGGAGCGTAAGCACAGAAAACTCAGTTAATCACCAATATACTTAAAAAAATGCCCCAAACTCCTTAAGTAATACCTTGAGTAACGTCATTGAGCTTCTGCCGTGGTACATTAGATGTATTTCTTTGAAAGTTTTCTCCAGCTATTCAGGAAAAGTCTGTCTCCCTGCCTCTTACCCATACACTGAAGCCATGTGTAATAATTAGTGACCAGCCCCAGGGGCAGGTATTTCCCATCAGTTTTCAACTTCAGCAGCTTCCTCTGGTTTTCCTCCCCTTAATTTTCTGTGCTATTGTATTCTCACTATACAGCCACTTCAGTATACTAATATCACACTTTTTTCCTACAGAGTGGTGTCAAAATAGTCTGCTAAAAGAAAGAAAGAAACAGGTCAGCTAAGTATTGCAGATGGACTGAAGAAACAGCAATGCCATTTTCATTTATTAAGACTACGAAATAAGATTACTATGGGTGAAAAAGAAAGGTAAGGTTGGGATCGTTATAACAGGATGAAACCCTGCTCAGTTGGTAAAATTTTGAGTTTTGTATAGAGGACAAATTACCAGTACTCAAGTCACATTTATGGTCCCATCCAACATACTTGGAAGCTGTAACCATATCTACCCGTAAAGAAAAATTTATACACTGTCTGGCCTTCTGGCTCAATAAGACTGCACATTTCTGTAGGCAGAGTG
>VXBO01001545.1:166349-273792 GCA_013400135.1 Rhinoptilus africanus | reverse complement strand
TTTTTTTTTTTTTTTGCAACTGCCGCCAGTGATTGAATTAGCACCACAGAGCTGGTTAGCTATTGATAGCAGTGAGCAGATGAGCTTTCAGACTGCAGTAGCTATAGATATGTAATTACAGAGTGAGAAGGATTGTTATGTAAAGCTTTCACCAGTGCAGCTCCAACTGAGGCCTTCCTCTAGGTAAGAACCAGAGGACATCTCAATATTCTGCTGTCATTTCTAGTCACACCAGATATGTAGCACAGATTTGTTCCACTGATCAGTGATAATTGGCTGAGTTTTCTAAAAGTAAGGCTGGCTGAATGAACGCGCTCTGGGAAAAAAAAAATCTAGGAGAACATCTGTGAGCTTTTAACCTCCTCATCCTTTTCAAATACAAATATTACTCCAGAACTGAAGTCATGACATGACAATATATGGTTGCAACAGTCCAGTCATATATACCTATAAGGACTACAGCGTTCTTCGTCTGTCAGAAAACGCTGCGAATATTGTCCAGGTTTGCAAAAAGCGTCAAAGATGACAGAAGAAGACAATATGTATTTTTATTTACTTATTGTTTATTTTTATTTATTTTCCAGTGAATTTTTCTCTTTTGAGGTTCGTGGCTCAGAACACACAGCAAGAAAATTCTTCACCTCCTATGATAAGTTCATGCCATTTAATTCTCAGGACTTCTATTTCAGCCCCTAGGATGTCGGCCACAAAAGCAGTTACTCGGCCATGAGGTTGGTAGTTACTGATGTAGATTGTGCCAATTCTGTAGCAAATTTCAAGAACTGGCAAAGGAACGGTCTGTGCCAGCATTTGGCTGTGGATAAAATAAAGATCCCTTAGGATCCTCAGCAGTACTATTGACCTTTTTGCCTTCTCCTCCTGAGAAAAGAGGACTCATCCTCTTTTGTTTTGCTCATTATCATGTGACCTATAGCTGAAGTAATTCACTTTCTCTAGAATAGGAAGTCTTTAAGTGAGGTGGAATAATATTGTACTTACCAGCTACAGCTTTGTTTTATCTGTGTGATTGTAAATAAGTGAACATTTACTTTGGAGAAAGACATTGAAGTTCAATGAGTCAGTTAAGGAAGGAAGTTTAGCACACATTTTGCACTGATCTAATTTCTTGCCAGGAAAATACATACAGAAAATGTGAACTAAGCGATTCATGGCCAAAAGTGTATACTTACACCTATTGAAATCTGCAAATTTTATTTTTTTTCTCCTTATATGCTAAACATTATCTCCAACATAAATATTAGATCCAGGGGTTTCAGACTGATCTCAGGCCTTCCCAACAAGTCTCAGGTGATGCTGATGCTGGCTGTTTTCATGTCATCAGCCATGTCACAGACTGACCGTACCAGAGAGGTCAGCTCTGCTGTGACACATAGATCCAGTTGCCATCATGTGGGACTAAAAAGGAAGGCAGATTAAGCCCAGATCCCTCAAGATATTTTGACATCTACATGACACTGACTCTGAAGTGAGCTGGGCAGCTAGAGTGGGAGCGGAGGTGGCCATACCATCCCATGTCATCTGTGTCATCACAAAATCCTACTACACAACCCAGAGGTTTGTGGCTTGTAGCCTCCCTCGCTGCCACTCCCACCCTCAATTGCAATTCATTAAGTTTCCTGATACATCTGAGACATCCATAAATATTTATGGTTGCAGGCTGACACGACTTTCTCAAAGTCACAGAGGACTTGCATCACAGAGCAGAAAGCTCATTTTGCTGCAGCCGTAAGTTCATCCTTCCTGTTTAAACAGGGGTGCCTAGTACCTGTCTCTGCCCAGGGGTGCAGACCCCCGGGGGAGTATGGCTCTGCAGCAGCCCCTGCACAGCCAGCTCTGCCCCTGCCGTGAGGGTACCTGTCCCCACTGCTGAACTGGCCCATTCTGCTCCAGCCCCTCAAAGCCTGGCTTAGTGAATGCAAGCTGAGCACCGAGCCACCGCCAGGGCTGCTCTTCGGGCTGTCTGGCTCAGGCAGAGGAGCAATAAAGAATTGCAAATGCTTTTAAGGCACATTGACTTTCAGAACTGGTAGACGCAGTCATTTTACATTTATTTATTTATTTTGGGGGCATAGCATCCTGTGTGTACGGAATTTTTTCTTCTCTGCCTTTTCTGGCAAGAGATTGCAGGGTAAATTAGTAATACATTATTAATAGCAGACTTTTCTGACAGTTAAAGGAAACAAAAAAAAAAATCAAACCCAAAATCAAAACAGTGCATGACAGTGACTTGGAAGATATACAGATTGAAGGGATGATCTTTGTCCTAACAGAAAAGAATATCTGAAGAGGGGTGATGACAAAGACATGTCCCTCAGACACCTTGCCTGTGTAGGGGGCTGGAAAATGTCTTCCACAGCATTTCTCATCCTTCCTGTAGAAAGGAGTGGTGTCCTTTCACTGTCCGTTTCACTGTGGAGGGAATTTAACTCATTTAAGCCATGGCTGGGCATTCGAGGGGGTTTCTGATTGTTGGTACCTTCTCGTTTATACAGCTACTCCAAAAAGAGAAGTCTTCTCCATGCCAACATTTTCTCTTCAAGGACTGCCACATATTTAGGCAGGGACAAAGCACAGAATTGAATAAAATTAACTTCAAGGCAAGTTTTGAAAATCTGACATAAAAAAAGGGAGCCTGTCTATTCACCCTTTATTTGAATATCTTTAGAGAAGTATCTTCTTCAGCAGTGAAAATTAAAATGAAACTTTAAAAAAAAAATCCAAGGCTATACAGCCGAGCATTGTGTGTGGAATGATTAGAGTTAAGGCTCATTTGCAGAAGAAAAGCCAACACAATATTTCCAGTGAAAAGAACAGAAAGGATCTTGCCCGCACTCTTTCATTTAATAGAGGTAGTTTGGGGAAAATTTCTAATGAATCCTATCCAACCATAAAATCATGTAGAAAATGAATCGTATCTGACAATAAAATAAAAGTGAACCAAATTACAAGGTTCCTATATTCTCAGGACAAATTAATTTCATGTTTGGAATACTAATTGTTCACTGTAGGGCCTGCAACTATTTATTGTCATTGCTTCGTTTGTTGCCAGAGGAACTTTTGTAGACAGAGAACAGTACGGGTTTGGCTGTGACATCAAAGGGAAGGGAACAAAATTTCTTGGAGCAGAAGGGGGAGCTTCCCGTCTGCCACCCTCTCTGCTTGCCGGGACAGTGTGTGTAGAAAGGCTTTTGAAGGGTGGGTGATTTGAAGCTGGAGGTAGAAGGAAAGTGAACCTTGATGGGGGTGGTAATTGGCCCTGGAGGACACCATCTGACACACATTCCCCAAACTCCTCATGAAAGGCAGAAAGAGCAGACGTGACCAGTGAGCCCTGTGTCTCGGAGGAGCCTGCTTGTCTCCCTGCAGATAGCATACCCTTAAGATCTAAGAGGCAGCTATCATTTGACATGGCTTCAAGGACCAAGGGGTCTTTGGTGCCTGGAGGAAAGATGCAAAGAAAGGCTGGTAACTCAAAGTAGATGCCATGAGAGCAAAAATGTGTTTGCACACTGAATTGTAGGCAAAAACAACAAATAAATAGAACACCTTCCCCAAATCCAAGAAGATTTTTTAAAAACACACAGTAAAAATTAGTTTAATTATGTGAAGACTGTCTGTACACATAGTTAATTTTTTTTTTAAATAAAAATCCCCAAAACATTAAACTAATAAAGCAGTTTAAAGAATTGATAACTCAGTGAGGAATTTTTAATGCTCAATTCCGTAATGATTCACATTAGAATGACTCTTTCTAGGAGAGAGAAATGAGAAATTATTACACCCAGTAAGGAGCTTAGAGCAACCATTTTTCCTGAAGAGAGTTCATTTTGAAATGCAAGGCTTCTCCTGACCTGCCAATGGCTCCCTCTATCTCCTAAACATTCAGGTATGTTACTGACTGACAGGTCTAATGCACTGCTTCTGCATGACACCAAAGTCACCTGATATTTGAATTTAGTTCACAGTTGCACTATTGCCTCCACCCTCCCTAGAACTTTCTAGCTGTGCTCTCTCCACTCTTGATGAATTCCCCTCTAAGCCAAAGTTAGACAAAAGAAACAGCTGGGCTCCAGCGACCGACAGTATTTGAGCACCTCTAACATTGTTGAAGAGCCTGGGCAATGCAGTGCCGAAGATCAAGCAAACTACAGGGGCTCTCCCTTGTCAAGCGTACCTGTCCCAGCACCAGCTTCTCCTCCACTGAAGCAAAGGTGGATTTTCTGGGGATGAATCTGAAATGCTGGGGATTTTCTCAGGTAGGGCAAGCAAGCTCCTTTAGGAGCTGAAGCAGAGAGCTGGATCCAAGATCCTTGCAGGATGGGAGATCTTTAGCCATTCGTATGCTCTAAGGAAAAAGAGAGGCCAAATATGAGAAGTGGTAGTCGTCTGGGGAAGGATGAGTGCTGCAGCCCTTATCAGTCTGTGTTATGATGGGATGCTTCAGTGCTCCTGCTTCTGAAGGGGACATATGAAATGTTATGGCACCCAGCAGGGTGCTTAGAGCAACCATTTTCCTTGAAGTTACAATTTTGAGAAAAGGTCTGAATTATGCAACAGTGGAAACTCCGTGTTTGCCTCTAAGGCTACTCCCCCACTGTGGATACAGAGGGCGTCTTTGGCAGGCCAGAGGGAATAGTTTGCATGGCACACTGTTTCATTTCAGTCCTGCCACACTACTGTATCTTCAATTTTCCATCTTTTCTTTGCCCAGTTTAACTCACATTTGAGGGGGCTTGGACCAGCTCCAAAGCTGTCTTGCATCAGAAGAACTGTTTTTCCTATTGACTGAGATAAAGTATTGACTGAGATGAAGTTTTGACTGAGGGAGTGCATATGCTTCTCACATTTTCCTCCTGCTTGCCTTTTTGCCCAAATCCATGGCTTGTTCCATGTGATGTACCAATGTGTTATGCACTTACTTGCTCATCCCCCTGATCCCTTTATTCTAGCTATTTAAACTGCTTCTCTCATTCTATGTAAAACCAATTTTAGACACTTTGACAGGATTTCCCACAACTTACAAGGATTTCTGTTTAAAATACATGTCTGTCAAGAAAGCTCAGGTTTATTGTGCCAAGGACTGCAGCCTTACACTCTCCACTCAGTCCTGCTGCTTCAGTATTGTCCCCCGCCAGGCATCCAGACCTGTTTGTGTGGCGTGCAAGTGGCTCCTGGGTTCCTCCTGCAGCTGAATCCACACAGAATGGTCTTTCTTCATTTGGAGTTCAATTCATCTGGAGGGAGATGGACAGGCTGCCCTAGGACTGCCAAGAGAGAATAAAGAATTGAGTTTTCATAAGAAAGGATTTCAAACAGATGAGAGAGAGATCTTTTTGTAATGGGAAACAGAAGGCATACAGAAGTAATGCAAGATCACCAAAGAAAATAACTACTGAAATCCCTGGAAAGTGTTGAATTATTACAGAGAAATCATTTCAGAATGAATGGGATGAATGGATCAAATCTAGACTGGAAGGACCAGTGGGTGGGTAGGAGACAGAAATGTTACATGCAGCAGTGATGGCTTCCTGCATTTTGTTCCAATGGATTTGACCCTCCCCACCTGAAGCACTTAGGCTCTGAAAATTTTCTTAGAGTGAGAAGAAGGAAAATCCACCTTCGCATTCACAGAAACAAAGTCACTTTCATACCTGCACTGAAGAAGAACATGGTATTCTTGTGCAATTCTTCTGTCTTTGCAGGAATAGCACAGTCTAAGGGGTTTGCCAGGCATGAAAAGAAGGATGTGCAAGTAGAGACAGGACCTTTACAGGAGAACATATTGCTCCATATCTAGAAAATGTGGAAGATTTAGAGAGGAAAAAGAATAGGAAGGGAAGGGAAGGAGAAAGAGATCAGGACTTCATTAGATGTGACTTCACCTAACATTTCTATAGGAGTGAAGAGGAATCTGTCCTCCAAAATACTCAGATATATGTTAAGAGTTACCTACGCTTTTACATTACTACTGAAATTAATAATACCTTCAGAACTTTGATTTCTGCTTTTCCTGAGTGGAGATGCTGTTAGATAGCTCAGCAAAATAAGACCTGATAGGTGAAAATTTGATATTTTTTTAAATAGAAAAATTTACTATCATTATAACTATCAAACGATATTCTTGGTATAGTGTTCTTTTCTCTTCACTCAGCCACCAGAAATACAATAAAATGTGAGTAAGATGCTCTGGGAAATATGAATGTAAGACTCTTCCTACCAAAGACAACCACAGACAAAGACAACTTCTTGTGGGTGTGGTCAATACTGCAGAATTGCAGCCTGGGGTAGTTGGAGACACGGGCTACCAAATAAGCAGAACTCCCGCTGTCATGTCCAGAAACTTGGCATGGTGACTGCTCGAGAGTCTCCACCGGATTCCTGCAGATCCTGCACAACATGCAGGAATGGGAACAGCTGCCTCGCTTGGAAGCAAAATAACTTACCTTTGGCAGAAACAGCCCAGCTCCCTCATCTAGCTGAGTCCAGAACTCAGCAGCAACCAGGATCAAGTACTTCTGCACACAGAAAAGATACATCTAATTAACAATTTCTTGGCTCAAGGCAAGTCATCAGCTCATGCCATCAGGCAGCCAGCAGCAGCTCCTCCATAGAGGCAATATACCATTGGTTTGCTGATCAGTGGTCTCTGGTTTCTGCGTGAGACCAAATTCCCAAACCAAATTGCTAGCCCCATCTGAATGTGTTGGTAATATGAACATCTCCCCTGCTGAAGAGAGGTGGCAGTTCATTGACTCTCTTGTCTGACCATGGAAGGGGTGCAGCAGCAGTGAAAGCTACACACCAACCTTCTCACTGTGCTGCAGGGATATTATCATTATTGAGCAGCAGGTCATTAGGTCAACAGAAACCAATTTTTCTGTAGCTGTGGTATGAGTCCTAAGGCATGTGCCTGTGTGGGTTATTTTCAGTGGTGTGGGCACAGGTTTTGGGTGGGGTGAACTGAGATCACAAAACTCATAGCACGCCCTCTGGCAGCTTCTTATTAGTAAAGGAAGGAATAAACTTTACACCTGTAATTGGAAAGGAAAAAGCTACATGATCTCTCATTCAGCCAGTTTGCCAGTAAACAAATATTTATGGAGCAAGACCCACAAGAAAACATGCTGTAAGTATTCAAAAAGATGAACTCAAGACCTTTAGAGAAAAGGAAGGAATAAGAAAGTTTTATTTTTTGTGACACTCAAAACTCTATTTTACCATGATAATAATAATCATCATTAAAAAATGTGCCCTGTATGCTTGAGGTTACAAAGGAGGAAAAATATCAGATGTTATTGAAACATTGCATCTTGAAACCCAGTGCAAATAAAAAGGAATTTTATAACATAATTGCATTCACATTAATATGTTAATCTCTTATATACAGACATAGAGAAGCAAATACATTACTTTAAATAATTAACTCTGTAGTGAGGTTTTATTGCTGGGAAAGAAGATTTCTCTATGGAAGGGTATTTAACATTTTAATTAAACTTTTTTTTTTGATAGATGTTTACTGTTGCTTCTATTTCTGCTTAAAACAAAACCATACGATTAGGAGGAAATGTAATTTTGTCACAAGAAAGGAATGATTACCTTTTGAAGGAAGGACTAAGGTTCTCTCTTCTTTGTTGTCTAGTCACTGTACAGCAATGCTATAGTATGTTTTAAGAGACATGCACTTCTTATGGAAAGGTTCCATTTTGCTTTCTTTTTTCCTTTCAATAAATTCTTTCTTGTGGTGCCACTGAATGTTGCCATTGTATTTGACCTTCCACTACAAGGTTGCTTATGTTTTAGTGACAGGAGAGAACCCAAGAAGGATGTTAAGAGAAATAAATAATCAGATGCTTCTTAGATAAAAGCTGCTAAAGGAACCAATAGCATGGGAAAAGTATCCTCAAGGAATTGCAGAATCACAGGAACTAGGCAGGAGAAATGAAAAAAGGGACAGCAAAGGAACAGGGCTGAAAGACCTGCTTCTTTATAGAAATGAAAGGACTAATGAGGATTGCAAGGCAGAGAATCTGGACAACGTACTGCTCCATCAAACTTCATGCATGAGCTGGCTTGATACATAAACTGATAATTAAAAGCCTTTGCAGATGGACAGTTGCTTTCCAGACCTGAAAATGTGGATGCAGATAAGCTAACCCTGCACTGACTTTCTCTGGTGAACTTGAGCGTGACGCGAGGAAAAAAACATCTGAGTGAGAAAAAAGCATATGGTCTCCACGGTTCATAGACAGTACTTGAAGCTGCCAAATAGAAGGGTCAGCTCTGAGGACAGCTTGTGTTGTCAACATGGCACTTAGCCCTACTAGAAAGACTCCTGCAAACCCTCACTTCTTTTCATAGAGGTTTCTGGATAGCCAAGGTAGGGTGGATAGGCTGCTTGAAACCCAGGCAGCGTGTGAGATAAACAGATCAGAATTTCTTCTCTAGTTCCCTGAGCAAACCAATACCACCCTCTCATTTTGGTCCTCTCACCTAAAAAGATATAGAAACCATGCCAGTGATTTCAGAAAAAATCCATAGACATACAGTTTGAAAAAGCATGAAAAGTCCTACAGATGGCAAACATAAGACTCCCTCTCTGTGAGCCATCTAGACACCACGTGCCTAAGATGTGTGTTGAATTATTTACATGGGAAAATGCCTTTCAGGCACTTGTAACAGCTCTGGATTATATTCAGCAACAAAGAGAGATGTGCACTCAGGCTATTTGCCTTAAAAGTAATTAAATAAATACAGGAAAGCTCTGTTACAGTAGCACTTGAAGTGCTTTATTAAAAAAAAGTACATGAAGTCAGAAGTCTAGGCCACTCCTCCCACTCACTGATAGTGATTCTAGTGATTCTACTGAAAAATACACAGATGTTAAAATGAACATCCCAGCCTCAGCAGAGTTGTCCTCTGAAAAACCACAGGGCTCTGGGACCTGTCTCTGATTCTGGGATCTCTCAGGTTATGTTTTAGGCCAGCTGATTTTACTCCAGGAGACAGGCTCTCATTGAACATGTAAACCCTGTGGCATTGGCAAATATGGCAGCTATCACGCATACGCTACAAATCCACCTCCTGAGGGTGACTGGAGAAGCATGAGCAGCATGACTCGAAATGACACGAGAACATGGCATTTCTGGATTTACTTCTAATGCACGTGCTGATGAGGTGAATGGATGGAGAGAGAGACAATGGGAAATCACAGTGTACATTTCTTGATCCTAAACAGAAACAACAAAACGGGCTCACATTAGAGACTGTAGGACAGCACTGCACACTCCCACACCACATGCCCGTGGGCATCCTGATGAATAACCCTGCTGAGCTCCATGTGCCCGTCAGGTCACCCATATTAGCCTACAGGCAGCGAGGAGGATAAGACCTATAAAATATTTTTTTCTGAGTCCTCCTCTAAGGGAGGAGGAAATGGGAGACGATGGTCACTTTGGGCAGGACGGTGGTGGGGAAGGTCGTTGCTGATTCAGGCTGATGAGTGGCAAGGTGGAGCAAGGAGTGTAAACAGCATTTTCCTTGCAGCTGCGTGCCAGGCTGCAGCTTTCAGCTTGTCTTTGAAAGGGGCAGCAGGCAGCGGATCTCAGGGGATACAGGTGTCAGGTTTGATTGGTATTCTCCTGAGATACCTATTCCCTTCTGATCTGGAAGTCACAAGGAGACTGGTGAGCTCTGTACTACATGCTTGTGATATCTATCATCATGTGTCTTCCTGAGGCAGAGCAGACATGATCCCAAAGCTACCAAAACACTGCCATAAGCTAAAGTTAACATCATGGGAAAATGATAACAAGGTAGTCACTGTGTGACCAGCTAGTCTTTTTCTTGATACAGCAGACAGGAGCTATATCTGAAAATGAAAGCTTTGACCACCAATACTGACCACTCATTTACAAGGATAACAAGACAATCTTCAGACTAAAATCACTTATTGTGACAAGAAGATCAACAAAACGTTTTCTTTCCAGGCGTCCATTTCACAGATACTACTCATCCATCAACTTGCAGACGACTCTGTCTCTCTCTGCACCCTCCCAGCACTCATTCAAGGCAGATTCCCCTGCCTTGAAGGGGAACTCCTACTGAGGAGAACTTTGCTGCAATTACAGAGGTCAGATGCTAACTGATATTGTAACCATGCATTTTCCTTCTCTGTTTACTTATTTTCTCTTCTTCAGACATCATCATGAGGGATTCCAGTACTCAGGAGTAGTATGAAACTTCAAACCCCTGTCGTAATTTTACAGGATGGTCTGTATCTTTATTTATGTCTGCAAGCGTAACACACAAAACTGCAAACACTTTGTCTGAAGAAAGCTAAGTGAAACAAAGCTGTATTTCACTGTCAGGATGCTTTTAACCAATTCCTGAAGAATTTCCTCTGCCTGTAATAAGATCCTCAATAAGGAACGAGTAAGGCAGTTATTTAAGAGTAAGACAGGCTTTTACTTTTGATTTGGAGAGCACAAAAGCCAAGAACAAACAAAAGCCAAGTCACCACAAAAGAGCAGCATGTCTTCTCTGTGAGGTACAGAGGAGGAAATAGCTGCCAGCAGGTACTTTAGTGATCTCAGGGTACAATACAAAGAAAAAAAAAGCAACCCTATGAGCCAGATATCACAGCAATTAAGCCCATCCTTTGTGCCTTCACATCCTTCCCGAGCCTCCTTGAGGACTGGCTGTCCAGCGGGCACTGCACTAACCCTCTTGTTCGTAAAGGTCCGTGGCCGTCCGTGCTGAGGTGCTACTGCCTCTGACGCAGATCCCTCTGTGTTTCCCATGTCTGCCTATAAGTGATGCGGATGGCAAGCTAAGAAAAAGAGTGTCTTTGCCGAGGGCTGGTCTAGTGGCTAGAAGAAGATAGGATAGTTGTGTCCCCAGCTCAGCGTGGAGGGAGGACACTAGGTTTGCTTTCCCCATAGCAAGAGCTGTGGTCCTTCAGGTCTTCCCCTCCTCTGCCTCTTCCTCTGCATCTTCCTTTCTGAAGGACAATTAGAGCTCTTGCTTGGGTATTATGTAAATAGAGCAGCTGCACCCCATTCTGTGAAAGTACCATGAAAGAAAGTACAAAAGGCTCTGTGGCCTCACAAAGTGCTGAAGGAGACATTTTGTCAGTGTGATATCATCTCTCCTCCTCCTCAGCTGTGTTTGTGAGGGCAACACTATGTGAGCCCTTTGCCATTACAGAGGAATGCCATAACAGTCATTTTAAATAAATTCTAGCATGTCTTTATGATGGGGAAAAGCAAAAATGGAATCCTGCTGGTGTGTTGAACTCTAATTTTTCAGACATAACAACAGGCAATTTTCAGGGAAGGCCAAGTGACTTTATTCTCATTCAATAGATGAAGGAAAATGGGCAAAGAGGTGTAGTTCCCTGACTCCATCTAGACCAATAATGGTAGAAGGAGGATTATTCTGGTTGCTAAAATGAATAGTCCTATTCACAAACTATATTGAAAAAGAAAGTATTCAGTTGCAATGAGTCTGAAGAGCAATAAACATTTAGCAAAATATCCCTAGGCCCCTTAACAGCTCTCCTAGGCTCCTGCAACCTTGATCACATCACATCTATTGTGTTTCAGCTATCCTACCTCTGAAGTGAGGATGAACTGATAGCAGCATCTCTGCCATACATGAGTGACTGTTCCTGAAGCTCTCCGAAAACCCTGAATGCAAGAGGTGGACTGAAGTGCAGAGTTGTTAATTATTTTAAAGGCCCTCCTTGTTCATATTAATCAAAGTGTCAAGCTGATTCTCTCTAATCTAACTAAAGAAGACAGAGCTTTCGCAGTGGGAAATGCTTTAAAGTTCACCATGCTTGCATGACAAATTTACTGTATGCTTCCTGCTTGCTGGCTCTGTGTGTGCCTGAGTGAATTTCTTTTGCTGTTTCTACTAATTGTCAGAACTACTTCCAGTGGCTTTAAACAAATGTTGACTCAATCCTGCTGTGACATCTCAAAGCTGAATGTTTGATATCACAGTTTGCTTGGAGACACACATATAGGAATAAAATGCTACTTGAGATCCTACTTGACTGGTGCAGAGTGGAGCTACGAAGACACAGCCTGACCCAGAAAATGTGTTTAATAGACCAAAAAGGAAGCTTTTAAAAAATGCATAAATACATGTATAAGCGAATCTAAAATATGCATTTGCAGGAGCCAAAACAAGATATTCCTAGAGAGAAGGGGCTGCCTCCTGGGAAAAGATTGCATGTTTCATAACCTTCCATGGACGGTTTGATTTTGCTTTGGGAACCAACAAGAAATTCAGTTCAAAAATAGATGAATCTACATTTCATTTAAACAGTGCCAGTGAAACAAAAGATTTGATGCAAACTGACAAAAGCCAGGAGATTCCAAATGACTTTCCCCTACTCTTGCTCCTGAGTTCATGTCTCTAATGACAGTATGGGTTTGTGCGGCAGCAGGCGGTGTGTGGAGGGTCAGCCATAACACAACATTTCCTAGGCGTTTTGTCATTTTGATCATAGAATCATAGAATCATAGAATCGGTGAGGTTGGAAGGGACCTTTAAGATCATCAAGTCCAACCATTAACCTGCCCTGACAAAAACCCCTTCTAAACCATGTCCCTAAGCACCTCACCTACCCTTTTCTTAAACACCTCCAGGGATGGTGAATCCACCACCTCCCTGGGCAGCCTGTTCCAATGTTTGATAACCCTTTCAGTGTAAAAATGTTTCCTGATATCCAATCTAAACCTGCCCTGACATAACTTGAACCCGTTTCCTCTTGTCCTATCACTTGTCACCAGGGAGAAGAGGTCAGCCCCCATCTCTCTACAACCTCCTTTCAGGTAGTTGTAGAGGGTGATGAGGTCTCCCCTCAGCCTCCTCTTCTCCAGGCTAAACAACCCCAGTTCCCTCAGTCGTTCCTCGATCATGTCTGTCATTGCTAGGAACTGTTTGAACCAAAACGCTAGACCCAGATAGCCAGCACAGTGCCTTTCCCCCTTTCTTCTCTGTCAGTGCAGCCTGACACTGGTTGTGCTGGTCCACAGAAGGGGCCAAAGCTTTGCTGAGCAAAGGGCTGCCCAAAGGAGAAGGTGGACAAGGTAATTGCAAAGTGTGGGTGCCATTGTACTGAAGCAGTGATAAAGATATTAAAAAATAATGGTCACAACTTATTGTTTGCCTCATGAGGACAGGATGGGTTGTGGTAAGGGATTTCTTCTAACAAGATCCCCATTTATTCCTGTCTGCACAATGAAGAGCATCATGCAAATGATGACCCTTGGTACATAAGGTAGTACGAGCTGGAGTTTGAATTGTACATAATTCCTTTTGCTTACCTGAACTTGCAACTATTTTCACAGGTACTATCTGAAGCTATATCCAGTGGAGGGATGTGATTCGTATTTTCTGTGCTAACCTCTAAAACTATTATGCTGTCTTTTCTATTTTTTTTTTTTTTTCACTTGGAGGACCTCAGTCTTGTTTAGAAGAAAAAGGCATAGGCCACCAAATACTGTGGGTGGAAGAGCTGTCATTTGCAATGATAAAATGTTATTAATTTAAAAAACAACCTGTTGTTTTTATTTGCTCCTCACTCCCACTCACTGCCATTTTGGGAGAGGAGATTCTAAAATTATTTACATGTTTCTCACAGCCATGTCAAATTTTGACATTCTACAGGTCCATGGGATGAGGTTTTTAAAGCTGTTTAGGGAATGCAGCCACAAGCTTCCCTATGAAATCCACTGGAGGCTAGATACAGACAAAATTTTACATCAAAATGGCTACAGTCTTCATTTTAAACAAAACAGAGAACAACAACAAACCAAGGCATGTGGGTTCACAAAAAAGACAGACGTTTTCTGAGTGTAACAGTTTTTCATGTGTTGCTTCCCTCTCAGCCCTCCATGCAGTCACATCAGCTATGCTTTGCCACGGTAAAGGGACACATAGTGGGGCAGAGGGTTGGTCAGTGGTACTCATCATTCAACTAATGGCACTGGGGAAGCTCCAGACTTTCCAGATTTCACCTGTCAGTGCAGAGCAGGGGAAAGGCTCTGTGAGGAAACTCCTGCTGGTGGTGATCTGTCTGCAGAGGATGCCTTGCTTTCCAGGATGCCAGTCTGGCTCATTGCACTGCCACTGAATTAATGTAGAGAAAAAGAAGCAACAAAACCAAAAGATGTAGGGTTTCTTATGAGCTAAGTCCTGTCTCTGATGTAAGTCTTAATGGAAAAAAAATGCCAGGCTTCTTAGGTGAAATGGAGAGCTAGCTGACATTCACTCTAGGAGTGCATCAGAGACATTTTGCGGATAAAATCAAGATGGGGATAACATGAAAGCTTGACAGTCAGGCCAAGAGAACAAATAGGGCTGAGAAGTGATTTAACTTGCCTCAAAAGCGTTTCAAACCTCTTAAGAACCACCTGTCGAAATGAACTAATTTTTTTCAGAAAAAGAGTTTATGGATTGCCTTCCAGCAGATAGCGTGTATTTCTTCATCCCATGATGGAGCCTGAAGGGTAGCCTGCGCCTGACCCTCTGTGACCTTTGAAGGAGAATGAGAAAGGTGCCTCTGCTGCGGGGGTGAAGGATGCTGAGCAGCCTGCAGGCGGTTGTGAGGGGTGACAGTGATGGCTGCTGGAGTGAGGAACATGCACCTCATGCCGGCTCTGCTGACACCTTTTTTGTAGCCTATCTCACAGAGATGGGAACTCTTTAAAGAAAAGACAAGCATGCATACCTGAAAAATAAATGTTTTATTGAATTATTTTTCCTCCCTTCTTTCTTCACCACACACACATGTGCTCCCACACACACACCTCAGAGAGTCAAACACCAAATTTTTCCTGCTGGAGTTTCTACTGCTAGAAAAACACTGTTATTGTGTGAAAGTGTACAAAGCCAAGTGATTCAAATAGCTCTGCTTTTTACATAACTGGGTTTGGTGTGGAAATTTCTTTTACATTCATTTGTTATTCTTGTTACTTTTCTATTTCCATTGTTATTGCAAAGAGAGAAAATGTCTCTCCCAAGGAAAAAAACAAACAAACAAACAAACCAACCTCTAATCTATGGCAGAGTTGGGGAGGGTGTGGAGATGTTTAAGAGCAATACTGAGGCCAGTAATCTCTGATGACTTCCTGTTCAGTTTCATAATATGGGTTGTAGTCTGTATTTTGTTGTGTATTTTTGCATTACTACAAAGCTGGGTAGTTCACCACAGTGTCTCCCAATCCATTCACTTAGTCCACTGCTAAGCCTGGTCCAAATACCTGTCTCTGGTTCCCCACCAGTCTCTCTCATTTATCTCTGCTTTTTGATGGAGTACCAGTCTACCAGACGCTGCTGACAAAATCATATTCATTGATCTGGGCTTCTCTAGGAAATGAATAGAGCACATCCCCATGACAGCAGGTCAAAGGATTACAAATTATAATTTGAGATATGAAAGAAGAAAAAACAACTACTTTTTTTTTTTTTGCTTGTCTAATATTATCCTTGTACTCACCCTGTTCACTGAGATACCTAATCTTCCAAGAGTATCTAAAAAAAGCCAAAAGTTCAAGTCGCTTGTTTGCTGTTGGAATCAGTAATCATCAAAAATCTCCACTGAGTCATGACTTTTGATCTACAGTTTTATATAGCCACAGGTTAAACTGAGACCTTGGATCAGATCATGCCTGGGATGCAGGTTTCCAGAAACTGTATTCACCCTTACAAGTACAGAATATCACTAATGGATATCTATAAAAGTAGAAAGGAAAAAACATAATCCAAACCCTGCTAAACTCAGGAGTTAGGATCCAATCTGCTCTCTTTTACTAATGAAATGCCAGCCTCTGTATGCTGAGCAGGAAATGAGGGATTAGATCCCTGTGCAGCTTTCCTGGAGACAAGATGGAGAGGCTGTGTTACACCAGACAGGGCTGTGCCTTTCCATTTTCATGTCCATCCACATTTTTCTTTAGAAGTACAAACCTGTTGCTGCCTCCTGTTATAAAAGAAAATTACCATTGTGCTTTATAACTTCAGCAAAGAGGAAATACATGTCTAGCCAGTTAATGCTTAGTGTTGAGTGGAGACAATGTATGAGCATCTACTATCTGGATTTATATAGTCTACAGAAACTGGGCATCACTTTGTAAAAACTGTCAAATTAATTGTCCTTCCTTGATACTCATAGTAGTGACAATACTCAGGGTGAACTCTTGCATGGATGTCATAGGCTGCTGTGTGGGAAGTCTGTTCCTCCTCAGCAGGCATGAGTGTTCGAAGGGACTGTCCAGAACCATCTCTAGTGCCAATGGTTCCCAATCATACACAGAGTTTAGGTGGTGAAAGTGGATGCTATTGGCTATGACAAGCTAAGGTTAGTAAAATCAGCCTGTGTCTGTTGTGCAGGCTTGGGAGGAAGATTCTCACTGCATGTTATTGTACAGATTAAGGGAGACACCTTCTTTAAAGGATATTTATTTTAGTGGGGAAATTCCCCGGACCATCCAATGCTTAATATAGAAATAAATTCAAGGAAATCCTGCTTTGAAGGGATGCATGTTCTTGTCTCATCTTAGAAGTAAGGGAACTGTGATTCTGTGATTCTGTGAACCAAAGGGATTTGTAATTTGTAATCATGTCAGACTAAAAATGATAATCAATATATTCATCATGCTGATCTGAAACCCTGAGGATACTTACCTAGGCAATAAGAGAAACCAATAGCTTGCTCTGTTTCCTTATTTTGAAAGAGCTAATGCCATGTAAAGCTGGAATTGATATAATGGATAGGTGGACTCAGGAATGCACTGGAAAAGGATAAACTCAATTTGGTATTGCTAGTCAGGCATATGTGACATCTGCTGATCCTGATCTCTTCATTCACACTGGGTGAAATTCACCCCTCTTTAGACTATCATCTCCAAGTCTTTGGATTATTTACAGTATCAGAGATAAGGCTTAACTGAGTATTTGAATGATTTGTAAATCTGCTTGTACTGTGCACAGACGTGAATTACCTTTCAAGGACTAGTTTGCCTATCTATGGATGTTCAGTTCTGGCCCTCACTGTAGTAGTAGGCCCTCTTACCAGCTCTCTTCCTAAAAAGTAGGAAGGCACTACTCCTCACTAAATGCAATTCATTAGCACATTTTTTCAAGCATCTAATATCAACCCTTTGTGAAAAAATACAGCTAGAGTATGGTTTTAAGTTGTCTCCCCCGTTTTGCAGAGACCCCTGTGGAGGCTTTTGAAATGACAGGATGGGTCTTCTTGGAAACTCAAAGCAGCTCATCAGTGTTATTCTTCAGAAACTTACAAATGTACCATTCTGCAGTTGTAATGGGAAAAGCTTTGTAATCTCAGCTATAATCCTTTTTGTCATAAAGCTGCACAACCTGGTTTATCATCAATTCCAAAACAGAATTTGACAGTGTTTCTTAGGCTTCAAATGAAACATCTGTTCAAATCTCAAGCATTTATAAACACATTTAAATAAAAAATAAGAAAAATATAAACTAGAGAGTTATTTTTAATGAGGAAATCTAAATTTAAATTCTTCAGAAAATGTCAGATTTATAATATTTTTCACTCTGAATGATTTTCTTCCTCTTGCCATTCCATAAATAATTTGTTATAACAGATTGAATCACAGATTAGTATCAATATACTCAGATCTTTCCCAAAAAGCGTTTATGTTAAAGAAGTTTGGCCTGTTTTGCTGTCATATACATTTTATGAAAAAAATCCCAAACAAATGCAGACTGATGGTAGTTAATAATGATTCACACAAATAATGCTATATAATAATGTTCTTTAGTGTTAGTAAATGGAATTGACATAGCTCAATGAATTTATGTGGGTGCTAATTATTAACTAAATCTAATAATCAACAGCAAAATTAGTGCCACTAATGAGCTCTTAAATATGTTTTTCCCCACTTTCCAATCTCAGAGCGCTTTAAAAATCTTTGGAGTAATAAGCCTCGCAATACCTCTATGTTAGGAATTTGTTGTTCTCTCTTAATATTAGAAAGGAAAACAGTGGCACAAGGGCATTTAATGATTCACCCAAGGTCATAGAACAAGATTTTGTGAGAGCTAGATTAGTAGTTGTGTCTTTTTATTCCCTGTTCCTCTCCTCACCACAACACTGGACAGTTTCCCGAAAGCAGCACGCTGTCTGGTAAGGGTACATCAAGACGACAAGGCGAATACAAGCAGGAGAGAATACAGGAAAGCAACCAAGTGAGAAAGCATTAAATGAGGCTTGCAAGTCCAGCCAGGCATTGACCCAGGGACTTTTTCATCTCAGAGCAGCAGGGCTACCTATTGTGCAAAAGAAGCAGCTCTTTAGGTGAAATCATTAAGAGCTAGCACAGAGAAGCAACAAAACAGAGGCTACCAGCTATTCACAGCGGTCACTCATCCAAACCACTGAAAGGCCTGATTTAGCTTAGCTTCTACACAGAGATGAAATCAGGCACCAGCGGGCTGTTTACTCCCTGTCAGCCAAGAGTGTTTCTGTTTGTCACTCCTGACAAATGCTGGCTGCTCATACGTTGGATATTTGTCACACCGAGGGGCAAATCAATCAGAGCGTGAGGCCAGAGAGTCGGTGTCTGTCTCCCACCACTGAAGGCCACCTCTGCACCCAGCAGAGGATGCTGCATCCCTGACTAACACATAGGATCATAGAATGGTTCAAGTTGGAAGGGAACTTAAAGACCATCTAGTTCCAACCCCCCTGCCATGGGCAGGGACACCTCCCACTAGACCAGGCTGCTCAAAGCCCCATCCAGCCTGGGCTTGAACACTTCCAGCGATGGGGCATCCACAGCTTGTCTGGGCAGCCTTTTCCAGTGTCTCCCCACCTTCACAGTAAATAATTTCTTCCTAATACGTGCCTTGGTTGTTGTACTGTGGCCCCAAAAAAACCCAAACTTATCAGGACCCAAGGAGTACTCCTGAGTCCTGGGCTGCTGGGAGACCAAGCAGTGTTGGTAGACACACTTCACAAGACTAACAATAATAGGGACAGGAAAGGACTTGACACTCATCAGAAATGATGAGTCAGAAAAGAAATTTTCCTACCAGCTTTCCAGGTGTATATAACAGAACTTTTTCCAGGCTGCCTGGTTAGAGCTTCCTGTGGAAATTTCAGTCCAAACTGAGGAAAGATGATACTGTGTTGAACTCGCGTATAAACTGAGAGAAGAGAAGGGGTGCAATATTAATTCTGACCTTTCATGATTTTGAAGTGATGTATTGTGCTGTTTTAATATTGGTGACAAGTGACAGGACAAGAGGAAATGGGTTCAAGTTATGTCAGGGGAGGTTTAGACTGGATATCAGGAAACATTTTTACACTGAAAGGGTTATTAAACATTGGAATAGGCTGCCCAGGGAGGTGGTGGATTCACCATCCCTGGAGGTGTTTAAGAAAAGGGTAGATGAGGTGCTCAGGGACATGGTTTAGAAGGGGTTTTTGCCAGGGCAGGTTAATGGTTGGACTTGATGATCTTAAAGGTCCCTTCCAACCTCACGGATACTATGATTCTATGATTCTACTAATAGGCAAGACCCAAATAAAACCTTCTTGTTCAGCATCTGTGAACAAGGTTTTTCCAAGTCTACATTGTGCAAATAAAGAAGGTCCACTCAAAAAACACAAAAACAGACTATTGTCTGCAGTCTAGCAAACAGCTTTGTTTTATGTGACATCTTAAGGGGTTACAACCTCATCCTTTTTTTTTTTTTTTTTTCTTTTTTCCAAAAGACAGCACCTTTAGAAGCACGGTGCTTACAATGTTGCTCTGAAATTTTGTTTTGGTACTAAATTCAAAGGGAGGATTGCCACCCACTGAATCCTTAAAACTGCCACCACCAGTGCTTTCAGATTTCTCTCAAGTGAGCAGCCATCCAGTTCAATTTAAGGGTGCTGACAAAAAATCAGAGGCATAGGTGTGGGGGAACTACAAGAAAACATCTGCATTTAGCCATAGCTAAATCATCTTCCTGGTTATGTCCTAAATAAATGAATAAATGAATAAATACATGCAAATAGTCCTGCAGGAAGCAGTGTTGTGGGGAAATACAGGAATAAACAAAAATGACTTAAAAGTGTCATCTGAGAAGTAAAATGAAATACCAGAAGTCATATTGCATGGCTGATTTAAGGTAATCATAATGGAGTTTTCAAATATATTTGCAGCTGACACCTATGGAAAGCAAGAGAAAAATTGGACCACTTAGAAATAATAATAGCAGCGGACTGGAAATTGGATACGGAAGCAGCAAATCTGTGGAAAACGTTCTTTCTTCTTTGCTTCTATCTCTGCTCATCATGAGGAGGCATTTAGCCATGACCAAGGTCAGATCCCACTGCCTGATAGAAGAGGCTCTAGAAGGTGTGTGGAGAATTAATGCCAAGGGGAAGACGAGGTCTGAGAGTCCTTAGTCTTGCATCCCAATGCTTTATGTTAAAATTCACAACGTGAAAATGACAGGACATGACTAATGATGAATCTCTTTGTCATTTAAGATGGTAAAAAGTCTCAGCAGCATAGCCCTTTCCTGCAGCCCACATTAGCTGGCTGTGATGAATGCTAAAAGCTTCAGAGAACAGATCAAGCCATTTCGAGAGAAGTGGATTCATCCCTCCTTCCTTGGACCTGAACAGAAGCAGCAGCACAAGTAACTGACCTAGTGCTTGTGCACGTGTACAAGCTGCTGAGGGGAGCTGCTGAGGACCAACTGGAAATAACCCCAGGGGTGGCCACACTGTACTCAGACATCATTAAGTCATCTCAGTGTCTGAGATCCCAGTCTGCTTAGACTGAACCACTCCTTGAAACTTGCCACATCCATGTCTGGTGTGGAGCTAAACTGGTTGTAGGAAAGACTACGGGTAGTTCTAGTCCTTGAGTTACATGCTCTCTCCTCCATTAAGAGCCTCAAAAGCCAGTCTGTATCCAGGTCAAAAGGTCAGGTAGACATCCCAGTCATGGGACCCAGTCCTCTGGCATCTCATATCCTGGCCTTTGCCTTCCCCTTGCCTCCAGTGCATCAGGACCAGCCATGCTGTGCAGAGTCCCAGAGCCGGAGAGGTAGCTCTCTGCTTACAATTGCAGAATGTGCTGCTAGAAGCAGTATGGGGATTTCAGTAATTTGGCATCTGTAAGAAAGGTTAAGAACATATGAGCAGACATAACTGGGTCAGGGCAAAAATCAACCTAACACAGTATCCGTGCTCCAACATTGACCAAATGTAGAAGCCTCAGGAAGAATAAGAACAGGAATAAAAAAGTATATGAAACTCTCCTCTGCTCTACTGTCCTACTCTCAAACTTTTTTCAGGTCAGGGACTTTCTGGACTAAGACAGATGAGGTTTCTGCGTATTTATTAAGTCTCAGTAGATTTATTTTCCAAACACTTTCCAGTTTCCCCTTGAGGCCATATGACCATCCTTTGGAAGGAGTGTCAGAACCCACCGTGTGTCACAGGGAACCTTTTGCTCATTTTGAATCTGACTACCATAAACACCATTGGATGTCTCTAGCTTTTGCTTTGTTGAAGACTGCAAGCAGTCATCCCTTTTTGCACTCTCAGTGCCACTTCTGATGGATTGTTAGGTATTCCCCTTTCAAAGTCTCTTTTCCAGAGTAAAAAGCCCCCGCATATGTATTCCTCATGAGGAAGCTGTCCAATGCCTTTGGTGATATTGCTCCAGTGTTCCTATGAGACAAAAGAACTTGAATTGCAAGCAATACTCAACATGTGGCTAAGTATTGGATTTTTATTGTGGCAAAAAAGATTCTCTGTTTTGCTCCCTGATGTTTTCCTAGCGTTTTGTGTACTTTTTGACTGCTACAATACCCTGAATTGGGGCTTTCATAGAAGTATCTGTTATAACTCTCAAGCCCTCAGATACAACTATCAGCATTGTGCTAATCATTTTACATGTGAAGTTCAGTTCCCTGGATATAGATGACAACATTTCTCCACACCAAATTTCACCCGTCATTTTGTTACTCAGTCGTTTGGTCAGCAAGACTGAGTGTCTTGCAATATACTGGTAGATGGATTTACCAACAAAAGAGGAGTGAAAGCCTGGAGAGACATTTCCCAGATGAGAGAGTGCTTTTGGATTCTTAGTTGGTAACCCTATGATTTAATGCGGCTGGAGTTTGGATGTGTGTCTCCAGAGTTTGTATATTAAATAGGAGATTCTAGCTTTGAAGAGGTGCTCTTTTCAAGCAGCATCCAATGCAGGGAAAAGAAGTAAGGTGAGTGTTTTCTTTCCATCATTTTCTGGTCTTGTTTTCTTTCCATCAGCCACAGAGGAAAACTGAGACTCCACGCAGGGTGAGGAGGGTGCCAGCACTTAATACTCTGCCCTGTGATGGCCAGCACCATGTGTTTCATCAGTCCTGTCAAATCCCCTTCTACTCCTCCTATTTTATAATCCCCTCTCCTACTTCTGACAAGTCCCAGATCAAGGGCAGCTCGGCACCATGGGGGATGCTTCTTGCTGGGTCCCTGGGCACCCAAAGCAGGTTGTTGCAAGGTGTGCTATCTTGGACACAAACTGAGCACATTTCTCCCTATGGCGTGAAGACAGATCCATTGGCATCCTTTAGTTGTCTCATCCACAGGGGAAAGGCAACACCTTGTCTCAGTGACAAAGGCTGTCAGCCTGAGCACTGTGGCTGGTGAGGACCTTTGCTGATGAAAATGGAGCAAATTCGCTGAGACCTTGCTGAGCTTTGTCTTTGCACCTTTCCTGGTATGCAGTGTGTTAATTATTGCTGAGGGAACAGCAATGTTTCATCCGCGCATGAAATCACATTTTTTTACTGCCAGTGAAGACCTGATTCTTTATCTGAGATTTCATTGGGTGCTAATTTCTGGCCATTGGGTGCATCTCTGGCCATTGCATCCAGGGATCATGGATGGTAACTGAGCATGTAAACAGTTTACTCCAGCAAGCAGTTTAGAAACTACCTGGTCTGCTGTCTCATAGGGAGAAGATTTCCATGTGCCCTTCCCCCTTTTCATTTTCAAACTAGGTAATTAAAAGTATCAACGGGAAGTATCTCTGTCTCATTACATTCCTCATTTATACAAATATAATATGCCAGGAAATTATTTCAAGCATGAAAGAAATAGGAAAAGCAGCCTAGCAGTGGTCCAGTCCAATACTGCAATTTTGTAGATAAGAGAATGGAGACCTAATATAACACTCTAACATACATAAAGAATTAAAATAATGGATACACTACATATATTTCTGTGATTAACTGGCTGTACAGCGTATTTTTTCAGTAGGTATAAATTAAGATCCCTAATAGTATAAGCACTTATAACTGTTTATAGTTTGCAGTACCTCAAGTAAGAATCTTGTCCTAATAATTGCTCATTTTTCAGTGTTGAAGTGAAGTCACTTAATAACACTTTTGTCAAATTAGAAGTTTAATGTAAAAGGAGGCTTATTATCAGTATACAAGCACTTGTTTCCCAAAAAAGCGTGCTCATGTACTTTACTGAGGCAATACACTAGAAGAGCTAATGGGAAAGAGAAAGAGATGGAACAAAAAAATTGCATGTAATTGGATAGTGTGTCTGGTAGTGAAACTCAGGTCTCCTGCTGTTTTTTTGCGGCTCTGTTGCCAGCTTCCTGTTGGATGCAAGATTTCCCTCTTGTAAAATGGGGATATTGCTGTTGAAGCATTAACAATGAAAAGGACTATTTGTAGGACTGGCATGTGCTTAACGCTCATGAGCAGTTCTACTGATATCAGGATGACACCACAAGTGGAGAGTTTAACATAAGATCACTTCAAGGACTTAAATATATAGATTCTTGTCACCATTCTTTTATATATATTAAATGCTTTAAATCCACAATGTTTATTGACAAGAATCAGTTTTCCCATTAAAATGTAACAATGAAATATTCATACACCTTTACAGAAAAGTTACACAATGAAGAAAAGAAAGGATATATATCTAACTAATGCACACTGTCTTAAACAAAGCAGCAAAAGCAACAATTCAGCTCAGAAACCTAATGATGGGAAATAACAGGTAATAACAAATACAGGAAAAAAACGCCCTCTTCATTCACCTCTGTCAAAGCTAGAGAGAAATCAACAAGTTTAAAGAAAACTTGAAATTTGGCTATAAAAAATATTTTATTTTTTTTATTATACTACCACATAAAAAATCCCATTGGAACACCAAGCCAGTCTGTACACAAAGTGCTTGCAGTCCAAGTAATGTTTTGCCAATATTAACTGCAAAGGTTGTTTCCATGCTCTATTTTGAATATTACTTGTTAGGATTTAAATGTCACAATCCCAATAAGGCAAAACCATGCTGGAGCAGGAAAAGCAGACAGTCAAACCTCTTGTCATCCTTTCATTGCTTGAGAAGACAGCTGGAGGAAAAGAGATGACAGAAGAAATGGCCAGAAATGAATTAGACTTTTAAAATCCTATTTCAGGTTTAATGATCGAGGGTGTTAACTCAAGTAAGGATTTATACATGTAATTTTGAAACTGATGTCTGTAATTAACTAATGATTTTGCAGAGCTTATAAATTCTCCGAGGAAAGTATAAACTGTGAATTTCATGGTTGCAAGAAGCTGCACAACAACAGCCTCCAGGAGTTAATTGCAAGGGCAAAGGCAAGACTTGGACTGTCCTTCTCCTGATGAAGCACGGATTGGCACCGCTTGAGCTCAAAGGGAATTATTGATAGCTGTTGACTCTGTGGTCCTGGTAACTTTCTGCCTGCTGGTGGATTTTCAGGTTGTAGATTAATTATGCCACAGATAAAAAGGCACCTGTGATGGCTGTATGCAGAGACAGCCCAACCTGAGTAGGCTTCATGTTCAGGCAGACCACTACAGAAATAAAGCTGCCTTATTTTAGGATCCTCTCATGTCCAAATGCTCTTTCTTTGCATCAGTTTGTGCATGTTTCCCTGCTGGACCCAAGCTGGTCCCTTGCAGACTTGGCATCTACAGCAAGACTTACTAACACCAGTCGATCTCTTGCTTTGGCTTGTCATCACACGAACACCCCAAGGCTTCATCTATGTTAGTAAGGTAAATGGGGAAGGTCACAGGTGTATGTATGGTCTCATGATTACGTCTGCTGTACAACCACTGGCACAATTCTCATGCATCCATGTCAATGAAGATTTTTCCGCATAATGCTTATTACAGTGTAGAGGTTACTAGAGACAAGTAAACAGTTCAAACAGGCATTTTGGAGTTAATCACCCTGTGTTTGGGGTGAAGTATGCCCTATGGAGGCCAGCTTTACTGTGTCATTTGACCTCAGTTCCCAGGAACAATTATTTCCCAGCATAGATGTTGCATGAATGGGTAAACCCTTCACTCTTCAGAGCTCCTCTGCCTGGAAGGACAGGTGCACTCAGGTGCAGTGCTGCATATATGCCCAGGAGTGCGGGGCCCATCACTGTGCTTGACACAAGCACTTCCAGAATGGGGATTACTGGGAGTTGAGATGCAGAAAAGGGGCAGCTCCTCAAGAACTGTTTAAATCTGGAAGGGAAAGCATAAAGACAGAGCTAGAAAGTCCTGCAAGACTGCAAGTAACCACACAGTTATTTTCACATCGCACCACAGTGAGTCCCATAATATTTATTGATCTGCCATGCCAGAGACAGATATGGCAGGAGCTTGTTAAGTGAAATCGAATATGGTGCACTTAAGATCAGGGGGATTTCTCCTCCCTGGTCTTGCTTGCTGCTGTTCCCCTTGGCAGATCCAGTCAGTAGTGAGGCTAAGAGTGAACTCCAAAAATGAAAAAAGTCACCACGCAATACATGCACTGCCAACCACACACATCAGTGTGGGCAGGGAGTAGATGCCTTTATCAGCACACACACATGCACACACAGCAGGCACAGAAGCTTGGGTGCCCTGATCCTGCTCCTCCTCACCAGCTCACCAGGACTTCACTTTCCAAATGGGTGTGCAGACAACCCTGCTCTCTTGATTTAAAGACACACAAACTTTCAACTAGACATTAAGTCCACCCACAATTCCACCCATTTATCCCAGCTCCAACCTTGGGTTTTACAGTTTCTGGTTTCCAAACCACTGGCTAATCCAACTTGAAGCTTGGTAGCAAATCACATACATACTGCCCTATGCATTTCCAGAACAGAGGGCAAAGTCCAGAAAATAGAAACAGGATTTAAGAAGACAATAGGACAGATCACTGTGATCAGGCGAGTGCATGAACTGGCATCTGTTACGTGTGCCTGGTCACTTTTGTTCCCCTTCCTCTCCTTTTTCCCCACACCTGTTCTTCCCCAGCTCACCTTGATGCTTCCCTTTCCATCCTTTGTCCACCCTCTAAGCATCCCAGACTAAGCTTCACAGAATCCCACAAACCCCTCAAATAACCATAATAAGTTTTGTCTTGCCCTGTGATCCCTGATAGTTTTTTTTGCTGTCTTCTTATCAGCTATAAAGTTCTGGCTGACTGTCTCCAAGGTTGGACCTGCACAGCCACTGACCAGGTATTCTCACAGCTCGGGTGTCCTTGCTGTCCACACACACATGCAGACCTCACTTCCCTGTGGTGGAACATGGTCCCAGGACATGAAGGCTCTATTTTACCTGGTAGATGACAGTGACATGCATACTGATCATAGAGGAAGAAAGGCTGCCATTTCAGAGATGAGTTTACGGTGACAAAGACAAAATCCATTAAGAAGCTGCTCAATAGTTTTTGTATGTTACATTTTAAGCCATAGTCTATTACTGAGGAAAAATGGACATGATATTATGCACAGATCATTAGAAATTATTGCTGTCTGAACTCATCTAGGATGGACAGTCCTAGACAATGCTGTTAGGTAGAGAGTTTAATTTTTTTTTTCTGACAGGTAATGCTAAACAGAGCCATTAATTAAGGTAAGACTGGGACTGTGTAGAACCATTTGCATATTCTTTTGAAAAGTGAAATAAGTCTATGTTGAATTTCCACTATCCAGCAAAGCAGAAAACTGTCAATATTAACAGCACTGTCAAGCCACCATGGAAGGAATTACAGAGATAAAGGTGATGAAGGCAACGCCATTATAACTTGTTGGAAAGCTTTACTCCTGAGCAGAAAAAAGAGATGGTTTGCCCATAGCAGGAACTCATGTGGCAGGGACTCTATGACAGAAGTATCAATCTAAAACAGGAGAGTGATAATTCATTGTTTTATTGAGACATATTTGTTGTTGCTTTTGTTGGGCCTAGAAGACAATATTGCAAAGATGCCCAAAGGAATTCACAAAAGGTGGAAAATTTTCTGGCCTTTCATCATCTTCATTACACGGGATCAGGGAACTTTTTGCCATAGGTGCTTCCTCCTCCTCTCCTTTTAGTTATTAAACACTTCTTAGAACTACACAAGGACATACTGCAAAACACATAATGCTGCCAATATTTTTATCACTTTACTTGTGTTAGAAGAATATCAGGCATACTAATTAAGATATTCTACAGAGAAGCTATAAAACAACCCAATGCACTGAGAGCCTGGTTTACTGCAGTACATAGTGGGTCAACCAGATAATAAACAAGGAAAGATCAATTGTAGCTGTTGGGAGTACTGAATAAAAGTTATGTTCAGACTTGGATAAAGTTCTGGGGCAATGACACTTTTCCAGGTATTTATTAGGCTAAGTTCCATGTGAGAGCGAGTAGAGCAGCTTCACCAAAATCAGCTGAGTTGCATTAGTAGCAGCCAATGGAGAACTTTGTGAGTCAGGGAATATAATGAACCTGCAGCTCAGCTGTGCTTCTAACTGCTGGGTCTGGGAGTGCAGTAATCAGATGGTGCTACTGGAAAACAGTGTCAGTAAGTATTGCTTTTAATAACAATTTTTCTGGGCATTTTGCTGGTCAGAAGGGATGCAGTGTTGTTTCTGTGTTTCTGTCTTGTGTTGTAGATATGTCTGAGGACATACGTCGGGGGCCATGAAGAAGTTGGTGTTGCTAGAGAAGTGCTACAGGCTCACAGCAAGGGGGGAAGCACTAGTGTACTCTCTAAGGATTTGTAGAAAAGTTAACGTGTAAATTAATCAGCTTAATACCAGGAGGTGAAGAGCATTAGCCTTCACAGTTGAACATGTAATACTGGCTCGTAAAAGGCAAGTTTTGCCTTTTTAAGGAAACAAGACTTAATGTACTGCTATTAAATGTTAGCTCAGTTCCCTTATGTAGTTTAAACTCACCAGGGAATGGTGAGTTGGTGTCGTGGGGAGTAGGCTAAAGGCTCTAAAATGATTTTAAAATTAAAAAAAAAAAAAATTGGGGGCTTTCTCATGTCCAAAAGCCAGGTGGGAGGGAACTCGCTACTGTTGGTTTCCATAACGTGTCACACACATACACACGAAAAGCATGGGCAAAACTCCCAATAAAGCTGGCACCTGTCACAGCAGGATTATGTGCAGGGCAGCAGTCTGAAAGAGCCCAGCCCTTGTTATCCCCTGGGCTCCTGAGATCACTTATGTGCCTGTTCAGTGAACAAACAATTGCTGGAATGACTTTCTGAGGAGTTTCTGAGGGAGCAGGGTAGGGAGGCATTTTTTTCAGGCCAGCTTATAATGAAACTTTCTATTTTGTCATTTTCCTAAAGCTTTAGGCTTGCCTAATAAAGATGAATGCAGGGAAGAGGGCAGTGTTTAGCTTAATCACCTTTCCTTTACCAGACAAACAAGCAGTTTTCCCTAGTCCTCTTCCCAAAGTAGGCTAGCCAGAGGCCAAGTTATTCTTAAAATAGATACACATTTAGAGATTGACCCTTTCTCGAAGTTATAAGAGAGGGTGAGAGAGTGAATGCCTTTGAGGAAGAAGTAGAGGAGTAGAAAAACATGCTTTCATCTAGGAGGTTACCTGAGTAATCAGTTAGTCACTCTGTCCCTCACTTTTCTGTATCCAAGTGCAGTTTCTTTATGCCCTCCCCACCAGCCTGCTGAAGGTTTACAGTAATGTTATTTCAAAGTGAAAGGTCTTTCAAAGTGTTGGGTTACATTAGAGTTCTTCAGTTTTTTCTCTCCTGTCCCTGCTCAAACACCTTGCAGAATACACTTGCAAGCAATTTCAGCCACATCTTATTCCAGCTACCAAAGCTTTTATTTAGTCTGCTCTGACTTCAATAGCAAAAATTGAGCAAGATGCCCCAAATAGTAAATTATCTGAGACATAAAACTATCAAGGAACTCAGTGAGACTTGTCTTAAAACTGTCTGAAGACAAGACACTATCTCCACGTGGCAAGGAGTCCAGAGGGAAGGCTTCACCATGTTACTTCAGTACCCTTCACTTGTTAAAATTTAAAGGGATAGGAGTTATAATATTTTTAAAATACCATCATTAAGAAATACAGTATTTTCTGGGTTCTTGGACACATGTCTTCTCCTAATGAGCTTATATTTCTCACTTTCACTCGAAGTAAAAAGCTCAGTAAGCAATCTGAACTTACTTTGTGTTGTCTGTCTGCAGCAACCATGGATGTCAGAGCTTTTTTGAAAAAAGTTTTTGCCTGCTTTTAGAGTGAGTCTATTGCATTGCTTTATACTCTTAATATGCACTTTGAGGTTTGAAGCACTTCTTGCTTTGCCCAGGCACTGGGCCCTTCTTGGCTTCTGCTTGTCATATCCAGCCTCAGTTCTGCCCACTCCTTATTCTGAGTGGCTTGGACCTGGCATGTTTCATCACTGGCCTCTGCTTGGTGTTTGTTTCAGGCAAGATCTGTTTTCTATCAAATTCATTGTGCACCATTAGCCATGGGAAAATGCTAAAGTTTAACCCCTCCTCTTCCCATATATTTCATCTATCATGTAGTCCCTCTTTTGAGAAAACCCTATTGCACTGATTAAGGGGTTATACAATGCTCATGAATCTTTCACTTTTCAGCTTGCAGTTGATAAATTTGGCTTGGCCATAGTTGGAGAGGTAGGTGACTGCCAAGTGCAAAATACCCACCCTGGAGACAGTATCTAGGGCATGGAGTTTAAGGTGGCCAAAACCATAATTCATGCAAAAAATTCTTGGATGCTCCAGCTCTTGTAGCAAACTCCTACAGTACTGCCAGTTTGTTTAAGTAGCAATGTGCATCTTGCTAAATCAAGCTCTAGAGAAGGCAGCCTACTGGGGACTGGAAGAAACCTCTAATGTATCTCTTTCTCTGTCAGCCCTGTGAGCATCCCAGCCAGGCTAACAATAAACCAGCAGAGTTGCTTACTGTTATATGTACGCACAACAAATAAAGTATGTTCCTCTGCAAGAGGACAATCTGGTCTGTATGTCCTTCTCCTTTACGACCCTAGTGAGCACGTGCCCCGGTGTAGCAAATAACTTCCATGGCTGTTATTTTTCAAAGGCAGCAAATTAGAAGATCACAGAATATTGGGAGTGGCATGAAAAGGTTTTCTTTATGACCCTTTCTCATGAATTACAAAGCCCCTTATTATTTAGCAAGTAAAATAAATCTAACCTTATTCCTAGTCTCTTTCTGGGACTTAGGAATTTCTTTAAGTGAAAGTGACGTTTTTTCAAGCAGCAGTATAAGATCCTTCCTCTCTCTTTCCTTTTGCAATAATATAGGTGACAGGCCAGATCCTCCACAAAATACTTCAGGCCAATAAAACGCTTGTATCTAGTGACTAGCCTTCTCCAAGTCTTTATGCCATCTCTGACCACTAGGATTTGTGCATAGTGGAAACTTTCTAAAGAGAATCCTCAGTTCCTTTCTCTGTTATCCTCTACTGAGCCTTAGTATTGTTCCTCTGCTCACATTATGGGCTACAAGGTTAACAGTATCCCACATTTCTTTCATCATGGAAGTAAATGCCCTGTGTTTTTCTGTCAGTTGCACCTAGTCAAGTGCTATCAAAGGATGCTGCAATGGATTACTTTCTAGCTTTGCTTGCATAGTTTCCTGCATGAGGCACTTATATTGCCTCTTGTAAGCACTCCGATTTTCAGTGTAGTGCAAAAAGCACAGCAAAAGAACAAGGAAGTCATCCTTTCTGGCCTATTTGGATACCTGAGCTAGGTTCCAGTGGCTAGGCTGTTTGTTCATGTTCACTGTTTGTTCATGTCTGTTCGTGTTCACTGATGCCTACTGAGAACTGTACCAGTATGTGCAATTTCATGGGAATCTGTAGGTGATATCGTATTTGTAAGAACAGTGAAAATTGGGAATTCAGTGGATTGAGTTTGGCTGCAGATGGTCTGTGGAGATAGTGCTTATGTTCCAGAAGTGTATATAAATATGTAATGTCATGATAGTTCACTATTCCAGTCTATGCTAAACCACATTACCTTCCTGTGTAGGGAAACCCCTTCTACTTAGTTGCTTCAGTATTTCTTTCAGCTACAAGTAGATATATACTTCTATCACAGTCTTTCCTCAAACTGGTCAGTACTCAAACAATGGATATTAATAACCTAAAATTTGCAGATGTCCTTTAATTTTTATTAGTTTAAGTAGGAAAAAATAAGAGAAAGACTTGAGTGATTGTGTACGGTGTTCCTTCTGGTGATGCACTTTTGTTTCTCTTGCCCTGTGAGACCACTGATGTGTCATTCTCCAAAGAGGTAATTTCTAAGAGACTTGCAGAATTTCTGGATTTGCTTGTCTGAATTCTTCCCTTGTGCAAATCTTAAACTATACCTCTCTTAGGAGGGATCCTCCCAAGAGATTAATGCAGCTCTACAGCCCTGTGTTGTCACTCTAGAGTCTTGCTGAGCCCTGCAGGTTGCCATTAACAGAGTCAGAAATGGAAGAGCTGAGTGATACTTGAAAAGCAGAAAGTCCTGGTGGCACTGACTTGGGTGTTATAATAGGTAAGAGGTAGTTGATGTCTTTAGGAAGTGGATGGATCATGCACGCTTATGTTCTGCTAAACTCCTTTGAAAAACAAAAATGCACTGTGCAAAACTGCACTTTCAGGTGAAAGCAGCATCATTCTTCCTGAAGAGAACCTGAGAACAAAGCACAATCCCACCCCAAGGGAAACACTGAGCTTCTAGCCTTTGTTTAGGCTTGCTTATTGACAGGGGTTTGCATAGAAAGCAAAGGAAGAATCAGTGCATGCAGTTCTGGGTTGGTTTGCTGTGTTAATATCTGCAGCAGTGACTAATGTCTGTTGTCACATATTCCCACAGGGAATAGCATCCCAGTCAGTGAACTCTGAGAAAGTGCCAGGAAGCCTTTGGCACTCTTCTTGTTCAAAAGGTTTGGCATTTTCTGTACTAGCAGTGAATACAACACCCCTAAATCTCGTTTCTCCACAGCTTGGAAAAATGAAATGAGCCCAAAATGGCTGATGGTTTCCAGGCTTGTACTACTTTTTCCCCAAGTACTGTCACTTTACTGAAATTTGAGATTGTTTTTTAACATGTCTGTCACCATATTCGGGTAAGAAGAATGTTAACTGGATCTATTCAAGGCAGTATTACTGCTCCATTGTGTCACAGAGTTGATCTAAGCTCCAAAGCTGATGTAGAATAACCACAGTGTTTGTCTCAGTCCACATAAGTTCCTGTGTAAACTGTCAGGTAGAAAATTTCTGCACTTTCCTCCCCAGGAATTTAAACCCAATCTTATTATATGGTTGTAAATTTTCCCCCACATTAGTGTTGGTGGTGTCTTCGAATTCAAGCATGTGACCTGCATCTCGATCTTGTACTTCATTTCTGAAAAGCATCTGGAGCCCTTGGTTTTGAAGGCCTCAGTTTTTCCTATCATTGTTAGTATCTTTACTGTACCAAATACTGTTACCTCAGGCTTTGAACACTGGTCAGATACTGGGGATGCTGAATAGGTGACTGGACTTGTGCTTCCTTATTTTAGCTCTGTGCTTCCTAATGAAGCTAGCTGATCCACAGAACAGCACGTGCTCAGGAAAGTGTGCAATTTATGGGGAGGAATATGGATGCCTCAATGTAAGGCTTTCTCTTCTTCCATTAGGGAACTTTAAAGAGATTTCTGAAGACTTTGAAACCTACCTATCATATTAAGTTGAATTTATTTTAGTAGAGTATTATTTCAGATTATTAAAATTCTCTGTTATTCCAGGATATCTTTTTAAAAGTCAAGGAGGTTCACTTGTAAGCTCAGCCTGGCAGTAGAACAGACCCTCACCTTTGTTTTTGAAACAAGATTACCTTGCAGCACTGTTTTCTGATGTTTATGTCTTACTATGACAAAGGTTAGTAGTGAGAGCATGATTGTGCTGGGGTCTGCTGGGATGGATACAGAACAGAGATGGATGATGATTCTTGTGTCAAAAAAGAGTGAAATCATGGTGATCCACTGTTACTGTACTACTTAAAGAATGAGAGTGCTGGGAATAAATTTAGGATATAATATTAGGATATAATTTCAAACAAATTCATCTCTTCTTGTTTGCAAGATCATCTTATCAAATTCAGCTGGAGGAAAATTTCCTTCCTCTCTTCCCCCAAAAGAGTTATTTCAAAACATTTATATAGCCTGTAACATTTACACAGTGCTCTATACTGCTGACATGCTTCTTACCTGGGTGAGTGGAGACAAGAGAAATACATGGAAGATGAGACATTACTGATGAAAAGGAAGGAGAGAAATGAAGCAGAAGGATTAAGGAGGAGCAGAGAAGCACTGGACTATGAGCAAACCAGGACAGAACCTGGAGGGAAGCTATTGCAGAACACAGGAAAGTTAAAGTGTTTGTATGTGCCAATGCTTTGAGAAAGAGTGAGAAAGCAGATCAACAAAACAGGGTAAACAGGGGGGAGAGCAGATGTCTAATTAACCTAATTTTTTTTTTTTTTAGAGCGAAGTCATTCCTAAATGTCCCTGCAGAAGTGTGAGCCATTTGCCAGGAAGCACCACTAGTCAAATTAATGTAGCAGTGACATTATGTTTAGAGACAATAGAGGCCCAGTTATCTTCTCACATACACCCACCTAAATCAGTTGAAATCAAAATTGCATGCTAATGGTAAAAGCTATGCAAGGAAAGAAAGCAAGCCCTATGTCTGTGCTGCTTTGGAATTATTTCCACCATGCAAGGATAAAGAGTGTGGCTTCTGCTGTATACAGACCCAGAGAGCAGGGGGAAGATCTCCTTCATCTTGTAAACTGCAACAGAAACGTATTAATCCTAAACTTGCTAAGAAACTCTGTTTTATCACAAGTGAGGTTATAGCTCATAACATAAGGAATTACTACAGAGAATTTTATATATATTTGATTTCACACACTTCCAATATATGGTGTAATTCAGAAATTATATTGTGGGTTCTCTGGCCATTTTCACACAACTCAAACTAAAATCTCAACACTCACTTCCATTAAAGGCTTCCTAAGTATCAGATAATACTGCAACTTACATAGGCTGAGGATAGAGTAAAATCTTTTGTGTTAAAGGTATACTGCAACAGATGAGAGATTGGTGCCACAGATCTGTGTGAACAGCATTTAAAAAGTTGATTGCATGCAGTTGGCTGCCTGCCATTTGTGAATTGGTTTTTGTTGGATTGAGTTCCTTCAACACGACTATTTCTTGCATCAAAACTCTTCTGCTCTATGGACTACTCTGCCACTGAATTTAGTGAGGTTAGTAAAACCCAGGGAACAAGAATCCCTCTGTGGAACTGGGAAATTAAATTTCCATCTGGAATAACATGAATATTTCAGGCAATCTGATCTGCACATCTTGATACATCAGGATCTGTGGAAGGTTGTCCAAAACATGCAATTTTTGCTCCCTTTAAGGTTGTTTTCTCCGAGGTCTACTTTCTCATGTTTTGAGAGCTTCCAAAAATGTTAGGAGTCTCTTCTGGGTTTTGTTAGCTTGACTCTGAGATGTTACTTATAGAAAGTAGAAAAAAAAATGGTTAAATTACTGGGATGGATGTCTCTATTGGTTTGAGACTGGGGAAAAGTAAACAATTTGCATACATAACTTCAGTCAACCCCCTACAAGAATAGCTGACAGTATATAAAACCAGAAAACTATTTTCTAAGGACCTGGGACAGATTGGCTATTGAAGCCAGTGGAATAGTCCCCGGGTGGTTCCAAGATACCTGATTCTAATTTAGTAAACACTTGTATTGAAGAACCTTTAATAAAGCTCCAGTTCGCTGAAGTCCAACAGCAATAGACTCAAGAGTTTCAAAGCAGCCCATTACCTGCTTCTTTAATGACATGAAGATGGGATTAGGTATATATTGCTGCATTTTCTTAAAAACGTTCAAATTCAAAAATCCACCATCCATTTGAAATGGTTTATTCTTTCCCGTAAAAGATCTTACAATGTCCAATATCATGAAGAGGTCACTAAAAGAGCAAAATAAAACCCCATAATAGTTCTTTCATCTGTCTTTCTCTTCAGCTAGTTAAGAAGCAAAGAAGAAAAAAAAAGTAATTACTGAATGAAGATATAAAGGAAGTTGCAAGTTACTCAAACAGTGTATTAAGTGGCCTGGATACTTAAAGATTATAGGAGTGTCAGGCTTTTAGGTCTTAACAGAATAGTCTTTCCACCTGGCACCGCCCCAGCACCTTCTTACAGTGAGAATACTCTATTTGTATTGAAACCATGGGAAAAATTTTACAAATTTGGTCTCTTCTTAGTAGAAGACCAAAATAAGCATGCAATGAACTTCCTTATGATGGAATCCGTTGTCTTTTCCACATGAACAAAATACTTTCAATATTGGAAAAAGCACACAACAATACAGTTTGAAGAAAAACCTCAATTTCTACTTTTCCAATAACTTCAGATGATGAAGAGTTTCCTACCTATGTCTCTGCAGTCTTACTCTGGATATAAGGTGTTGAAGTTTTTTTACCTTTTTTTTTTCATGTTTATAGTTTCATATCTGCTAGATTTCCTTAACTACATTCACAATATACCTTTAAGAATTTTGTTCAGGTCAATAATTTAATTTTCTTCTGTAGTTGTCTGAAAGTAATAGCTATATCCAGGAGGTCTTCAGAAGACAAAACAAAAAGTGTTAGGAACCACCATTAGGAAATAGCTAGCTGAAAATTTATAACAATTGTTAACGTAGAATTTTTGAGGACTAAACGCATCTGGATGGAATGTTGGTTGGGTAGGGCTCTTTGGGATCAGGGACAGTTGGTAGCACAAGACAGTCGAGGACAAAACATTCCTTATAAACTTGGTTGAGATGGATGTATGCATGATGTATGCCCATAAAAGTGGCCATTCACGTACATGGATATATGTACAGGACTTGCATTCCCAGTTTCCCTCCTGCCCTGCATGAGAAGGGGCAGGCTTATGAGAGCTCCCATGTAGAGTATCCATTGGAGTGCTACCCTTGAGAGCTGCCACCCTCCTTTACTTATTGTTATGAGGTTAAGTACATGGCACCAAAGAACATGGACTTCCACATTTGTAAAAGGTAAACCTTGTGTGAAAGGTGTTACTCCTTCCAGTGAAGGGGATGGGAAGGAGCCATTTCTCTCTATAGCAGAAGATATGTAACAACACTCAACTCAGTTCACTGCACCTGTGCTAAAGCAAGGGTAGATAGACTTGATGCTGTAATTCCTGAAAGCATGAGGTAATCCATTACTCCCCCTGTCCTCTCACTTTCTTAGTCACATTAAACAAAATATCAAATAAATTCATGATCTGACTGAACTGCCTCCCTCTAAGTACAGGGTTGCAGTGAAAGACCTCCATATGAGGATCAAAAGAGCTAAGGAGGGAGTGAATTTACAGAAAGAATATCTGCCTCATTAGGGATGATTAATGTGAAGGAAGAGCTCATTTATCTAGAAGGCACAGTGCTGGAGCAAACTCTGTGGGCAGGAGCGGGAAATGCTTGGCTGGAACAAAAGCTGTCACAGCAGAAGGGAAAAGGGAGAGAAACAATCTCTGACACTTAGTAAAAGGATGCAGGAAAAGCAGGGACCTTTCTGCATTCTGCAGGAGAATTGTATTTTTTTAAAAAAATATTTTAATTAAAGGTCTTAGGGCCTTGTGTCTCTTCTTGCGTTCATCTCTGGCTGAAAAAATATAGACCATCTCCCCTCTCTGCCACATATATTAGGTGAAACGGATGTTCTGCACCCACTGCTTCCTGGTGTTATATTTCCTTGTGACATTGTACCTTTCTAGTTTGCCAGTGAACTTCCAGTGTGTACTGCTAGATGGAAGGGTTTGGCAGTCCCCCTGGTATCAGAAACAAAATACAGAAGAGGGAGTGACAAGCTTCTCTATATACCTGGGTTCATCTGATGCCACAGATGTTTAGAAACCAATACGTTTGGCAAATGTGGCTGAAGAAAAATGTTATACGCTAGCAATTCCTTGATCACTATGCCTAATAAATATTCTTAGGATTGTCTGGGCAAATGCTCCTCATCTGGAGCAGCACAGTGGTTACTCTAACCTTTATTTCTGGCAAGTACCATAGCTATGATCTCTGAATGTTCAGCAACAAATGAACTATGATGAGGAATCCACGAGCTATCTACAGGACACTTTATTTCTGGTATCTGTCTTTATAGTGCTTTGCTGCTGAGTTGTTAGTAGATGTTTTTATATCGGTGCTGCTGGTGAAAGTGAACTGACGCCACTGTCTGCTTGACCAAAAATGCATCAGTAATCTTTGTTTCTACATGGTGGGTCAAGATTGAATGGTTTAGGTAAAGAAATTGGAATTGAAATAATCCAGAAAATTTTCAAAGGAGAAAAGAACTAAACTGCATTAGTGTGACCAAAAAGGTCTTGTATTGAGTGGTATATAACTGAAATGAGTCAAATACCAGCGAGTGTCTTGGGCATCTGTAAGCCTCGTCATACATTCATTGCTTGGCAAGTTTTGACATAGGCACAGTTCTGACAAAATGCCCAGGGGACAATCTTCCACAGGCAATTTGGGCAGATTCAGTGTAAGGAGAGTCACAGCAAATCTGGTGAGGCTGCTCCAGAAATGAATCTGGTTTCATTCCTCCAAGTCGTTTTTTGGAAAAATTACAGGGTCATTGTGTGTGGGAAACTTGTGTTGTTGGTGCTATGCAAATCTTTTGCAAGTGTGTCTTCTCTGGAAGAAATCAAGAACATTAGCTTGAAAAGAAAATTGAGAAGCAGCATTTGGAGATGAGAGAAACATCTTTTTTTTTTTTTTTAAGAATTTGCTAATTTTAGTACAAGTATTTTTAAATGAAAAATACAAATAAATCATTGCTAATAATTTTATGAAAACTTAAATGCAAATGTGTAACACCACCATTCAAACACCTAAGACATAATTTTCTACCAGAAAACAAATTATAAATTAGTCTTGACCTGATAACTTAGGTCTTGAATGCCTGTCTGTTCAGTTTGTGATCTCAATAACATTGCAGTAAAGGTAAAACAATCCTATAGCCAACAGTGGACTGGTAGAATATAGACCTGAGTTGAAGAGACTCAAGGTCAACAGGGTAAATGTAAATTCTGCCTGAGCAGCTCAGAAGTAGCAGTGTGGGGCCAAAGCCTTTCATGCAGCTGTAAATTTGTGTCTGAATAGGTCAGGTAAATACTAAGTTCAGAGGCACTCTCCTGAGCCCTGGTGTGTGATAGGTAATAGAAATATCATAGTACAGACAACACTTTCATTTTAATCATACCTATGTTTGACAGTGAGGGCTGGCTTGTGTCATGCTGTATCTCGTTGGCTGGGTAATGTGGGGTCTTAGAGCTGGAGCTAGAAGTGCTCCCTGCCTCTGGAGTACTTTTGCAGAGCTTTGGGACTGAAGATGGGAGTATTTTATGTGTTAGGACTAAGAAGCGCTCACATGCTGTGAGGAGCCGTGTGTCAAGAGGTGACACACATCAGATGTAAAGGACCCCAGCAGAGAGGATACACTGCAGGGCTGGTCTTTCCCTGATATTTGTCTGCATTATGCTTAGTCTCAGGCAGCTGCTTTTGGAAGGACATGAGCTTGTATGAACATCTGTCACCACTAACTAAATCCTATTCCTAATACTGGAGAAAATACTGGAGCAAGTGAAGTGATGGGGAGCACTGGTGAAGTCAGCAGACATCATCCAGCATCTGAGCCTGACAGAGTCTCTTACTGTGTGTTTTGTCTGCAGCTCTGGAGTTGAATCTTTCTGAGCTGCTCTCTCCTGCATGCGAGACCTGACAGCTGTGTTTTTTCCCCCCTTTGCACGTAGGCTGCAGCTTGATCTTTCTGCCTGCACTTCCTTTCCTTTTTATAGACTGATAGGAAGGATGAGGTGGGAGGGGTGGAGAGTTACCTGTAGGATAGAGGAAGCAGAGCAGCTGACTGGAAAACACAGCATAATGAAAAGTAAAATCTTTGCACTTATACACCAGAGTGGACATGCTGGGAGCTGGGGTCCTGGTAACTTGTTCAGCAAATGCAGTCCCAGACCCAGTGCAAGTGGTTCCTGTAAAACTCATAAACCTGATGGCTTTGAGATTCGTTTTGAAACTAAAATCCATATTTATTGCAAGCTCTGTGTGTCCCGGGGGAGTTCATAATGGTCTGTAGCTGTTGGCTGAGATCTGGCCCCATGTGCTCCTCAGAGGATGTCGCCAGTTGTAGAGGGCTTTCCCTTTCAGGGACATTTGGCAGTGTCTGTGCCTTTGGCTGGGAAGCACTGGCTGGGAAGACTCTGCTTCCATTTCGCTTACAGTTTCTAATTACTGCCAGTGATGTGACTGTGCAGTCACAGGCAGCTGTGTGCAAGGCTTTCTGGGCACATTAAGTTGCCAAGCATTTTCCATGGCTGTATACACTGTTCTGTACAGGCAGCTACCAGTGTAAAGGAAAATAATATCGACGTGCAAGCGAGGACACACCCTGTATTTTGCTAAAATATTGCTTATACTCTAGCGCTCAACAAGCTTCTAAATTCATGTTGAAAGACATCTACTATTTTTCCTCGTCTTTCTGTTCAGCTGAAGCATTTCAGTAAGTGGAGTGTGGCATCCAGGTGTTCCAGTACTTCCTCTCTGATGCTGGGCAGCACTGGGAATTTTGGCGGAGTTTCCAGAAACCATGGAGATATGAGATAATTTTGTACTTGCTATAGTGTCCTGAATTTTCAGAAACCAACTTAAGCCTGAAAGCAACAGATTTTGTCCTTTGCAATTGCCTTTCCCTTCCCTTCACATATCTCCTCCTTTAAAAAGCAGCTGTTATAATTCTGAATATTTTTACTATGCATAATCTCCCCCTTTGAATCCAGTCTGAGTCTTGGCATGTTGGCAATGAGTTCCCCAGCCTCATTTCACAGTGCATGAGTGATGCTCCTTTCTCTTTTTCTACCTTTCAGCTTCCTTTGTGTTCACCCTGTGAGACAGGGAGACTGGATGCTCCAAGCCCTTTTTCTTCAAGCTGTGCACCATTCTATAAATTCTTTCCTTTTTTCACTAGTTTGTTTCACAGTCCAGGTCTTTTCTATTTTTGTGTTGGATGATATTTTTTTCCTAAGCAATTGCTCATTTTTATCACTATTCTGAGTCTCTTCTAGTTAAGAGATGTCTTATTTGGATGGCATGGCCATCACACACAGTACTCTAGGGAAGGCTCTGCTGTTACTTGCTGTTCTAAATTCCTTGTCTAATGGAGACTTAATAGCGTATAGGAGATAAACAAAGGAGTTTAGAGTTGGATGTGACCCAGAAAGCTGTATCTAAGCACCTTTAAGCTTCAGGGAAACTTGGATCCAGATCAGAGGTTTTTTGGCTCATACTTGGAGTGTAGTCAGCATTTACTTCCATAACTGCTGAACTAAAGCAAAAATTTAGCAGAGGGTTATGTATAGCTCCTTTAATCTGCTTTGGAAAACTGCCTATTCCTTTGGTAGTTAAAGACAGAGGAACTGAAAAGGTGACCTAAAGCCACCTCTGCCTCCTTAGCTTTTGCAGGAAAGACAACTTGCTGCACTAGAAGAACATCCGTTTGCTTTTTCTTGTCCATGCTTACCCCTTGCACTGCCTACAGTTCATGTGTTGTGCCAGTCCCCTTGATTTTGGTGTGGTGCTGAAGGATTAGAGACCTTCTGAGTACCTGTGTACCTCCTGTGAAGAAATATCCTCTTTCTGAACTTCTGTGTCACCATATATATGTAAATGAAATGGTCAAAAGAAGCTATTGTTCAGATCTGGAGATGCTTTGGTTTCTTCATGAATAAAATTATCTAGAAGGAGCATGGAGAATTTCCCAGCTGGAACTGCTAAACCTCCAGGCACAGGATATTGTAAAGAAAATGGACTGGTGTGAAATCCAAGATGTCAGAGATGGAAGCTCAAATGTTACTGAAAAATATTTTCATTCCTTGCTAAATTTTTCATAGAACCATAGAATGGTTTGGCTTGCAAGGGACCTTAAAGATCACCTAGTTCAAGCCCCCTGCCATGGCAGGGACACCTACCACTAGACCAGGCTGCTCAAAACCCCATCCAGCCTGGCCTTGAACACTTCCAGGGAAGGGGCATCCACAACTTCTCTAGGCAACCTGTTTCAGTGTCTCACCATCCTCACAGTAAAGAATTTCTTGCTAATAGCCCATCTAAATATACTCTTTCAGTTTAAAACTGTTACCTCTTATCCTATCGCTACACTCCCTGATAAAGAATCCCTCCCCAGATTTCCTTTAGGCCCCCTTTAAAACTGTAAGGTCTCCCCGGAACCTTCCCTTCTCCAGGCTGAACAACCCAACTCTCTCAACCTATCTTACTAGGAGAAGTGCTCCAGCCCTCTGTCTTCATGGTCCTCCTCTGGACCTGCTGCAACAGGTCCGTGACCTTATGTTGTGAGCCCAAGAGCTGGACACAATACGCCAGGTGGGGTCCCATGGGAGTGGAGTAGAGGGGGAGAACTGGCTCCCTCGACCTGTTGACTGTGCTTCTTTTGATGTAGCTCAGGGTGGGGTTGGCTTTCTGGGCCTTAAAGAATAGCATTTCATATATGGTAAATGTAAACTTTTTCAAGTATGTGTCAGACATAGATAAACTCCTCAGTTTTCAATATGGGAAAGCACATCCACTGTCATCTTTGGAATGGATGACCATAGGAAATCGAGGAAAATGTTTAGGAGCATTAAATGAGGAAATAGGATTAGTTGTTTAGTACATCTACCATTGCCCTGTGGAGCACTATTCACTGAACTATTCGTTTTAAATCATATTATTTGTTGCAGGTGAATTCCTATTTTTACTTAGAGTTCCCAATCTGCCACTGGTTCTATATCAATAACTGACAGATAACCTACACTTGGATGTTTATCTACAGAAGCTGTTGGAATAATATTTTTGGACTCTTTTTGCCTGTTAAATATTTCACTTCACTTGTTGGGTATTTGGTAACTCTGTTGCCTGAGTGATTAACAAGAGATTGAAGTGAAAAGTAAACTGTGAATTGCAGGTAGGAATTTGCAGATGAACCAAGAGATGAGTATTCATGAGGCAGGGAAATGAACAACTCTTCATAGATATTGGAATATTTTTAAATCAGTACCTTATAAATAAGATCTCATGCAATAAAAAATTGTCTTCGCTGTATCCTCCACTCTATTGTGCTTAGCATTAACTATGTCAGCTGTTTATTTTAAAAAATAAAAATCTCCTCTGGCACCGGTGGAGCCTCATATTGTTTACTGATTAAGCTTAAGACTGCTTCCCATCTCTTCCCTTTGCTCTTTATTAATGCTGCTTCAAGAAGCATTGCACCAGTGGGTTCCTTGTGAATAAATTCAGTACTGCTTTCCAGATTTAGGCATCTAGGTGGTCAGCATAAACATCTGCTAGCCATGGAAGTATAAATTAGGAGGTTTGCCTTAATTACACTTAGCATCAGCCTGCAACCATGTGACTTAGTAATTAGGAGCTGCTATTTGCAGATGACCTATTGTCACTTTGCTACCTCATGCCTTAGAACTAAAGCATATGGGCGGCTTGTGCCTCCAGCACAGATGTGTGATTTTTGACAGTAATTCAGGTGTGGGAGTGTTTCTTCACTTCTGGGCAAGTTTCCTGAGCCCTGCTGCACCTCTCCTTTGCCATTCCCCTGTGTAAAAGGAATGGCTGCACTCATCTTGGGCTCTGCAAATGTGTTTGCCTCTTCAGTATTACCGCTGTCTATTACACACAACCTATAAGATATGGTTTGCCACCAGGAAGAACATCCAGGAATTAAAGGTTTAAGTAACTTGGTGACTCCCTTCACTAAACAGAGGCAATCCTTTTGTAATTTATTGATGTATTAAAGTGACAAAATACACTAGAAATAATTTAGTTCTCGATCTCTGAATCATCCCGAAAATGAGTACTGTTGTCTAGAGGGAAATATATGTATATCTGTAAAAACATATTAATACTTTTAAAGGTAGAATTTAGCAGTGCTAGGTGGCTTGCTGGTACCATATGGTCTTAATCTAAAATACCTCTTGGAAAAATACTCTTTGTCTGTGGGAACAAGTCCAACAGCAGTGATGATCTACTGTCTCATCAGGGTTATGAATGTGTCCCAAAGTGTGAAATGCAGAAGTGAGTGTTTCAGTTTCAGGTACCTCACTATAGTAATAACTAAGAACATCTCAGACTTTGGATATTTCTGTTTATAGTTCTGCATGATATGTATTACTGTGTTATTTTTCTTAAGGATGGAGGACCTAAGACATCAACTACTATGACCAGAGCCGATAACTGCAGGTTTTTTGAACAGCATTGTCAGGGTAAAAGCAATGAGCTTCTCTTTCTCCTGAAAAATATTTTCTTCAGTTCATTGTAGGGGTATGTCAAATAAATGAAGTTTTGGAAGAACTGCCTCTCCTGGTGTGGTATTTTTCAGTGGATAAACAGTTTTTTATTCTCCAGAACTGAGCACTTTATGCCAAACTTATGTTCTCATAGGAATTCATATTTAAATCATCTTTTTATTCTCCACTTAGCTTATGAGAGATTGACTTCCTTGATTGTTGCGTTTGTATGAATGAATTTGTTCTGAGTTAAGTTTCTTAAACTGTCCATGAATGCTACCAAGCTGGGTCCATTAATGACAAATTATACGTTACTGGTGTCACATGCATTTTGTTAGTTGCCACTGACACATCAGTCTCTGCTAGGTATTATGAACGCTTACGTAATTTACTGTTTTAGGGTTTGACTAAGTGTATCGGGATGAGGGCTGCATTAGCAACTGGAGAGCAAAAGTAGTTGTGTGTACACAGTAGTACAGCAGGTACCAGTGCTTCCAGCAACTTATCTTTTGTACATGTTTTGCATATTGAGAGAGGCCATTGTTATGCAAAATACAGCCCCTGATTATTCCATTACAAGATTGTTCCTTTTCAAAGGAACAAAGTAACTAATTTTAAAAGAAATTTGAAAGGGTTCTGCTTATATTATCTTGGAGAGGGAGAAGGGGGAAGGAACTTGAAACTTTGACTATGGATCAAGACTGTAGGTGGCTTTGGTGGTAAGGGAAGCTGATGTACTGTTAAGGCAAAAGAAGTCCATTGTTTCTATACAGAACCGGTAGGGTACAGGCAAAACTAGCTGATACTGCTTTAATGCATCTGTGTAGGAGATGGTGTGTCAAATGAATGTAATACTTTCCCTCTTGCGGTATCAAACAGCATATTTCATCATCACCATCCCTGGAGGTGTTTAAGAAAAGGGTAGATGTGGTACTTAGGGACATGGTTTAGAAGGTTTTTTTGTCAGGGTAGGTTAATGGTTGGACTTGATGATCTTAAAGGTCCCTTCCAACCTCACCAATTTTATGATTCTATGATTTTTAACCTTCCTTCTGTGGACATGGACCAGTTCATCACAGATGGACTACTTGGTGCTTGGCATTTGGTTCTGAGTGAACACTTTTGATTGTCTGTTTGTTCCTAGGACTTGGAAATCACTCTGTGTACATGTTTAATGCCTGTACTATGTCGTTTTGTAACTTAAATGGGACCAAAGATGATTGAAATCAACCCTGTTAAAAATATCTCTGGCTAATTGTGAATCTTAGAGGAAACACAATTTATGAGTTTCTCTCTATACTCTGTAGTGTATACGTATACCACTCCATACTCCTTGTATCAGTTTTTCTTCCATTGTTTAGTGGTGGTCTAAAGCAAAAACTTGTTTTTACTAAATATTATAAAATGGATTAGAAGGATTGTAAAAACATTACCAGTTTTTGTTTTTTTCTATAGGGGCTTTCCCTTTCTATAGGACTTGTTCAGAACTGATTCTCAGTTATTTTGAATAGCCTCCCTTAATTGGACTGCTGGGGATTTTGTATATTCACTGTCTGTGTACCTTAACCTTACCAGTATGATGATAAATGAGGGGTCAGGTAAAGATGCAGGTTGTTCTTCACAGTTACAGTTAGCTCATTTTATAATGTTCTCTTCCTTAAACATTAAGTTCTTATTCTTCTAAGATAATGGTGTAATTTTGTGTTTCTATATCAGAACGTTTATTAGACCTTGAGGACTTTAAATAGCTCTAATCAAAAACATATTTTTTATTCAATGGGAAGTAGCTTTGTAAACAAATGAACTTGTGTAGAACCTTTTTAAAAAATAAATTCAGACTTCTCCACTTCCCTGCCCTCACATACCTAAAACTTAGATACCTTTTTGTTTGAGAGCTCTTTCAGTTATTGGGTGTTGGGGGTAGGGGAAATAGCAGAGGCAGTTAGAAAATATCCTTTCCCCTGCATGAGTTGTTAGCCGATTTCCTGAGGGATGAAGACTTATACTTCCAGAATTCACATTAACAAATATATATCTAAAAACATTTGAGTGTTACGGATCTAGACATCCTAATGTCATCACTCTATATAGATATGTGGAACTCTATGTGAATGGAACTCTGGGGATTTTCTTGTACGTGGGACTCTACTTCTTCCCAGAAACTTGCCAAATGCAAGGCCTTCATGATATCTTAAGGTAGAGAATTTCATTTTCTAAATACAATGTGTGAAAAAGCATTGCTTTAGGTGAGTATTCCATTTGTATGATTCAGCGACCTTTGCCTCCTGTACTGTAAATGGTGTCATCTAGTTTTCCTGCTATGTTGATGTTACACAAGTTATCTCAATATTTTATGTGTCTCTTCAGATTAATACAGACTTTGTCAATATGATTCTGATTTTGAACTTCGGATTCACTGTCTCTCCACCCCTCTTCCTTTAAAACCACTTCTATGGGGGAGAAAAAGCTGTTCAGAGCTGTTTTGTTTCCCAGTGATCTAGATAAAACCTTACTATAACTTTACTTTTTTCACCTCCCCTGCAGCAACTCATCCAAGTCTCTTACTTTCTCTTCCAGAACAAAATCATCCACCTCAGTGGATTCTCTTCCACCTGCTCCTATGCTTCTCTAACTGATGCCCCATTGACTTTAATGTATGTTTTTCTGGGTAAAGTGCACCAGTGTATTTGGTTATGGGGGCACAATAACACACTCATTTCAGCCTGGCCTTCCAGTTTTGTTCATGGAACATCTTTATTCTACACATCAGGTGTTCATCAGACCATTTACAGTTCCCTTCAATGGTATGCTGCTTCACCAAGGAGTTGCTTTGCAATGCAATAAACTTCAGTCACATCTATTGCAAGTAGATGCAAAATGTTTAGGTTATGCTGGCCAATACGTGCCTTGACAAGAACATCTATTCTGCAGGCTTAGGCACTGAATTAGGAACTAGTGAGAGGTGAAAGCACAAAAAGTTTACTGGCTGAAGGCATATAGTCCTCTTCAGTAGGAATGATGAATTTGATCTGAGGAAAGCTCCAAATCTCTCCTAGTGTTCACTTAAGGAAACGATGGCTTGTGTTAGGTTCAATACAACAGAGCAGGGTACGAGTTCACTACAAAACGAGTGTGACTGTATTACCTGCTAAGTTTAAATAGGTTTCCTGCAGAGCAGTCAAGGAAGATAGCAAGATGGAGCTGAGCAGCAGCATAGGGCTTATCCTTTGCAAACCAATAGCTTTTTGTGTTAATGTTAATGATCCCTTTAAAATATTTCTACTCTTAGGCAGCTCTCAGTTCCCAAAAGACAATGTTTTGTAATGTAGACAATGTTTTGTAAGCAGATTAAGTGAAGCTGTTAGAAGCCATGTAAGGAGAAGGGAGGTCTGGGAGCACTGTAGGGTTTTGTACCATTAAAGACCGTGTCTGGAAGCTGAGTGTCCACCAGCTAACGCTAAACATTGTGGGTAGGGAGATGCTGAGACTGTCAGGCACTCTATGCCACTTCTGTCAGTTGATCAGAAGGTGTGTGAGAAGAGATGTGACAGCATGCTGTCATAGGTAGGAGGGCCAGGAGAGATGTGTGCAGCTGGCTGCAATTAGTAAGCCCTCTCAGAGTTGCCAACACCCAGAGAGGTGGCACAGTGTGAACCTCCCTCCTTCCCTTAGTCCCCATGGGAATGTGATTATGCTTAGAAAAGCTGAGTGATGGGGGAAGCTAAAGGGTTTGACATTACTGGCAAGTGCACAGGATGAATAGCTCTTTAAGAGAAAGGAAGGGAGGCTGGGGGATGCTGGAGGCAGACAAAGACCTGTGACCTCCTGTTGAAATGGCTAGAACTAGGAAACTAATTCTGCTAAGAAGGAATTAATAAAAAATGGGACTAAAGTCCTTGTGAAAGCAGATTTTACAAGAGAAGTAGCGGGAATGTGTGTGTGGGTGAATGGGCTTTGGGGAATGGAAACAGGAGAAAGCAAACCAGATGATAAAAGTTGGAAAGAAATTTTTTTACCAGCAGGGTGGGAAGGGAACCCTGGCTAGGAAGCAGCTCAGTGAAAAGGAGGGATCTGGATTCTGCTGTAGATCACGAGCCAAACGCAGCTGGGCTTCATCATGCTGTCATGGTAAAGTATAAGGGACAAAATGTATGTTGCCTGAAAGACATGAAGGATAAAGCGATCAGTGATAGCAGAGTTTCACCAGGAAGCATGGTGTGGTTTAGAGATGCAAAATATACTATGTGATAAATATCCATGACAAAAGTTAAAATCTTATGTCTCCATCTTTGTTTCTTCATGCAGTTCCTTTCAAATGGGCTGGAGGAAACTGCAGTTTCTATTTTCAATATATTATCAATGCATGGATATATATTGACATTCTGCATCTCTTTGTACATGATGTATAGGGAGATGAAGCTTAAAAAAAAGTGCGTGTGCACAGGTAAGAGAAGGGTGAAAATAGAGTAGGCTGGCCTTGTAGATTATAAAGTGACTTAAGTTATCTTTCAAGTCTGCTTTGTCACTGGGAAAAACAAAAATGGAGAATAACCTAAAAGGATTACTTTCAGAACTATTTATGTTCTTCATAGGCACTTGTGGCTTTCTGGTAGAGGCATTCAGAATATGATAGGGTTACTGCATAGAAATGTATATTAAAAACTGTCTGATAATGGTTCCTATAAGAATATTAACTATCCAATAATTTTATGCTAAATTATTCTTTAAAAAATGTTTCATAAAAGAAGTTTCTTCTTGCCAAAAATAACGGAAAATATGGATAAATGATTTGTTTAAGATGAATCGTTTTACTAGAAATAAATCTGAGTCTTAAAGGGGTAGAAATACCAGGGGGATTTTGTCTGTCTCCATTATGCAAATAGTGCTTGCTTCTGTGCATTACCACTGCATAGTGGAGAATGGAGAAATGCTGACAGTTGGAGGCAAATGACTTTTTAAAATGATGACAAACTGGAGCCTACCACAGTTGGTCTAGGACTTCTAGTGGCCCTGTACTGACAAAGCTCATATAGGGACTGAATGATCCAAGTGTGAACTTGGTATGACTGGAGGTGAGTCCCCTCTGCCAGGAGGGACTGCAGCACTCTGCCACTACCCCAGCTGCACAGCACTTGACAGGCAGGTAACTAGATGGCTTTGGTCTCCAGCAGTGTATATCACTTGCTGCTTGACTGAACTCAGTTAAAATTCATGGTGGGGAGGGGATAAACTGGGAGGGTATGGGGAGGCTGGAGTGCCTGGAAAGACCGGGGCAAGCTGGGGTTAGCCAGGGCCACCAGTCACACTCAAGTCAACAGAACAATTTCCCTTAGAGATTGTGTAGCAGTGGAGAAAGCAACATGAAGTAGTCTGGCAAGTAAGATCAGGATCTGCCTCAAGAGGAAAACAGTAATGTAAATGTAAGAAACAGAGCACAGAGCCAGGGGTAATAGCTGAAGTGTGACGGTGAATATCTGACACGCTCTTTCATAAGAGTCTGGGTGCAAATGTGCATAGATAGATGGGCTGGTTAAAAGGTGTTCTACCTAAAGAATGGGGTTTTTTTGTCTCTGAAACATCATTGAGTTTTTTAAAAATGGAAGTTCTAGCTAGAAAAAAAAAAGTTGAAACAAAACCCGACTAGAAATCTCTTATTTTACACTATCAGGAGTACAAAACCACTGTTAAGTGCCTGTTTCTTTCTGCCAGCAGATAAACCCTGGAAAACGCTGCTACATGAGCAGTGCGGTGACCGTTGGCGGGTACATCTGTTGTATATTTACACTTCTTTCAACAATATCTGCTTGAATGATCCTAGTTCATGCTGTCAGACAAAGGCCACAGCAGCTTCAGAGAACTGTCTCTTCAAGAGGAAATAAATGGTACTTTCCAGTAGCTCCAAACCCAGTTCTGTTCCCAGCTACATTGTCATTAATAATCTGAATTATTTCAGTCAAGGAAATGCAGAAAATGTGGGCTCAAGCTAATGCAAATGAGTGTGATCTGTTGCCTGTCCATGGGTGTACTATATACCTAAAACCAGATTCTGTTTCTGCTGTGACTACCTCAGTATGTTTTTGGTCATAAACAAACTGCTAGGCACTATGTCTGTAGTAAACAGGTATACCAAGGAGCCACGTAATATTCTGCTGGAATAAAATAAACCCATACTTAGGGTCCAAGACGGTAGCAAACAAGTTCTCAGCCTCTAGGGATAAAAAGTAGCCATGATCTTTAATGCAAGCTTTTTGCTGATTCACCGTAATGCCAGTTGAGGAAAGTACCTGTAATGGATGTAGTTTCAGACATGAGAAATTTAAAAGTGTATCAGCTATATTTTCTAGGGATTTCTGTCCAGAGAGGTGCTTTCTGTAAAAGAGGAGATTTCCTATGTAGAGTGTTACAGGTAAGTTCTCACCCAGCATCCAACAGGGGCCCTTGCTTCTCACTAATCACTTATTAAAGCATTTGTTTGTCTGAATTACATCAAGCTATGCCATCAGACTGACCTGATGCTTTGTCCAGCAATTTATCTCCTGCTCAGTATTACTCGGGGTGCACCACTAGATATATTACCTGATTTTTCTTATTTTTTTTTTAGGAGGATCAGACCAGGTTTCCAGGGGTTTTACATTAAAATTCTCCAATTGTTTTAGATCTTAAATCAGGAAATTTGGTGGGTCCTTTATGAGATTGGCCATTCTGACCAAAATCTCTGGCCAAGTCCTAAGCATTGGATTGAATGAGCCCTTCTGGAAACTCTTGTGCTGATCAGAGACACTAGATAACTTGACTGCCATTTCATGATGAGTCCTGAGTCCCCAGGGAAAATGGGCCCTTCTTGCCAATGCGTTCTGAAAAGCTACTGCAGTTTTAGTTCCTTAGGGACTGGCTGCCTGGAGCAGCATGTACGTGACTGACAACTGTGTATTAAGTAAACAGCAACATCTCACAGAGCTGTGCTTTATTAAGTTACTGTTATCTCCACTAGCTTTCAGGAACATTGTAGAAAGCCCTTCTGTGCTGAGTTAGATGCTGCATAATGAGTCATGACAGTTGGCATTCTATAATCCTTCATGTAGCACATGGTAAAAAATTGTACAGAGTGCCTGTGGATCAGCTCAAGAGTTGGCAGATTATGGTCTTGCCAGGCTGGAAGTAACAGTCAAATTTCCTTCTCTTGTAGTATCTTGATAATTCCCATTCTAGAGAGCACATGAAGGAACTAAATGAAACAAAAACACAATAAAGAAAAATGGCTCTTGGGCTCCTACATTTGGGTGCACAGCTATGTCTGCCTGGCAGTTCTGCACCTGCTAATCCCTTTGTGATCTTCACTGGAAGCCTGTGTAGTAACTGGGGAAACATGGACCTGGATGCTTCCTCTTGCTTCTCTAGTGCTAATAACTTACCTTCATAAGCATGTTTGAAATGAGCTTAGTAGCTACTCTCAACACATTAAAAAACCCCTAATCTTAAAACCAGCAATATATCAAAGATATCCTCAGCTTTTCTTGAAATCTAGAGGTTATATTTTTTAAGGATCTTGAATTTGGAGTTAGTGAAAAAATCCTGTATTCTAGGCCTGGTTGTTCAATCAAATTTCTTTCCTGTTTTCTGGCTTCAGCACCTCCAAACCATGTTTTAAAATTAAGTAATGCCCATGTTGGAAACAATTTGAAGTTTTGTTATACTTTTTTAAGTCTCACTTTGACTGCTTATATCTCATCAACTGCTCATATTTGTCTGCACTTTGCCTTTAGTATATGTCTCGCCACTTACAAGTTATGTCTGCTGCAATAACAAGTGATGGGGGTTGAGTTGATCACCTGCAGTTATGACCTGCTAATTCCTAATCCAATTACTTTTTCCCTCTCTCCTATCTGTACTATTTTATTGGGATCGTATGGCTGACATACAATTAGTCCCTCAATAGCTGTATATCATATAGACCTTCTGCCACTCCAACTTCTGTATTGTAGCTTGAAAGCAAGAGCTATATCGTCTTTCAAATGAGTAAGTAAAAATAACTTCTCTAGATGAAACTACGGGGGGATCTTGAGATAGTGAGCATAAACCTAAAGTGACTTCCAGTATGACATGTCAGCACAAAACATCATTGTGCTTACTGATAAGCATCAGCAGTGTAGGCTTGAAGTGTTCTTCTAAGACAGCACAGATACATACATGGATCATTTTGAATACTTATCAACACACTATTTATTTTCTTTCATGTTTCATCCTTATCTTTAGTATCTTCTTCACTACAGAAAATGACTTGCCACTTATGTTTGTTTGAGTGCCACAGAACTTTGGGATTGAACGTGAGACTCTTGCATCGAGGCCAGAGAAAGTTGCTTCTACTGCAGTGATGTTTCTCTCAAAATGGAAAGGATCCACGGTGCTAAGCTAGGCTTTGCTTGAAAACAGTTGCAACCTCCCAACAGTTGCTAAATGCAGAAGTCAGGATTTCATAATGGATTTCTGTCTCTTCTGTTCAGGAAATGTATTGCTTCTGCCTCTGAGTGGTTAATAGCAGCATTAGAGCCAGGTGTCATGAAGGTTTTGTTAATTAACCTCAGTCCTAAGATGTAGCTAATAGAAACCCATCAGCCTCTGCTGTTTTGCCACACTTCTTCAGATCTGAGCAGCAGTCCCCTTCGGATCCACTGTGACTTGTCAACACAGTACTGTGAGTCCACAACAACCTTCACTGTGTTGATCCTTGGTCCCCAACTGATCTGCTGATGCAACCTGCCAAATCCTCTCTAGCCCTGCTGCCTTCCCCAGCTGTCACACAGCTCTAGAAGATCAGCCCTGACTTGATGGCTCTCCAATCATAAAGATCTAACATACATATGTCTCAAATTGCTTAAAAAAAAAAAAATTTAAAAAATCAAAGTACTGCTTATCTTACTATCATCAGTGAGCTGCTCAGCTGGATCTCATTGAATCCCCTTTGGATTTTCAACTTCTGCTGCTGAAATCACAGATCTCAATGGGGTCTATGGTGTAGGTAGTTGTTTGTACCATACCTCAAACTTGGTTTCTGAAAACATCCCATGTTCAAACCCTGGGACATGCAACTTTTGTGGACACTGGAGCTTCTTCCTGGCAAAGCAAATCAGTGTTGCTTCCTCTAATGTCCCGAGTGGCCTACAAGATTGTGGAGATAATATTTTGGTTTTGTTTGTCTATATTCTTGTACAAATGGCAATAAAACAAGAAATCTTCACCTTCCAGTAAGGATTTTATCTTCATGTGGGCTATTTATTTATCATGAGTTCACAGGTATATGATGCTTAGCATGGACACGCTTGACCAAACTCAGGTATTGCCTAGTCTCCCAGAAAAAAGGCAAACTCTTTTTGTTCCATTCCTTATAAGATAACAAATGCATTTCGAGAAAAGGCAGAAAAATTATCCCAGCCTGGATTTTATGATAGAGAAGGTAAAGTGCTGCTCAAACAAATTTTTACAAGACAGCATGGAGCTCACAAAAGAGAATAGATTTGTCTGCCCTATCAACAACAGTTCCTTATGCTGTTTCCACAGGGATATATTCATACTAAGCTGTGAATTTAGATTTTGTAGGGGAAAGCGCTAATTTTCTGAATGCTACAAAAAAAACCCCAAACAAGACAGCTAAGTTTAAATTTCAGAAATAGGAAGAGGACCTCAGTTGTTTTTGAAGAACTTCTGATCTTGTAGATGTCACAGACATATTTGAAAACTGTCTGCCCTTCTCAGGAAGATTGTGTCCTTTTGCAAAAAAAAAAAAATCATGATTCGTTACATAGGAGTAATGCCATTCCTGGCTACTGTATCATGACATTCATGCAACTGATTAGAATCAAGATGCTGGTTTTATAGGTCTGCACTCAAGGAATTTTTGGTCAGACAAAAAATAATGAATAAAATAATGTCATGAGAGCATGCAGTATTTCTATTCAAGGTGATAATGCTGTCAATGGCAAAGAAAAATTCAAGAGACTCAGGAGGCTCTTCGGGAAAGACTGACTGTGATTACACACAAATTTCTACTGTTAACCTAAACTGTAGTTTTTATGGGCAGCAAGCTGATAAATAAAAGATTATAAAAATATAAGATAAATATAGCTGTTCTTTTAGCAAAATCCTAGTTTCCCTGTAGATTTCGTCAACTGTAGACTTATGCATGTACCCTCTCAGTACCTGCTGTGTGAGATGGGTCTGGGTATGTGACAAAACTACCTTACTGCATGGCCCACCTCGTGGACTGCTAAAGGCATACTGTACGAGACAGTTTCCATGCCTTTTGCATACCGCATACACGTAAGTTGTAGTGGGCAAATGACTCTGGAAGGGGACTGCAGAAGGGCATCAGTATTGAGATAACAGCTATTGATTACTCTCACTAGTTTCTCATACTTTGTTCCTTTCTACTCTTCACTGCACACCTGCCTCTACACCTCACTCTTAGCTTGGTTCATAAGTTATGGTTAACTTGTGCAGAACTTGCCAAACAGACCACCAGTAATTATAACTGTTACAGTTTCTGGATCGTCAATAGCAGCTAAACAGCAATGCTAGTTGCAGAAGGAGAAAGATTATTCTAAAAAGTAATTGACTGTTATCCAAGCCATTCTTCTTCTTGTGTAAACGCCCTCTGCAGTGAGTGAATTGTTAACATTACAGTGCATAGGGATTTTGATCAGTTTTGATGGGGTCAAATTTTGCTCCACTGAAGATTGAAATGGTTTAGGAAACACCGCTGAAGGGATTTCTGAATGTCCTTTAGAACTTTAGAAGAGTAAGCAGAAAAGATGTGTTAACACAACTGGATGAACAGAATAATAACAGAGGAAAATGTTTCATTTTGCTGCTTTGTTCCTTTCCTTATTCTCTGAGAATGGTTGAGTTATTTCAAATCTTGGAACACAGGTCATTGCACCAAGGAATCACTCAGTGATTTTTATCACATGGCCTATACTTGTATTGATGGTGGACTGTTGACTGATACAGTCAATTGCACCTATAATGTGTTTAAAAAGTTAATTATTCAGCTCATAAATCATGGAAGGAAATGCCCTTGTCAAGCAGGTAATTAAAACCTCCTAATTGTAAATATTGTAAAGATATTGAAGTGCTCAGCATCTAGTCTGTTCTATATGTTACTAGAAAATCCTGCTGGCTAAAATCATTTTGTGAGGTGGTAAATGGTGAACTTTTTTGTTATTGCTTCTGTGCAGTTTCTGATATAAATAGCTTGACTGTGGAAAGGCAGACCTATAGGGAGTGAGAAAAATGTAACACTGAAAAAAGGAGATGAGCATGAAATGGCAATGAAAAGGAGCTATTGTTTACATGTAAAGATAATACTGATCATTAAGATGTGTTAGTGAAGTCATAAAATTAATTATTGTCATATAAGAAACCACAATATAGCACAGCTTTTCTTGTCAGTGTTGTGTTGTTGAGGTTTTTTCCCCATGTGGCTCTAAGGTTACTGAGAAGACAAAGAGAGAACACTGTGTTTTGCTGATTGTTGTGGTTTTTTTTTTTTTTAAAGGGCAAGTTTCTATATAAGCTAATGCTACAGTAAAGAACTAAACATCATTTTGGGCTCTGTTACCTGCTTTGCAAACTACAGCTTGGAAATGGTGCTTGTTTTGCTCTGCAGGCTGTTTGTGTGCCTCAGTATAAAATGACAACTACTCCCCTGTGTCAAATGAGACTTTTAAGACTTCTAAGAAATTAGCTCTGTCAAAGCAATACTTGGGAGTCTAGCGCTTGTAGCATGAGAATATGAGGATTAGACCACCAGCACAACTAAAATGGTTGATGAATATAGATTCATAGACATGGGGAAGCTGGTCAGCTTGTGGCAAATGTATTTGAGGACAAGCCTTATGAGGGTTCTTTGACTACATATAGAGACCTCCTAGTTCCTGAATCCAGTGCAACAAAACCACCTTTTCTACTGAATTAATGAGACAGACAACTCAAAGAAATGTACTTCCTTATTGTTATTAAGAAAGTTGGGAAGAACTGTGACTGAATCATATAATACAAGTAAGTATACAAACAGTAAATGGAATATATGCTGGTGAGGCATTGATTTTCATAAAGCTGATAAGATTTCTGAGTTTTGATGCAAGTCTTTTGCACAAGGACACTTTTGATTTTCAGCCCTATGAAAGAGGTAAATAAAGGTCTTAGTTTATTTATCTCTTCTCATAGGCAGAAATTCAATGTGATTTTTTTTTTTTAAAGTACACAGGGAAAGAGAATAACAAGTCTCATTCATTGTCTATGGGTTGCCTAATTGTCATTTATACTTTTAAAGTATATCTTTGAGTATGGAAAACATTTGATGGAGTTCAGTTCCTGTGATGTGACTTCTCTGAAGCACAGCAAGTGCTGTGAGAAATTGTGGAGGCAAGGATAACAGATCTTTATAAGTTCTTCTCTTAATTGTTGGGTACCATAGATTTACTTCTGTGATATTGCTGTTTATCCAGGAAGAGTTTGTGACAAACAATACAATCAAATAGCTATCTCTCCATGTGTAAATCTACTGGATCCTCCATGAGCATTAAAGACACTCTTCTTCAGCAGCTCTGGTTGTTAACAAGAACAGCCAACTCACATTATGGTAATAAATCAGTCTCACACCTCATCAGACGGTAGTAGACACTAGTGCCCTCACTCATGCTGCTGTTAACCACCTGCCACAAAACATACTGTCAGTAATGGGGAATCCAGGTGGCTATCTTGTGATCTTGCTTTTGCTCTTGCACCTCCTGGTGCTTCATGCAATCAGCCCCCCATGCTTGCCCTTGCTGTAACAGCACCCAAACTCGTGCTTGCTGGTCTTCTTTCTCCCCAGTTGCTGCAGTGAGCAGCTTTGCTTTCCACAGAAGGAGATTTGCAAGGCACAAAAGGTTAACTAGGGAAATGCTAAGCCTGTCTCATACAACAAAGATGTAACTTACTGACCTAATCAATCTGCCACAGCTGATTAGATGTGCAATAAGGTTGAGGTCTGATAAAAACAAGCTGGCAGCTCCAACCCCCCCATTAAATTTCCAATTTTCATTTTGGGTCCTTTCAGATTCTTTGAATCTCTCTTCTTGTCAGTATGAGCAGGCAAGTACTGTTGACTTTGAACATCAGACAAAAATCTCCATTTGTTAACTTTTTCTAAAAAGAAAGTCCAGGTAATAAATAGGGTCAAAAGCAGCTCAGAGAACCACAGGAAAGTACTTGGAATTTCCTGCTGTTGAAGAATCGAGAGCATAAATATGCCTGGTATTGGATAGACATATTAAAGAGAAGCTTTTGATCCTGTTATTCAGGATAAAGAGTGTTTTATTTCAGGAACCTTTAATGGAAGTAATGGCAGGTGTGGTCAATCATGTGGATTACCATGAAAAATAAGGATAAAAAAAAGGAGCAATTTTTTTTCTGTTCTGGGCTTGCTTTTTAATTATGCCCAATTCAAGCATGTGAACTATTAGTGGCCATGTACAGTTTATCTTTTAAATTTGTTCTATTATCTGAGGACTGGACATGTAACAAACAAAATAATTTTTTAAAGTGCTGTGTATCTGATCTAAATTTATGATTATTTGCCTTATGTACAGGTCACAACTGCTCTTTTAGCAGCATGTATACGAATGAACATGACATATTGGGAAAGAATTGCCATATATTTTGTGTTTGGAGGCCATGTCTTAGTCATATATTTAAGTTCTCAAAAGGAGCCAAAAATATGAGTGATCTCGTCAGCCATGACTTATAAGGACTTGAATAATGGTCAGGTTTTACAGATGAGAGAAGTTTCTAATGCCTTCCACAAGGGTCTGTGCTGGGACCGGACCAACACTGCTTAACAAATTCATAAGCTGTCTCTACAAAGTGAACAGTGATGATAGTATTTGCTTCTGATACAGTTTTTTGGGTTTTTTAACAATTAAGGATAGATCAAAAGAGTTACAGAACAGACTGATTGAATAAGTGGGTAAGAATTAGGCTAAATTCCATGCTGATATTTGCAAACAAAAATGTGAGTGAGGAGACTGAGAATAGAGATAACTTGATCAATATGGCTATACCAAATTAGGAAAGAACTGTAGAAGCTTTTGGAGAAAGTTTGATACAAGATATCTTACTACTCAACACTAGTTGAAAAGACAACTGAAAAGATGGGAAAGATTAGGAAGTGAATGGAGATCAAACCAGAATACATCATTATTCCATGATACATTTTATAATTTCACTGTTCTAGTGTTCTCTTCCCACATTTTGAATACTGGATAGCATTGCTCAGGTTGAAAAGGATGCTTTAGGTCACAAAGGAAACGACTGGGATATGGACCTAAATAATCATAAATTATGAGAAAATATTACAGGGAAAATGAGAAATAATGATTACAAGTTCCATACTCACAGTTGAAGAAGCAGGGGAAACCTGACAAAATGACCAGGTGGAAGATTTAAAGCAAGAGTTTGCTATGTTCTTCTGTGAGCACTGACCTGGAAGGTCATTAAATTTTAGGAAATGGAAACATACATCTCTGGGTACGGTAGTTGTACTTAAGACTGTTTTGCATTTCTTTTGTACTAATTAGGGCAGACTCTTGCTTTGGATTAGGCACTCTATAATAACAATAAATTTTCATTTGAGCCTTTTGGAGGATATCATAGGAAAAAGAAATAGTGGGAGATTACTATATGGCTGTGATATGCATTGGGAACTGATATGAAGACACTTGGCATGTCTCAGAACTAAGACTCATGGCATTTATTTCACTGTCCATCCTTTATTATTTTTTTCTTTCTAAATTATAACTTGCTTACAGAACAATACCTTGAGGAAGGTATCTCATAGCAATCACTTGTGTGTTTTTCTTTCTCTTCTGTTATTTTTCTTTCCAGTGCGATAAGTACTTCTATATTGTCAGGGAGCTGACCTCATCTGGAAATTCTTCAGTTTTGAGACAGAGACCAGACTCTTTATCTGAGGTGCAATAGATTTATATTCCCCATCAGGCCTGAATTCATCCAAATCTTGTGCCTAATAGAGGCAGAAAAAAGCTGCAGCTCATTTCCTTATTTATGTAGTTTCCTGTTTCAACACCTCTTTAGGAGCTGCTAGATGGGCAAAGCAATTTGGTATCTCTCTTCCTGTGTCTGAGGCCGAAGGGAAAATCTATTCAGGCAGAGCAGCCATCAACAGAACAATGGCTGAGTTTTTAAGAGCACATTCCAAACACCGAAAAGTTCAAAGTAATTTTGTATCTCATTAGTACTTTTCATCAAAATGAGCTTAAAACTTTCTTTAGTTTGAAAGGAACAGTGGCGATTTACACATACTGAGATTCTGCTCCTGTGCGTCTGCTCTCTCCCAAGATCTCCTTTTGTGTGCCTAACTTGTCAGCAGGTAAGAATAGGCAGCACAGAAAAGATGCACTCTGTAGCTGTTCACAAGGATGCTCCTACAGATAATTAAAAGTCACAGAATAGTAGGGGGCTGGAAGGGACCTTCAGAGATTGTATAGTCCAAAGTCCCTGACAAAGCAGGTTCATCTAAAGCAGGTTGGACAGGAAAACATTCAGGCAGGTTTTGAATATCTCCAGAGAAGGAGACTCCACAACCTGTCTGGGCAGCCTGTTCCAGTGCTCTACCACCCTCAAAGTAAATAAATTTTTCTTTGTGTTGAGGTGGAATTTCTTGTAGATGGGGAGGATAACCTCTCTTGAGCTGCTGACCATGCTTTTTTTTAGTGCACCTGAGGAGACCACTGGCCTTCCTGGCTCCAAGGGCACATTACTGGCTCATGGTCAACTTGTCCACCAGGAATCCCAGGTCTTTCTCTGCAGTGCTGCTCCTCCAGAAGATCAACCCCTAACCTGTACTGGTGCATGGGGTTATCTTTTCCCTATGTGCAGGACCCTACACTTGCCCTGGTTGAATTTCATTAGGTTTCTCTCTGCCCATCTCTCCAGCCTATCCAGGTCTCTCTGAATGGAGGCACAGCCTTCTGGTGTGTTGCCTCACAGTTTTGTCTCATCATCAAACTTGCTGAGGGTACACTTTTTCCCCTCATCTAGGTCATTGATGAGTATGTTGAAAAAGACTGGACCCAGTACTGACCCCCGGGGAACACTGCTAGTTATAGGCCTCCAAGTAGATTCTGTGCCATTGATTACAACCCTCTGATCACAACCCATTCAGCCAGTTCTCAATGCACCTCACTGTCCACTCATCTAACCCACACTTACTAAGCTTACGTATGAGGGTGTTATGGGAGATAGTGTCAAAAGCTTTGCTAAAGTTGAGGTAGACAATCTCCACTGCTCTTCCCTTAGGAAGAAGGGGGATTGAGTGAAATCTGGAAAGACCATTGCATGGAAGAAGGTCCTGGGTGGGGCTAGTCAGCTCTGCTGAGAAGAGAGGTCCTCTTGCTGCTGTGGAGGTAAGGCACTTCTGTCCATTTGAATGTCCACAGTGTGAAAAGCCTGGAAAAGATGTTTTGGAATATTAAATTGTCACTATCCCTCTATAAAACACAAACACCAGATGAGGGACTAGTGTCTAGCTCTCTTATGTGTTATTGCTCACTGATGAGGCTTTTTGCCTAGGAAGCGGGAGAGTCTATCTCAAATTTTTGTTTGGCCTAAGGTAGTTCTAACACGCACTTCCTACTTCCCCTGTGTCTGCTAACCACTACCCTTATTTTTCAGAAACTTGCTCCACTCCTCCTTGCTCATTGTACTTCACAGACTGTGACAGTGCATGAAGTCTAATAACTATAGGCAAGTGGGCAGTAGGGGAAGTTTGAGTCCTAGTTCAGTCCCAACTCCCAGAACTGCTTAGTTATTTTATGCTGACTTTTTGTAAGATAAAATCTAGAAACTATTCTTCATAAAGGGCTCAGAACACAGACAGTAATTGCAGCTAAATCATTTTCACAGATAAGACTTTAAGAAAAGGAAAATGATCATCTACTAAAGTCACCATCATTAACCTTTTCTGCTCTGGGGGGTTGAGAGGGGAATAAAGAACAGCTGAATCACAGTGAAGAACAGTTTCTGAAGTGGTACTTCCACAGACAAGTAAAATTACTTTTGGATATTGTTGCAGGTTGGATTAAACCCCTCTGAAATTTATTATATGCTCTAGTAAATCAGTAGACCCCTTCATGAAACTGAAAATCAGAAGCAGTAGTGCTGTACATAGCAAACAAAAGCAGATTTACCTTATGGTATGTAATCTTAGGTACCCATATTCAAAATACTGAACACCACCACTACTGAGTTTCACATTTGCAAGCAGTGATGTGATGTAAACGGGCAATCAGTTACTATTTATCATCTCCTGTGTGCTATTTATCTGGAAACTGCAAAGTATCCATCCTGCATTTCTTGTGACGGGCTTGCATGACTCTGAAGGCTATATTCCTATGCAATGTTTATCTGTTCTTCTGTCTGGTACATAGACTATAGTTTTGTTCCCCTCAATCCAGGCAGGAGTTCAAAAGCAAGTTTTACTCCTTGGGTATTACTGAAATCTCTCTCTAACTTTATTCTTAACTGTGTGTTTGTTTGTCCTAGTTTTTCTTCTTGGTGTAGCTGTTTAGATTGCACCCTCTTGAAACAGTGACGCTATCATTATATGATTTTCATTGCATGGAATAGCGTGGTCAACAGAAATAGATCCTTTAGTTATTCATGGAATTAAATATTGTTGTACTCAGTTATATGCAAAATATATTTAAAATATTACTATATTATGTTACATGGAAATTAAAAGATATGTCAGATAGAAGTCGAAGTTGTATTTTGCAAGTTCACACATGTATTTGTCCTCAGCAATCAGGTAGCATAAGTAAAGCTGCACATGCATTTGACCTTAAATGTAAGAGATAAGCCTTCTGCATGTTCACATGTGTAAGAACCTGAATCTGTCACTACTTTGAAACAAAAACTTTCTATTCTTTTAACCGTTCCTTTAACAAAATCTCCAGACTGTTGTTCTTCATTAATATGTATTGCACATGAAAATGTCGAATCATAGCCCTGGTGGACAGTATTTGCTTTCTAAATCATCTGGCATGCCTTGCCAAATGTTATTTTTGGTAGACCTTATTACCTACTTTATTGTCAATGGTCTGAATTAGAGATGTGCTCACACAGAACCGTACGTTCATGTCATTACATAAAAAGCAGTCACTTGGCTTTTACATTAAGCAGAGAACTGTCTCGGCTCTTTAGTTTTGTTTAGCTTGGTATTGACCTGTATAGCAATTTACTACCTTAGGAAAGCATCTGCAGTTTTCCTCAAGTGCATTTCTGTCAGCTGGAGACTAAATGTAAGACGAGCTCTTCTGTCATCACCTCTGCTGTATGCACCTCCCACCAGCCCTGGGGTCAGCACCTGGCAGTTTAGGGGATCAGCGTGAGCATGGCAGCAGCACTTGGATGGGAGCCACTCTGGGTGAGTTCAGGTTTTGCTCTGGGCTCTGTCCTTGTGCTCATCCTCTGGAGAGGAAACCAGTCCTGCTCTTGACACTGGACTTAAAGGAGCTTTCTAAAGCACAGAGAAGACCCTATGGCAACCTCTGCATCAGATCCATTTGCTGCAGTCACAGTTTTCCACATCGCGTTATATTTTAATTCAGTGTCTGAAACTTTTTGACATCTTGTAATGGCTGGCTAAAGTTTTTATGCGTTACTGGGTTTACAGAGAAAATTTTCATATACATGATCACTAAAAAAATGAGCTATATGTTCAATACTCTAAATCTTGTGTTTATTTTCATGCTGAAACCATGCTTACAGCTTCCATATTTAGCTCTCTCTATAAATATCAGTTATATCTTATACACTGTAGTTAAGTGAAGAAAATGCAGATTTTTATTTTTTTTTATATCTAGGGTTGAATGCAGAGGTTGGGACACCAGAGTGGAGCTCAGTGTTTTTAGATTATGAGGTAAAATTATCTCTCTTGATGATTAAGTGAAGATCCTGTTCTTCAGAACAGGATCGGTGGGGACAGTTAAATGTTTTCCATAGGTTTCACTCTCAGAAGCTCATTGTAACAATGTCCAAAGGGACTGAGCTATTCTGTTATTCTCAGTCACTTGTTTCATCAGGTTGCTGTTACCAGGCTAATCGCAGTTAGTTCACAGTTTTAGGGTACGTTTCTTTAAACAAATAAACAAATAAATACTTCTTGAATAGTAAATGCTTTTTAATAAAATCTTAAATTATCAAAGCAAATCAACCAGGGGAAGGATTACTCAGTCAGTGCAGTGCTTCCAGGATGCATGCTCACACTTCCAAGTCTATTTTTTTTTTTCAACCTAAAACCAGCGTAGGCATTATTACACAATCATTAGGTATCATTACTTCTACTTACAGAAGAGATTTTAAATAAGAGATTTAATTATTTAAGACAGATAATTTGGCTTAGCTTTTCTTCATGTCCATGAACTGCATGTATATTGTTAAAATCTAAACAAGGCTTTCAAAGAAATAATTTACTGTATGAACATAAGTATGCAATTCATAAAGGAAATCCGTGCTTACCCTATGGCTAAGCATTACAAATTATATCATCACAGTAATGCGAGTAGTTTGAGATCTATGGTTATAGAAAAAGCTCTTACTGGAGAGACAGAGAAGGTAATAAGCATAATAATATAACATTATTGCAGAGAAAGTCATCTTGTTTTTTTAAATTAAGCATTTTGGAGACGAAGGACTTAAATGTCTGTGGTTCCTTCATTTTCTGTAATAATGTTAATGTTTTAATCTCTACTTTTTAATTGATGAGTGCTCTGAACACCAGGGTGTTTCCATGCCTTTTGTAGACCCATAAAGGTCACATGCAAAGATCTCCTGCAGAGGAGGCTTGTAGTGGCAAGTGGTGCATTTCAGTTTAATTAGCATTTGGCTCTGACTTTGAAACTACAGGTTGCTTTAGGCAAAGGCTTGTTAGTGTCCATAATGTACTACATAAACACATGATAAAATTTTTCTTAAGTCTCTATTTGAAGCAAGGACATCAATCCAACGATTTGTGGGTGTGATGGACCACCTTGGTGAACAAGCCTGTGACTCTGCTCTTGTTTGCAGGGAAGCAGGACTGCTGCAAAACTCCTGTAGTGTCTTGTTCTTAGGAAAAGCTGCTTCTGGGGAAATATTAAATTGACCTCTGTAGCACTTGTTATGCTGAAAATCAGTGAAGCATTTCTGTAAATATTCAAATCTGAGCATTTGCATAGGGAAGAACCTGGGTACAGTTCTCCCTCTGAAATCAGTTATAAAATCGTACTTTCAATGAAAGCAAACTCAAATCATTATGAAACATTTTTGAAAATTTCACCTCGCGTTCCCTCTGTAATATCCATGTGCCTTGTTTTCTGCTCTCTGTCTCAGAAGGAAAAATCATTCAACTGAGATGTCTCTTCCTAAGGAGCAAGTGAGTTGATCCCTGTGAGTGCATGTAGGACAAACCAGAGCTTCTTTCTCAGGTAAAGTTGACACTGTGACAGTAGTAGGAATTTTGGTCTGGGGACTATGGATTTTTCCCTTTGATATGGTTGTGAGATTTATTTCTATTTTTTTCCCCAGTTTGCAACAGAAACTTTCTCAGTTTTTAAAACAAGATGAGGAAGTTAAAGCTGTAATTTGGGAGTTTAGGAAAGGGAACTGTAAATCTGGCTAATGTAGGTTTCTGAAATGACATGTCCTACGGACAGGTCTTACTGTGAATTAAATCTTTTAACCTGGAAACAGTAAAATAGACGACAGCATTACAGGGTGATGAAAGTTTACTGCCATTGTTAATCTCCTTCCTGCTGAGTGCTACTACTGTACTACTGCCTTCAGGAAATCTTCCAGGCTTATAACAATGTCATGATATGAGGAGAGGGAGATTCCTATGATGCTGGATACTGCCCACAGAGAGTTTTGCTTGTCTGGAGTTTACCTGACTGTGATCTTTGAGGCTGGAAATGTGCAGTCTGACAGATGGGTCCAGGCCACAGATGTGCAGCAGACATTCAAATGGATGGATGACGTGCAGACCAGATGTCCCGGCAAACATAAAAATGATGGAAATGTGTAATCACTTTGGGATACCTGAGTTGCCTTTCTTTACATCTGGAGCAAACATTATAAGAAGGAAATAATATAAGAGCCGTTACGGTGGCAACAGGTTTGATCTTCACCCTACAAGTACCAAGGGGAGTGCTACTTCTGGCTTGCTTTTGGAAGGAGTTGGGTAGTGAGAATTAAAACCATCTTAATTGAGGATACCTGTCCTCCACTGGGAAGTCGTGGTACGCTATTCTTCACCAGAAAATCATGCAGCAGCAGGTTCTAGGAAGGTCATGTCATTTTTTCTTTTTTTTTTTTTTTTTTTTTTTTTAGATGTGGACATAGCCATGGATCCCAACTTTTTTCTGGTAGTATCTGTGTTGCATTGGTATTAGATGACTATAGCATACATGAAAAACAGATGTCATTCAGGTGTGTTGCAAAGACTGTATGATGTTTGCCTAAGCATTTGAAAGGCTGGGGAATGAGGAAGAGGGTCAGAGGTCACAACAGTTGTAGTAAATTTTTCAAAATAATATTTTTTCAAAGTAGTTCTCATTACTTCAGAACGCTCATCCTAATGTTCTCCACGACACAAGTGCCTAAATACTTCTGTAAATGGAGTAGACTCAGATTCAGAAGACAGCTTAAGTATCTAAAATCAGCAGCATGACCCAGAAAACTCCTGTTTAATGCCTAGCTGTCTGTAGGTCTAAGGTTTCTAAGGTACCAAGGGCTGTGTTCTTTCACATACTTTGATCTGCATTCATTACGACAGAGTTGAATCTCTCAGCATGTTTCCCGCTGAAGCCACTTGAGATCTAGAAGCCTAAATGTTCCTCTGACAGTGCTGCTGAAGGCCCTGGTCTGTCATACCTAAGGCACGTTCACCACACTGAACACTGCACAAATTACAGTAATCACAACTGCTTTCACTTATTGAGCAAGAAAATGAAGGTCTGAGCGGGTGAAGGATATAGGATTTATGGCAAAAGTGGACTGGAGATAAAAGATCTCCCGAGGGAGGGGAGTCCTGAACAGCCATATTGTACTGAAGAATGGCTAAACATCCAAAAATAGTTCAAGGAACTGTCTCCCAAATGAATACCATCCTCACTCTATGCAATGCTTGCGTTCTCTGTTGCTTTTTTCTAACTACGTTCTTTGATAAGCAATAGCACAGCTACACAGGATGGGTAGAGAAAGTGTTGTCATAGCGTCCATTAGCAAGCAAATAGGTTTCACGTGCATATTCTAACTCAAGCTGCTTGATCAATACTGGGCTGTATGTTTACCACTTTCTGGCTCTTTTAGATCAGGAACCTCTATGCTGCTTTCTGGTCTGTTGCTTCTAACTGCTGCCCTACCTCACAGGTTTATAAATGTTCAGACAAAGCAGAATTGTCTTTACCCCTGACACATTCAGAGTTTAGATCTCTGCCCAACAGGCACTGTCACAAAGTTATTGCTGTGAATTCACTGCTGGGGGAGCCATTGTTGGCATACTTCATCTGCAGTATGCCAAATGTGGCGTCTTAGGAAAACAGGTTGATCCCTGTCCTGAGTATGTCGCAGTTTGCAGAACCAGGGGCTGAATACATAAAATGGATGGAATGTCTGAAGGGACAGGAAAGGTGTCATGTCAGACACAGGGAAATGGAAATGGGAGACTGTGGTAGCTGCATGTTTGTGTCAAGCTGATCTGGATGCTTCATTGCTTCTAGATGGCATTAGATATTTTTTGGGGAGGGATCGTGAGCTCACAGGAGCTTTCAGAGCTAAATAATTAATGAAAATATGTAAAAATAAAAACTGAGTGAAGGTTTGAGAGAGGGCAAGCAAATGGGGTTTTCCTCATTTTCAGTTCATCCATTCAGTCTCATGCTGCATAGCGGTGGCTTTGTAGTCACTTCTGTAAATGGGATGAGCAGGTCTTTCTCACAGCTGGTTCCTAAGTCTTCCTCTTCCCAGACACATAGGTATCTCTGTCCTGCTTCCCTGTACAAGCTGCTGAATTCTAATTTCCTGGTTAAAATAAGTGTTCAAGGAGTGCTGGGACTTTGCTTCTTCCCAAACAGTGCTGCCATTCAGACACCTTTCACAATCAATTGCATCAGAAAACTTCAAGCAGGCATATATGAGCTGAAAGTTAAATGAATTTTTGCTTCAGGCCCAAAGGACCAAAACTGAAAGTCTTTTGGACATATCTCCTTGTTCTCTACACATGGGATAAGGTTAATTCCCTGCAGATAAAGTCAAACCTTATGTACTCATTTTTCGGATACAGACAGTAAAGAGTTCACTGTCACTTTAAAGGGGGTTGAATCCATCCTCTCCTTTGACAGCAGAAGTACTGTAGCAGACTCATTTTCATATCTCATTCAGAAAGCAGATGAGATGTGAATCAACTTGTTTGACAGATGAACTCCCTAGAGATGATTTCAGTTTGTCACAGTATGTGTGGCTTCTTTACAGTTATGGCTGAGCTACAACAGCGCAAAAGACTGGCCCATAAATGCCAGCCATTCTGCTTTCTTTAATTTCCAGAATATAAAACACTGTGTTGCCTAGTTTTAAACATGAAAAACATAATTAGAAACTAAATCCTTCCCTGGGAAAACAGACGCCTCTTCTGATGTTGCTTTATAGTCAGACAAGAAAAACAGGAAAAAGAAATCACAAAATGGAAGGAAGATGGGGACTGTGGGTTTTGGTTGGTTTTGATTGTTTGTTGTGTTTTTTTCTCTTTTTTTCCTCAAACTCTGAAAGAGATGAGCTTGAAAGGGAGATCCCATGTGCCTGCTCTCTCCTTGTCTCGAAAGTGGATGGTTCAGAGCACTGAGCAACTCTGTACCAACACTCTCTACAACAGGCAGGGGGATGACTTAGTGTCGGGAGCACCAGATGTATGAAATAGCAAAATGCAGGAGAGATGTGGCTCCTCATGTAGCATGTGTGCCCCTTTCTGCTGCAGCTCTTCAGGTGCCTGTCACCTCTCTTAGTTTAACACTGGATGCAGGTTTGGTTCTAAAAATGTCAGAGAGGAACCATGTGGCTTCCTGGGCAATGAAAACCACTTTGCTGCAGCATTCACAACATTTCAACTCTTTCAGAAACCTACCGGGTTCAGTCTTAAAGTGCGATAGATTCTCACTCTTACTATTTTTATTGGAAGACTGTCCCAGACTGTTGCACCTCCCTTGGTCACAAAATATCTAAATTTCTTTTGAGGTAAAACTATGCTGGTTTATGTTCATTTGTTCTTGAACCAGTATGATCTTTTAACTTTTAATGTCCTTCTGTGTGTTTTCCATCAGCACATTTTTTTTAGCAGTGCTCTAATAAGCTTAGAAAACTAAACTGCTTGTTTTCTCTCATTTAGTCCTTACAATTGCTTGTTTTCCCCCTTCACTATAAAATAAAATAGACAAGGCAAAATAAATACTGGGTAATTTTTATGTGGAAATCAAGATAAGGAATAGGATGGTTCAAGTCTTTACTGATCCACATCCTGAACCCATTTCTTCTTTCCATACAACTAAAGACTTCATGGGCATAGGAAAATGACGCAAGATTGGTGAGGAAGACTGTGAATGCAGACTTGTGGCTGAAGTGTAGAAAAAACTCATATATACTAACTGTGTTTTAGCCTTGTGTGTTGGACAAGGACAGCATCTATGTTGATATAACATAAGTGTGTGATAGACTTAGAGGTACCCTGTTGAACACACTCTACCTGTGTGAATGCTTGAAATACAGGCACAACCAGCAGATTCAGTGATCCTCTAGCATGGACCAAACTCTGCAGTGCCTCCATCCCCCACTTTTATGCTTCTGCCTGAGTGCTGCTTTGAGGATCTCACAGTTGACAAGGTAACAAAAATAAATTTGCTCTTTCCGTTTTGTCCATGGTTTTGTGGTTGTTCCTGTGTCCTGCCTATGCTGACTCACAAAATTAGGTATCTAGGGTTTGTAAAAGGATGCATCTTTCCTATTTTCCCCTAATGTTCTTGGGTCAGAGTAGGTATCTTTATTCTTGCCTGCCCTGAATAATTTGATAGATGTCACGCATAGCAAAACCTACTGCGGCTTTTCTTCTCCAACTGACCCTGCAAATGTTCAGTTTGCCATGCTGGCCTCCTGCACATCTGCAGGAACAGACCTTATAGGAAGGAGAGCTGCCCTTCTCTCTGTACATAATGGTGAGCTAAGAAAGATGATTTCAATACTGCCTCCAAATCTGAGATCTTTTGTGGTTTTTTTTCAAGACATCTATTAGATAATATACACATACAGTGTCTACAGCTCAGACAGGATTCCAGGACTCCCCTGAAAACTGGATTAACTGGCAGTTCCATTCTGCTACTCATTATTGCAGTTCATCCAATTTTCTAATACAAGGTAGTATCATTTAGTAGGAAGGGTTTAATGTCCATCGCAGATTAGCCCATAGCTGAGTGGTTAGAACATTGTCATCTCCCTGTTGCTTTGGAGAAATTTCTAATATAAACAACATAGTTCTAACAAGGGTATTCAATAAAGAAGAGTACTGCTCCTTTATCTTGAGAAGATGCTTAAGAATAATCTAGTCCTTTAAAAAAGTGTTGGAACCTATGCCTTGTTTCTGAAAGAGATGACCTGACAACTTAGCTTACAAAACAAGGCTTAAATGTTGCAGTTTCTCATTGGATTTAGGAACCTTCCCTTGCTTATCAATTAGGCAACCATCTCCCATGTTTCACCAGGGCCTCACAACAAGGTTTCTGTTGGTGTACTGACTCTTGTAAATCCCTTCCTGTGGAACCTAACTTAGGATTTCAGGCTGTAATTTGACAAGCAAACAGAAGGAACAAGAGACAGGTAGGAGTTAATCATTATAAGGACATGTAATTTCCCCTGTGGATGTACCCTCTGATGCATATTTGGAACAAGTTCACACATAGTGAACACAGGGTTATAGCTGTATTAGCCAGTCCTAGTTTTAGAAGCTTAGTAGTTATAGAGAAATAGATTTGTCTCATCATATGTCTAATTTATTCCCCCTCTATCACTTCGTTTGGCAACATGTGCAGTAAATTTGGGCTGTTGCTGTGGATGTTGGGTGAAACCCAAGATGCTAGCAGGGCCAAGGTAACAGAGAGGGAGGAGAAGAGAGAAAAAAAAAAAGAAATATTTATACTTTCTCCCGCTAATTATTATGTGCATGAAGTCTTACCAGCTGACCTTGTGACTCCTCTAAAACTGTATTGCTTATTAATCTCCTTACCTTTCATCTTTTGTGAATCTTTCATTGTCATTTACCAGCCTTCTGATCATCTGCTTTGTGCTGCTCAATCCATCATGAAGGAGGTGAGTGTCATACTGGAGAGAAGTGCCTGCTCTTTCCCTGTGTGCTCTCTCTACTGACTCTAACAATTGTCCTTCCCACTTTCCTGAATGTCACCTACAAGCAGTCCTGGCACAGTGTAGCTAGGGACTTCTGTTGCAGAAGATATTACCACGGCCATGTTTGATGGGAACAAATAGCATGTAGAGAGGTCTTTGGAACAGAAGTGTGGGAAGGACTGCACTTCTCATCCCTGGGGAAATTCCAACATCAACATTTGTTTTCCCCTTGACTTGGGCGGGGGGAAACAATTTTATTTTTTTTTATTTCTGTGAAGAGCAATGGGTAAAAGTGTAAACAGCCTTGTTGAGTTCATCTATAAACTTAATTGAGACATTAAATTTTCATCCTGTTCTTACGTGGCACACATAATCCAATGGCTAAGGGCGTATCTTGTCTGTAAGCTGCCAAATGATTTATGGTTTGAGGCAAAGCTATTTGTATCTTTCTCCATCCAGCCTGAAGGACCAGATCCTGTTTCTCTGCTGTGTCAGAAATCATCAGCACAAGTCCAGAGGCTGTCTAAACCTCCTTTCTTTTGAGCATTATACCATAGTAAGATGGTATAACTACTCTATCTCCCAAGTTCTCTGCAGATATTACTTATTCCTTAATTGAAATCATTGGGGAAAAAAGATTCAAAACACCATTTCATCAATATTTTCCATATTTTTCAGTACTTTAGCATAAAATGTTGACTGGAAAACCCTGTGATTTTCGTGAAATGACATTGGACAGCTGGTGTCACACTGTCTAACCATCAGGAGTTTTCCCAGTGAGCAGAGAGTAGCAGTTTTGTTCTCCTCCCATAGCTTTCTAAACCTCCTACAGTATTTGAGCATCTTCTCCTCCTCCCATCTGTTCCCTATACATCCCAGCACATGTATCCCCCCCAAACAGCTGTCTTTCCAGATCTCCACAGCATCTCACCTGATCTCACTCCTGATACAATTTTTAGAAAACTTCATAATAAAGAAAGACTGGTTAAGTGAAATAGATGCAGGTGTAGCAAAGAAAGATAAAGGATAAACATTATTTTTTCAATTGTCTTAATTCTAGCTTGAGCTGATAGAGGATACCTAGTGCTTTCTCTACTAAATCGATGTGTATCCTTGTACGCTTTGTTCATTAAAGCAAATTTGTACAATGTTTCTTTTGCTCCTCAATGTACAGGCCTTATAGTAGTGGTGAAATGTAAAAATTATTCTAATGAAAGAGAAGAAACTTCATAGAGATCACTTTGGATGACAGTACCAGTTTTAATTTTTTCATTTATTCTTCCAAGTAATTGTTGTGAATTATATTCTAGACAAAACTTCCAGAGAACTGAAACTCTCCAGTATCAAAGGAATTGAAAACAATAATTCATTTTACTTAGAAATGTTTTGCCTAGAAACTAAAAAAAAAAAGTTATTTAGGAATCTTTACAGTTATTCTATGTTCAATTAATGTTTAAAAGCTATTGTCAAATGTGCTTGTTAGAAGTGAGAATGCAGAAAACACTAGCCTATTATTTGTGACAATTCCATATTTATTTAATGGGTGCCTTATCCAAGCAATGATTTATGCCACAGAATGTGAGTCAAGGCTGTACAGCTTTGTAACAAAGATTAATATGCAAAAGTTACAAGCTGAAAATGTTTGAGTTTTGAACAGTCGCTGCATATTTCATGGCATGCCCGGAATGCAAAAAAACTTCTTTTCCTTTATAAATCCCATCGTTCATTTTCAAATCCAAAGTGTTCCGCCAGTGGATCAATTTACCTTCTAGTTTCATCTCTTGACATATTGTTGTCCTTCTTAGTGGACTTTTATGTCCTGTTTTCCCATTCTAAGCTGCTTGAGTTCTTTTTCATATGCTCCTCTCTTGATGACGTTTTTGCCGCTGCACATCATTTTCAACATTGTTTTCTCTGAGTTCAATGTACTTTCATCCGAGATTCCCCAAAAATAGCTCTGTAGTACGTATCTCGCACACTCCGGTTAATTACATCAAACCACTGCCTTACCCAGTGCCACTGCCTTACCCAGCACCACTACAAAACTTTTAAAAAGTTCACTTTTCTCACTAAAGGCGACCCTAAATGTTTTGAATATCCATTAAGAGATTTTGTGTTCGGAGAAGTTATTTAGAATGACTGGAACTGAACGACAACAGATATTTTTTTAAATTAAATTGCATGTTAGTTATCTTGACCATTCTCTACAAACAAATCCTCTCAAAGATTTCTTACTATTTAGTGAGCTTATTAGACTGACCATTGATCTAAAAAGTGGGAAAACCTCTCCTGCAGTGCTTTGTGGTTTCTGCATCATCAGTGTGAGAAAAATGTGTCAAAATGTGTGCTCTACCACTACATGAATGGTTCAGAAAACCTGAAATACCTATCTATCTCCTTGAATGGATAATGCTCCCATGTGAAGATACACATAGGAAAGGACTTATAAAGATGGTAGAAATTCACTAAAATAAGGTGGTTAGTCAGATGTTGATGACCTAGCTTTCCATTATCCTAAGACAATGAAAATCCAGTGAATTCAATGAAAATTCAGTGGATTCAAGGGAATTCACTGAATGAATCCAGTGAAAATTTATTTATGTTATCACCTGACCTACTACCTGCCAGCTGGGCAGCTGCAAGACCCTTCAGAGACCTCCTCATTTTCAGACATCTGCTCATTTTTTCTTCCTCTTTGGTGTTTATGAAAGAATTCTGTCTCACTTTAATTTTTGTGTTTATGTTTTAAAGTCTTGTTATTTTATGTTTTCATATTTTGCTTGATTTAATGTTCCTCTAAATTTACTGCTGTACAGGTGGCATAAAAGCCAACTTTGTTATGAATAAAATAAAGGAAGGTCAGACACTAATGTAAAGAGGGCAGAATGCCATCAGATATTGACTGTAACTGCAAGAAATTAATGACTGTTTGTTGACAGAAAGACATAAATTGCAAGTAAAGCCATTGAGTTAAAGCTAAAGAGAAAACAGTTTTTACACAGAAATCTTCTCAAATGTAGGTTAAACAATCAAATTTGCTTAACAAAGTGCAGGTTGCTTGCCAGGAACAAGGATGAGATTTACATACCAGGCTCTGCAACACAAAATGAAGTGTACAAGGTAAAGTGAGAAAGGGATGGAAAAAGGGCCTTTACCAGCCGCTGTAAATAGCTCCACTACCCACAGATGATCCTCCAATACACGTATGTGTGAAGACAAGTAATCAAAATAAGGTGTTGCTCTTTTCCTGTCTGCATCAATCATTTTACTTAATTATCTTTTTGTTCAAGCCTCATGACTTCTGTAGTTTACTGCTTATGACAGTTTGCTGCTGAACTGTGCAATGCTGTGCTGATGAAGTGCCCTCTGGATGTGGTAGTACCAGACCCTCCACAGTCTCAGTCTGTGTCTGTGGGACCTACTTCCCTATTAGGATGTCATTCCATCATCAGATGGAATCATCGTGTCTCCTTGTGACTGAAGAGCTTTCATAAGTCCTGGGCTTGTGAGGAGAAGAGCATTGCCACATCGAAGAGTAGCAAATAGCCTACACTATTGTTCTAATTCACAAAAAAGATTTATATAAACATGTACTTATTCATGTCTTGGGCCATAACTATAATTTTTGTTGATGAAGGAAATGGCTTTATTTATACTTGACAGACTTTGAAGTATTGGGTTCACTGCTGATGGGCATGGTTTCTTCTGTAGTACGTAGGCTACAGAATGCTTTAAAGGGCAATAATTCATCTAAGTCCCCTGCAGAAGAGAGGGATGGGGGATGACAGAGCTCAGCTTCCATGATGACTTTTTAAATATTAAAGCCCATTAATGTCGTGTTCCAAATCTAAGGTTACGATTCTTCTTAAAGACTTGCGCTTGAGGCCTACTCTTGATGCTGAAATCTAAACACGCCAACAGTTATTATGTATGCTTCATAAATAACAGGAAAGCAAGAAGAGGGACACCCCATGATTCAGTATCACACTGATGTCTGCAGCTACTTCTGTGAAGAGGTGCCAGCTCTGCTGCTCCAAGGAAAATCCCACTCCTCATGTATATGGGGCACAGACACCTTCCTTCATCTGTCTCTGAGTACTGAAATGCTTTGGGGGTGAGAGTGGCTGTTAAGGTGGCAAAAAGGAAGGACAGTATTTAGGCAAACATTGCAACTTTTGAGAAGAAACAGGGAAATGCTGATTTTCAGAATATCAGTCCTCAGCGTATGCTGGTTTTCTCAGAACTTTCACCTAGCGCTCATTCTAGTTAAATGTTTAAAGGAAACATAGATCTGTTGCTTTCAAATATATTGCTAATTCATAATTGATTAATTTCTGCAGCGCTTCCTTGCTGGGGTTATCAAATCATATTTTATACACTATTGACTTTAATCTCTCAGCGGTCTCATGGCTCACGTACAAGAAGTTTCAACACAGCTCATTCGCCATCACACAAACTGAAGGAGAGTTGTGGTAATTCAGGTCAAATATCCAACTCTGGCTAGGGTCCTGCAACTTGAACAGATGGGTTTCGTCCATTTATCCATTCATCTTTGCAATACATAGATTTATTTTTCCTACTGAGAAGCTTTTTGTAATACACAGGCATATTCCACAAAGCAGAAAAAAAATAGCTTTCTTCCTGAATATTGTGCGTGCCAAATCCTTGTATATGGTGGTGCTACGTGTGGGGAATTGTTGACTCAAGTGCCTGGAGAGGAGCTACTTCCAGTTAATGCTTTTCCTGTGTTGGGTCATTTATAAAATTTGCACTTAGTGAGGTAGCACTGGAGAACTTGCTCTCATCAAGGACAAAATAGTGTCTCCTCCTCCCAGCTGCTGTTTTTTGTGGCATTTGTAGTTTCTTACTTCTAAAACCTCTGACTACCTGTTGGATTTAATTGACCAGTTGGTTAAATTAAATGGAAGAGAACAGGGAGAGGGGAAAGGCAGGATGGAAAGATGACAGGGTATTATCTGTAAAGTTCCCATTCCCTAAGGTATTTCTTTACCCTTAAGGCATTTTTTTTTCTTTTTGTAATTCAGATTGTATGTTTCTTTTCTTTTTTGATTTCTTGTTCTATCAGTATAGGACTTTTATAATTTGAGGAAATATCAGCAGAGGCATATGAGGTCACTGTGCCGTAATGCCAGTTTTCTCTGTAAGGGATTGGGTTGTGGGTTTTTTTTTCTCTGCTTTTTGAAACATCAAGCTGTATACTGCAAACCGCAGACTTTTCAAGCTAGCAGGAATATAGTGCAGGGCAGAGCACCTCTGGCACTGCTTGTCACTTGATAGTGGAAAGTCAATTTCTGGAGGCAGGGGTTTGGCTGCTCTTGAAAGCAAACTTGAACTTCATCTTAATTCAACTCAGGACTTCTTCAGTGGTGGTAGCAGTCCTAAACAGCTATTTAAAGCTACCCAGATGCCTTGAGCCAAACACTCACACAACCTAATTTTACAAAGCTTTTGATCTCTCATCTGGAGCAGCCTTGTCATTGTTAAAATGAATTAAAACTGAAATTGTCAGGCACTTTGTGTGATGTTTTAGGTGGACTACCATGCACTATATTGCTTGCGTGGTACCAACTCATTTTGGAGAAGGATGCTGTCTCTCCTCTTCCCCTCCCATGTCCTGAATTGTCTCTCTCTTACAGTGGGGTTTAATCCACCATGAATTCTCCCAGCTCCAGGTAAAGCCAGGGTTGGGGAAGGAAGGGGAAGGTGTGGATGTCACTTTTGTGCTCATCACTGATCTTTACCTGGGTGCACCTTAGACAGGATCCCTCATGGAGGCATATGCTCTCGGGAGCATCTTGGTTCTTGTACCCTGGGCATGGACACTCTTTGACAGAGGGCTCGCAGCTCTGTCCTGGCTGATGCTAGTGAGAGCACGCACAGCATGACAAGGGTCACTGAGCTCTGACAGCATCTCTCCCTTCAAAAACCCTGGAGAGAGGTTTAGGTATATTCTTTCCAACTAAATTTGCAGTGGTAGAAGCAAGAGCTATTAGTGGCTTTTCCACGTGGAGTGGGCAGTCCCAGCCCCTCTGGAGCCCAGCCTGGGCTCTGTGCCCCAGCGGTGTTCCTGGGTGTGTAGCACCATGCAGCGCAGCGCTGCCCAACAGAGGGACACCATTTCTCCATCCATGAAAGCAAAGAAAACACTGTGAGAAAAGCTGCAGCCAACACCTCAGAACACACTCTGGTATAAGTTATAAAGTGTGTCTGTGTCCTTTCTGTGGGATGCAGGCAACATGCAGTTAATTAAGGCTTAAGCTGTGATTTTTTTTATGGCACATCTTTTCTCTAGGGGTAGGAAAAGGTGGGCTCAATCTTGTGAATTTTTTTTTCTTACTCTGACCTGAAGTTAGGCTGATGGTAACAGCAACCTTTCTGTTTAGCATTCTTAGTTACTGCCACATATAGAGCAGGCACTTCACTTACTGCACAATGCTTGGCAATAGAGAAAGAGAGGATATATTTTTCTATCAGTGTAATAGAGGTATATTGGGAATGACAACAAAAATTGAATATAAGGTCTAACAAAATGTATTCCCTAGATCCTACTAAGCTCTACAAGCTCAGAAAATGTCATGAAAACAGGCTTTAAGTATGGTATTCTTTGCTTCTTAAATAATATTAGAAGAGGAGGAGTAAAATGGTTATGGGTTTGTGGTTTTTTTTTCCTGAGGGAAAATACTTTTCAAATAAATTCTAGACCTTCCACATATAGAACATGTGAAAATAATTTTAATTCACTCTATAAAATTAGCCAGAGCTGTTCAAGAGACAATGGCATGTTGGCAATTCTCTGTAAGATGTACCTTTCAAGAACAATGTGCGTCCCTTTAAAAACAGCTAGCATGGGGTCACGAATTCACTAAACCATTGAGAATAGGCATAAGTAAGACAGTCAGTGTGCTGATTCTCTGCACAGAGGTGTATTGGATCTTTAGGGAATGGTAGGCTATTCTTTTTATAACCCTGACCTGAGATACAGCTTCAGCTCTCCACATATATATATGGGCAGACTTGTGAAGAAAATCCAGATTTATTAGCCTCCTTATAATTGTCTCCACAGGCAGAGGATGTACATTTGACCTGGCCTTCCTCATCCTTCCCCACCCAAGTAGGTATGCAGTTTATTTCACAAAATGCACAGAAGCAAGGAGAAGTCGCTCACCACACGGTGAACACCCACAAAGTTGCTTCACAGAACCTTCACTGCCACGGTGACTTTACTGGCATCTGTAGCTCACTTCTTGATAAAGGCAAGAAACCACATAGGGGAGACCATGAAACCTTTGCTATCACTTTTTGCATTTTTTTTTAAGGCTATTTGAAACACTGCCGTGTGCTCACGCTGGTTCATGCTCCCTAGTCTCTGCATGGGGCTTGAATAGTAGAATTGCATCAGTTCTGCTGTGTCTGGTGCTTTGCCACAATTTAAGGGTCCAAACTTTAGCCATTGTAAACTTACTCTTTCATATTTGCCCTTACCTAGAAGCTGGAGGTGGAGGGAGCCTGCCCTCTCATCATATTCGATGTGGGGTTTCTCTATGGGGTGTTCATCAGTGCATCATCCAGAGGGGCTCCAAATGACTGCAGTGACAGATCTGACATTGTTTCCTCTCAGGAGACTGCAGAGAGGGCACGGCACATAGGCTGTACACCTACTCTGCTTGTATTTACTCTGTCAGCTTTTACACATCTGCATCGAAGTGCAGATGCTAGACAACCGAAGTGGTAAGCAACAGCAGCTTTCAAAGGGGGAATGTGAGATGAAGGATGTCACCTTTCCTGCCTTTGATAAAGATCTTGTGTCAGGTTCTTTAGGAAATTTTGACTTGCAGCAGTCTCCTGAATCTGACAACTTGACTCTGCAGTCTGGACATCCAACCTTCAGCTGAATATATCTTCCCTTTGGGACTGTCTTCTCTAATATAAACAGTAGATTCAGACTCAATCTTATATGCCTCCTAATTGCCTGCTTTTCTTTAAAATCCCTTTGATAACAGTTTTATGAAATGGTGTCATTAGAGCAGAAGTTTCATGATGTGCATAGAGCTGGTCAAGAATAACATGGAGGAGGGCTCGCAGAAGGTTTTTAAAGCTTGATGTGTATTATACCTTTTTTTCTATAAGAATGAAGCCTTCTCATATCTACTCTTGTCACAGATCTTCACTGAAACCTCAGTCAGACTCTAGAGATCATAAAAAAGGTGGCAAGATATACATGCATTTGTAGCCTTGTGTCAGTGATGTTACTCCTGATCATGAACTCAGGCTGTAGCTGGAGTTAATCGCAGAAAGGATGATCTCAAATCTTAATCACAAGGTAATTATTGGCCTCTTTGAAGTTTTTTAACTCCATTTGCTTGACAGTGCCTAACAAAATGCTGTTTCTACAGGTTGTCTTTGACCTCAATTGCAGTTTAATTACTTCCTACCAAAGGAACTTCTGTCATTCATGCTCTGAACCTGATTGATAAATACATGCACTTCTTTTTTTCTTAAATAATTTGCAGTTAAGTTTCTTTGCTACTATCAAGGATAGCAGTTTGTGCGTCTGCAAAGGGAAGTACTCAATAAGAAATATGGCACAGCTGCAATGTATCGAGATGAACTTCAGTACACTTGGGATCTTGACTTTGTTTTCAGTGGTACTTTGAGGCTTGATTTAGCCTTTTAGATATAGCACTGAACTAGAATCAGCAATTGCACAGTTCAATGAAATTTAATTTGGTCAATTTAATTTTCAGTTTTGCTTTTATACATCCTGTGACTTAATCCATCTTGAGAAAACAGTGGCATGGTTGGAAACTTTCATGTGAAAATCAGTAGAAGCAATATTTTTAAAGGATGCCTATTTTTAATACAACAGCCTCTCTAGGAGAAAAATAAGGCTCTTTTGAATTTTCATTGAAATTTCAAGTTCAGATAGCTTAAGTACACTTGAGAAGAGCCCAAGCCTCTGAAGCATTTTTACCCCGATCATTTTCTTCTATCTGGGTGGATGTAAAGACAACTACTCTCTGAGGGACACTGCGTGTTAAGTTCGTTCCTACTTGCCTCAGAGTTTGGTCTTAATTTCTTGGTTTTAAAAACCTAATCTGACAAAACTACTGATTTCACATCAGACTTTAAAAGAGGTGAATGATTTAAGGTTTAGGCTTGAATTTTAGACTAGGTCTATCTGTCTTTCAGGCTGGAAACCAGAAGGAAAAATATACCAATTTGTTTTAAATAAATAACTCAGGGAGAGGTAGAGAGTGCAACTGTGTCTTTTTTTTTAAAAAAAAAGCTTCTTAGGTCTCTAGCTAGGTTAGCCTTTTAGTTAGCTGTCCCAGCCATTGTACTGCACCTGAGGAAAACTGTATTCTGCACAAGAATCTGAGATTCGCAGTAAATGGGTTGGTTCTCTGAACTCGTTGGTTCCCAGCACTAGGAGTGCTGTCCTGTTGCATAAAAAGAACGTATTTACCAGTGCACGTGGCTATTTGGCTAAATTATTGAAGTACAAACCTCAAAGAGAAGGAAATTTGTCAAAAAACAAAATACATGGCTAGCTTTATGTGTTCAGTAAGGTCTGATCCAAAATCCACTGAGGAAGGTGCAGTACATTTCTGAGTGATATTGAAGGGCTTTGGCCCACGAAATGTCAATGGCTTGACAACTCAGATCAAATTTTCATAGACGTTTGCACATGTGACGGTGCAGATGAGTGCTCAGTGGGTTCTTTTGCCTGGCTTTAGCAGGTTTGGCATCTAGCTGTCGCTGACAGCAGTGGCAATCAGATACCTAATTCATCACATTTGCATGGGTGTCCCTTTATCCAGGAAGAAGGGTGGTCAGTGTTCTGTCAAATAATTCCACTTTTGGCCTGTCTCGGCAAGACTCCAAATGTGCTGTGGATGCATAAGGGTCAATGCCTACACTAATGACTGAATTTCCAATTATGAGTAACTGGTTAGTACAAGAATTGAGTGGAAGTCTTAATCGCGTAAAACCGACAGTGAGTTTCATGTTCCATGACCATATTTTGTGCCAAGTCATGGTGTAGCTCTCACTGTTCTCTGGCTGATGCCTTTTTGGGTGCCATCTGTGGCTGAACCGTGGTCCTTGTGTAAATGAGAAGACCATGTTCCCAGCCAGAGAGGTTTCTTCAGAGTGACACAGCTGCTTTTCAGTGTCTGACTGCACTGTGATGAGAACCGGACCTGGAGACAACACTGAGCCCCCACAAAAGCTCTGGGGCGAGGAGGGGAGGGCTGCATCATGGTTGCCTGCACTGAGCGCTGTCTCTCTGCTCCTTAATATCTGCCTCTATTTTCACTCTTCTCTTCTCTCTAAGCAAAGGCGTGTTTCATCAAAAGGAACGCTCTGCCAAAATTGAAACATATAGATAAATGCCCCCTCTCTTCTGCCTGCATACATAAGAGAAAAGCACTTACACATATCACGTGAAAACAGAAATAATTTGGTGTTTGATTGCACATCAGGCTTCCCAAAATGCATTCTCATCAGACATTCAGGAAACATCATGGGTTTATTACCAAGGGAAGGATTTCGCTTTTATTATTTTTGTAAGGGAAAATTGTTCTGGATTCTATAAAATACAGTCTTCTAACTAAAGTGACTGTTTGTTTTGAAACCTTTGGCATGAAAGAAATTAACATTTCAGTGTCACATCTTTTACAATTGCAGAGATTATCTCTAGTTAGCTGCTGTGAAGCAGGGAGTTCTTGTTATGTTTATTTGTTTAGAAGTACCCACCTCAGGTTCAAGGCACTCATGTAATACACTAGTACAAGATGGTGGGAAAGCATTCAAAAATATTGCACACTCCACTGATGCCCCACAAAATCGTTTATTTTGCCCGGTGATGCTAAAGCTATCAGTGCATATTTAAGTTGCTACCCAGAACAGAAAGGGGGAAGATGACCGTAAATGCATTTTGCCCCTTTTGGCTCCCTCACAACTTCCTTTTTTGAGTTTCCACATCTTCATTTCTTACCTTTATTTTCTCCTCTGCTCTAGACTCCCCTTTCTTCACTCAAATTCTCTGTTCTTATACATATGTAAGTGTCAAAACCCCTTGTGATTTTCTTATTCATGCTCCACTTTCCTGTTTCGCCTATATACCCTTGGTCCCTGATCTCTTTCCATATTTACTTAGTTTGGCTCTATCACTCCCGCATTTTTTATTTTTTTTTTAATGTTCATTCTGCTATGACGGACAGATTCCTTTTCTTTTTGCAGGAACCCTCAGAGACCTGATGGTACCTCTGTTTTGACCTTTTCCTCTACTGAAAACCAGGAATGAAACCCTTACAGTGGGTTGCAAAGCTGTTCAGCAGCATGGAAGGAGTAAACACATTGGGGTATTTGTACCCTAGCCTTCCTGCAACAACACGTCCTTCTGCTCTTCTACAGCATGGGAGCAGATGTGGAATCTAGAAACAGGGATGTCTGGGGTGCATTCAGCCCTCATCTTCCTCTCTTTGTAAAGCAGGATGGTGTCAGCTTGATGGCATCTGTTTGCAGCAGCTGTAAGTGCTTCTGTAGCCAGCTTCTGGGCAGGAAAAAGCTACATCCATTTTAAGTTAAAGCAGTACAAAGTGTAGTGATAGAGATATGCTCTGTGTGAAGTGCTCTTAACAGGAGGCCTGATCCAGCATCCATTAATTTAATGGGCAGTCCAGGGGTGACTGGAGTAGGCTTCCCGTGGGGTCTTGGGTCATCAACCATCTCACAGCTCTGCAGGCTGCCTGCTGCCAGGGAGACCATTCGGACCAAAACAATGATCAGTGGGCCTAATTCTCTTCATCGGCACACATTAATTCATCTGTCCAACATCCTATCAAGTTTATAATCCCTGGAGACATGGAAGGCTCTGTTTTGAATGTAGTCAGTCACCTGTGGAGTATTGTAGACTTTGAAGGACCCCAAAGTTTCTGAGGCTGCTCTCCAGCTATCACAGACTTTGTGTGCTCTATGTATGTACACTTAGTATAATTTCACCTTTTTTTCCACCTATTAAGGCTTTTTCACATGACTAAATTTCATCGTACAATGCCCAGCTATACCTGCTCTCCCAATATCCTCTACCTTTAATATTTTCATCTGCCTAATTCTTGTGAAAATAATTATTCTCTCCACAGTTTTTGATCCAGCTGTACAGTAGTTGTCAATATGTTCTAAATATCCCTTTTTATGCCCAATTACAGAGACAATGACTTCCAGGTGCAAGAGAAATGTGGAAATATTTCAGGCTTCTGCTCTGATGTCTCATGTTCAATCCCATGTACAGAAAAAGGGGCAGCTGTCAAAAAGAAAGCAAGAACTGCTCATTCTAGTTTGTACGTTCATGTGCCTGGTTTCTTAGAGATTTCTGTATCTCTTTCAAAATAATTTCCTTTTAACTTCTAGAGAGTGTTTATTTGCTCTGTAGTATACCAACTCCCAAGCCTTATTGTATGTCTTTCTTATGCCTGTAACCACAAAGGCATTTTCCACTTCTCCCATAATACAACTGTGATAAAGGCGTAGCAGTTAATCAGTAACTAAGTCCTTCTGAAAATTTCATTTTTCCTTTATTCTGATCTGAAACTGAGCTCACATTGAACAACATTAGGTAAAGGTGAAGTCTACGGAGGTAGATCACATAGTAGCAGGACAGGTATCATCTGAGGAGGACCCAATGAGCTGAAAAGAATAGCAGCACAAGAAGCTCATTTAATTTGACATAGCTATGAATATTTAACACTTTATAAGGAAATACAGGAATGCAATCAGCTTTACTCACTCTGATTATCTAGGAAGTACAGACTGTTGTCCCTGTGTTGTCTCTGTGAACTTCAAAGACTGAGGTAGCTGTGGAAGAGAAGCAGAGGCTCATGCAAAGATTGTCCAACCTCTACAGAGCAAACTTACTGTAAAAATTGAATTCCCAAAGTTTTTACATTGGGGGGTTACGATGTTGAACTGGATCACACATAATTTGCAATAGATGCTTAAGTTTTCAATACACAATAAATGTTTTCCTTCATGTATGCTTTTTGCTTACATGCTCTGTCATCTCCAATGTCTCCGAGCAGAATAACAGCAGACCTAAGACATGTTGAGATGCCCTGAACGCTCCAGGTCCTGCTGAAGAACCACAGGTCCCACTTCCATTTCAAAGCTGAGAGCAGAGAGGACATGGAGACAACACTGAGAATATTCTCCACCTCAAAATATTCTACATTGGGGTCATTCTTAAAACATTAACCTATCTACACACCATGCTTGAGGTAACCACAGACTTCAGAAATTACTCTGCATCCCCTGTTGATCCTCACAGCCAAGTAGTTCTTGCTGTGTCTCTCTGATCACATCTTAAATTTAGGTAGTTTGACTTAGGTCTTACATTCACTGATGTTTTTAAGATGGCTGCCATTTTACCTTTGATTTCTCTTAAGAAGTAAATAGGTAAGAAGATACAGACTAATTTTTCTCCTTCATTCTTTTCCTCTGATGGAATCAAATAGGTACAGAGGCTGCGAGAGGAATGCAAATCACTTGTTTTCCTAACACTGACACTCTGTGCATCAGCTCAAAATTCCCTCCTCCTTTCTTTGTGTGTGCCCATCTGAGTTATGAATGGGAGCAGAAACATCACTTTTGCACACCCTGCAGAGGCTTCCAAGGTCTCAGGTGAGAGCCAGGAGGGAACTTTTGAGTCCTCCTTCCTATATGCTCACACGTTATTGGCGTGAGGCTCAGGAAGAGGGAGCAGGAAGCCCATCTTCACTCCAAACTGGGACCCGGCGCAGCATGCAGAGGTCATACGCTGTCTTATAGGGGGCTGCATGGTCTCTGAGGCCTTCACACCCCTTTCTGCATCAAACTTTACCATATCCCTCAGGTTCCAAGTCAGATCCCAAGCTCACGCTGATCAGTTTGTGGATTTTCTACATGGATTATTGCTGCTTTTCTTCTTTTCCACCAAAAAGCGTTTGTTGAAGTCATGTAAAATTTGTTTTAGGAAGACAAACCCCACTTTTTGCACCATGTTTAAGCCTCACTAAGAAAAATACCACCTTATATTGTTTCTTTTGCTCTGTGTACTGCAAGCCCTGTGATACAATCTTAACTACTTTCAGAGGTCTCAGATTCTTCCTATTAAGTGCCTGCCCCCATCCTTGGCAAGTCTAACAGCTTGCAGATAAGTCTGACCACAGAAACTAAGTGCTTTGTGACTGGGCAAAATGGTCCTTTCTTCCCATAATTTACAATGCAGATTACTGAGATTATTGATGGATTCATTCGCTTGCCACCTTCACGCTATCGTGTGACAACTGTTAGCAAATACTGACTTTATTTATGGTGATGGCTGTAGTTTTGACACAAAACAAGGTTCTGGCCGAAAGATTCTCACCTCCCCCCTGTACTTTTATTCATTTAGATACAAAATTTCAACAATTCCTTTCCATGACTGAGACATATGAAAACCGTCGGGATGGTTTGTAAACAGCTTAAGCACCCGACCTTGTCCTAGATATGGGTTCTCATCCATTGTATGCTAGAGTACCTGTCTTCTCATATGATTAGTGTAAGACTGGTTTCCCATTATCCCTGGCTGACAAATCCTACCTAAGGGTTACCTGTCCCCAATCTCTCATGATTCCTCTCTCCTTAGAGGTTAAAAAACCTTAAAAAACCTCCTCTCCTTCCAAATAGTTTTTAAAGTAACAGCTAGAAAGCAAACCAAGATCTGTGTCATGCACGAACAGTCCATCCAGACAAATGATCCAGCTGACGCAAGTGTTGGACTGGTAGAGAAGTGGCTGCAGCGAGCCCCAGCCAGGGCAGAGCAGAGCCTGACCTGCCTTACATTGCTTCTGCTGCCAGTGGAAGTGCAGCAGAGGATCGGAGCCCAGCAGCATCCTCACCAAACACGAGACATCTTGCTGCATGACAAGTCCACGTATCCTCTTTCAATAGTCAAAAATGTTAGTATCCATTATTCTATGTGGCAAGGGTCAAAATATAAGGTGAAGACTCTTATCGACACTCCTCTTGTGCCATGCCTTTAATGCACTGACTGCATGTGGAACGTTTTCTGCCCCCCTGGATTTTGGTGGTGGCTGTGAGAGTTTTGCGTACAGAAAGAATCAAAGCCAGAGGTTGCAAACCCACCAGGATGAGGTCCTGCTTCCTGATGGGCAGGCAGCAGAGTACTGCTGCCTCCAGGTGTACTGTGGAAGCTAATGCTATACTTCCCATCAAATTACAAGAATTGGGAAAGCATTGCCAAGTCAGGCTCTTTATTTTGATGAACGCTGTGCTGAAACAGATGGCCATTAAACAAGAAGTTTGTTTGTTTGTTGAGTAAATAGATTGCACTGGTCTCAAATAGCACTCTTTAGCCCCCAGTGGAACAAATACACTTATCTGGGAGAAACTTCTGCTACTCCTCATTTTGAGTTTTCTGATCAGGAGATACCCAGCTATAATTCATAATTATCACTTTGGGCTTTTGATAACATACCAGAATCTTCTGAATAACAAAATGATGTGCGGACCTTTTTTCACAATGCGAGCAATTAAAGATTGGACAGACTTATAAAAAGAGCGGGGAATGAATGCTCCATTACTTGAAATCTTTAAATCAAGAGACTGTCTTTATAAAAGATATTTTCTGTATCAGTCAATAGTATGAACGTAGATGCAGGAGCCACAGAGAGGAATTCTATAACTAAGGTTATGCAGAAGGTCAAAAGAGATGGCCATAATGATCCCTTTGGGTCTTAACCTATCAATCAAAGGGCATTAAATTTCACTCACTGAGATGGATGTGTGATTATGCAAAAGAGAAGTACAAGGATTTCCCTGCTTGTAAAGGGAAAACCTGGAAAGAATAATAAACCTGGGATAAAAATATTATGCTGACCTTCTTTCAGAGCATCTACAAAGTTACAGTGAATCCTCATAAGGTTAACATAACTATCCTGGTTATTCCAGCTAGGATGAATGTTTAGAATGGAGTAGATTATGAATGTGAAATTGATTCTGTGACCTAAAACAACTGTTTCCTGATATTTGGAAACCCTTCTGCATTCACCTACAAGATGGACAATGAAAGATTGTTGTGGAGTTGTTGAGTATTTTAAAGAAGTTCACCTTCATACTTCCTATGCGATATTGGCCTATGCTTTCTATAACAGTGCGTTGCAAAATGGAGCTTCTGTGCAACCTTAGTCTCATCGATAGCCTCAAGAAACCTTTTTCTTCCACTGCACTGTGAAAAAACACGTGTTCCCCATTGGATCTCTGGGTCTAGAAACTCAAGAGTAGGACTTCCCCATGATAAGATGCAGGAAATGGAAAGAAAACATATTCATTTTGTCTGTTGGCTGGAGCTGCTTTTAAAAGCAGAGGGATGTGTGGGTGGAGGATGTGAGAAGGATATTTTGTACTGGCATATACATATGTAAACAGCCATTCAATGATTTGTAAAGACCTGAGCTGAACAGCACCCAAGAAATACACAATTTTTCTCCAAATCTCCAATATTTGAAAGCTGGTGGATTCAATTCCTGATAACTGCTTTCATCAGTAGGGCCACAGACCAAATATTTTTTAGACCATCCTTCAATCAGGGTAATAGATTGACAGCCATTGATTAAACAGTCATGTGGACCAATGCTGACTCCTTCTTTTTGGAAGGAGTTGGGCCCTGGAAATGGGAATTTCCAACGTCTACATGTATATGTTCAATTGTATTATCAATCAGCTGCTCAAAGGCTTCAGTATGTTGTCTGCTAGACTTGGAAAGGAGAATTCTGTTTGTGGCAGGTAAAGTTGTCCTGAAGGTTGCAAAAGCATCTCAATTTTATTTTTGTCTTGCTCTGCTATCCTAGTTCAAACTTTTCTTGGGTTTGGGCATAATGCCTTGCACTGTATGTCAAAGGAGAGCATCCCCATTAGAAAATTCCTGGGCCAAGCTAAGTCTTTTGGGTGATTGCCACTGTACAAGGGAACTTGTATGAATGTAGTTGTAAGGGCTTTATGAGATGTCTTCATATAGAAATTATGCACTCTGTTGGGGCACAGGAATTACTGCATTGCCGAAAGATTCAGCTGCTCAGCAACACAGCAGTTTTAAAGGTTCAGTGAGCATGGAGTTAGTAATCTATAGTCATGGTCTTTCATGTATTTTCTAGTTCTAAGTCAGGAACAGGACATTGAACCTTAACAGCTCTTTCCAGGGGCAAGTGTTGTGAGCCCGTGAGATAATTACTACACAGGCAGAGCAAGATTTTTCCTTTGAGTGGTGATAGGATTTCCCTGGACGTTGAAATGTGAACTAAGGCAGGATTGGAGAGAGTGGAGGTGTGAGGAAAAGAAAGGAATGGAAATGGTAGCTCTCTTCCTGCGTGGATGACCAAGAAAGAAAGAGGGTGGTTCACGGGGAAGCTTCTTACTTGTGAGAGAAGCAATATACGTCAAGGATGGTTAGTGAAGAGAAGAAGCTGTGGGGTGAATGTCAGAGAGCTCTGATTAAGTCTAAAGGGCATCAAGGAAAGCTAGAAAGCACACTAGCCTAGCACAGTGGGAACCCACCACACCACAGCCTCATGAAAATCCTTTTTTGTGTCACTTTTTGCCAGGGTTGTATCATTGATTTTTCCTTGGGAATTGACACTGTTACAACTGTAGCTGGTGAAAGATTTTTGGAAGATTTTTGGAGTGCATTGATGGAGTTCATTGATTTCTGCCATTCCAAGCAATACTTTGCTTTCAAATAAGACTCTGAAACACTAGTCCCAGAGTCCATTATTAATTCCTGATGTCATTAAGAGATGTCTTCTCTGTCTGCAATGCACTGACATTTATTTTATAAGGCACTGGCATGATTAGAGCTTTGATTTGATTTTCTAGCCAACATACTCGGCCCAAGATTCCCAGGAGCTATGTTTAAAGTTAGCTTCCTAAATTCATGGTTTAGTAATCTAGTAAAGGAAGTAATTTTTCAACGTTCTTTATACCTAGTTTGGCAGTTCTAGTATACCAGCTTCTCAAGTCTTTCTTTGGCTAGGCCATTTATTTCAGTGCCCAGTAAGGCATTGACCATTGTAACTCTTGGCCTTCCTCCCAAGAAGAGCCCTTCAGCACTATTCCACATAAAGCCAGGGAAAGCCTGGCAATTGCTCTGTCCACAGTCTTTCCTCCTCTGTTCTACCACAGTGTAACTCCCTTATGTGCAAAATCTGCAGTCTTTGACTTAGGGGTATAGACAGTCACCCAGGAACGCAGCAGGCATAGGGCAAAGGATCAAGACTGATACCAGTAAGGCATCGGAAGTTTGCAGTATAATCTTTTTCATGAGCCGCTCCAAAAAATGTACGTGTTGCTCTATGCAGTCATTTTCAAAAATACCTTCAAAATTTTCGCTTTGGTCTGGTTTGACTTTCTAGAGGCCAAATTTGATACCTACATATCGGCTGGGTGACCTGGTTCTCCTACCTGCACTGAATGGCCTCTTGAAATATATCCGATGTTTCCACCAGGTGTAAGGAGTAAATGAGGAGAGTAACTAGGCTAGACGAGGCTATAAAAATATACTTCTCACTCTCTAGACTGAAATACTCCAGTTCTTTCTGAACTCTCACCCTTTTTTCACACTGGGATGTTTACCAAGCATCAGAAGATTTTACTCTTTAGATCTAGGGTGCCTAAAAAGAGGTGTACTTTATGCCAACTACAAAGGACCTCAGAATCAGACCTTACATGTTTAATCTGGATGCGCAGAGGCAGACTGTTCCCCTGCTCATGCTTCAGTGCATTAACTAATCTTTAAAGAACAGGGATTAAGGAGAAGCTTTGCCCATGAACAGGTTAGCTCTGTCTGTGTAGCCCTGGCTGCACAAACTCATTCAGATCCCCCAGAGGTGTGTAGTACTGATGCTGTCCGGAGGCAAGATATTGGACTAGGCGGACCATAAGTGTCAGCCAGGGCCACAATTTCCAGGTAAATTTCCACTGCAAAATTATACTTCTCTCTTAGTTTTTTATTCCTTCCATGTGCATTACAAGTTGTTCTGTCTGTTGGTGTCTTGATATTGGTGTGTGGTAGTTTGAATGAGTTGGGGGTTTACCTACTCTTATGTAGTCAGTGCTCTTCTTTTCCATGGCTCTGTCTAGGAGCCTCTTCAACCAAGGGAGGCAGAAGAAAATGTGTCTGTGCCTGGAGGGCTGGCGAGAGGAACCCGCCAGTAAATGTGAAAGGCTGATCTACCCTCCTGAATTCTTTTACCTTAACTCAGGTTTTACTTAGCTATTCCAATACCATTCAGTACAAAGGGAGAACTACTTCTCACCACCGGCATTAGAAATAATATTTAACACAGAAAAACTTTGTACATGCTCTTCTCTTTGTCATATAAGTTACTAAAATATAGCAAGGGAAAATTCTTCTAGTATTGAATAGCATGAATGGATCTGACAGCATTACTGCATTTATCTGTCTCTCCCTAAATAGATACAGAAATATACAACTTCCACTATAACATTTCAAGCATTGGCACCACCTGAGAGCTCTTTGCAGCTGCAGCTTGTGCATTTTGCAGTAAAATTTCTCTCCCCTTCCCTTTTCCCTCAGCTTCCCCCGCCCTCAGAGGACTGACACGCTTTCCACTGACAAACGTTGAGTGTAGCTCCTGAGGATTTAGCATGTCAGGCTGTGTCTACACAGCTTAGGTTTCTATTATTACGCAATGGCTTAGAAGGCAGTGCTTTGCCACATAATTACAGAGCCAATCTGTATTAGGAACAGGAGTTTGGATGCCTCTTTCCGTACCAACTCTGTATTCGCCTCCCACCCAGTCAAGCCTCCTCCCTGACACTCTTACTTGTTTAATAGCTTCTTTTTGTACCATTTTCTTCCCTATGGTTTCTGATTTTCTTTCCTTTCCTGTGCTACATATTTGTTTATTTCAGAAGTGAGGAGTCGTTTCTGCACGGATTCCTATGCAGCACAAAGAACTTGCTGTATGTTGCATCGTCAGAAGAGGTAAGAAGAAATTCTTGAAGCTGCCTGCTAGTTCTCTCGTGTTTTTCTCTCTCTCTCTCTTTTTTCTCTTTTTCTTTTTCTTTTTTTTTTTTTTGGTGTGTGCACATTGCTTGTCTTACAAGCCGTGCAGGCTCTGCCATCTAGAGCACTTTGTGAGATCACTCCAGTTTGCTGTTTTTCCTTTTTCCATCTCTGCGTGACTGTGCGTGTGTATCTCCCTGTCTCTCGTCCCCCCTGCGATACTACTCGACCCCCCTCCCCAACACACACGCACATACAGAGAAGCTGGGCTTGCTAGTATGAACTTGAAGACTTGCAGTACCAAAATGCATGTGTTACCTTGGGATGCTCTAGGATCGGAATGCTTGAAAAGCCTGCAGGCTGCTTAGTCCTCCAAGACTGGGTTTTTTAAACCAAACAAGAAAAGGACAAGTTATTAACTTCTTTTTTTTTTTTTGTTCTTCTTTTTTTTCCCTCTCCCCTTCTCTTTTTTTTGTGCTTTGGATATTACTGAAAAAGGAATCTCAGGGATTCACACACTTGGACTTTACTGAATCAAGCTGCATCTGATAAACAATCTAGTCTTCATTTTGGTTTGCCAGAGATCAACCAGGATTTTTCTGATTATATCTTCTTTGGAAAAAGGATGCATGGCGTAGAAAGAAGGTCTAAGTGCCTGTCTGAGACTATTTTACCAAACCTGGGATAAATGTTACTTCTCAAAGGTAAGTGCAAGGGCTTTTTTCATATGTATATATAAAGTATATAGCTATAATGTAAACTATATATAGGTATGTACACAGAACATTTATACACAGTTATCTCTGATGGGAAAAAAATCTGTTGTGCATTTTAAAAGCACTGGAGAAATGTATAACTTTTTCTTCCTTTTCCTATTAGCCTAGATAAGATTGTTCATGTAGAGAAATCAATCTCAGTTTGGTTTCTGCTTCTCTCAGCATGAAAAGGCAGTTCAAAAAGAATATTTATTTTTTTAAGCGTCAATAGAGATTTTTTTCACGGCAGTTTTGAAACAGTGATGTGAGGAGGTTTGAAAGAAAGGATAATAATTTGGTTTCTAATACGGCAAAAACTGGGCAATAGAGTAAAGCTGTGAAAGTGATTTAATCTTCCTGGAGGAATTAGTAAATCCTGCAAAGCTAAGGAAGAACTTTGCTGGACAGATCAACTCTACTGTACACAAAACCACACAGTAAAAGAGTTGGGGACCTTGACAAACATCATGTGAAGAAATGGAAGGCATAGGAACAGCTGGAGAAGGGAGTAAAAAGCGTGGAGGGGCAGTGGGCACCCACTTCAGTGTCTGCTTTCACGGAGGTTGGTGTTCTTGGTAAGATGATGCCACTGATGATGGACATCCAAAATTGGCAAGGTGGGCATGTGGGGGATGGGGTACACAAGCAGGTATATGCTATGTCATGTCTGTCTGACGTCATCAGACATATATGCTCTCAGCAGCACTGAGTGTACTGAGAATTTGGGTGGGGGGAAACATCTAAATGGCAGCACAGGATAAGATGTAGCAAAATGGAAACTGAGTCTCTCCCTGACTTGAATGGACCTATGCACACTTTTGCATCACAAAGCAAGTGCATGACTGAAAAAAAAACAAGAAAGAAATGAAAGGGGAGAGCAGAAATCAGTGATGAAGTCAACAAGTCCCAGTATGATGGATTAGTAAACTGGAAATGTAAAGTGGTCAGTGTGGTAATGTATGTAAGGAAATGTTCTTAAACTGGGCAACTCCTTCCTACCCAAGGGACACATTGATTTATAGCATTGACTTGAAACAAGAATCATTTTTTGCCAGGGGTGATCTAGTCTTTTTGGGGCAGTATTTTGGAGTTACTAGGAGCAGGATTTATTTTATCTCCTGCATCTTTTGGACTAATAGGGCAGAATAACTCTTCTGACAAGAAGAGAGAGGCAAACAGTAAGCATCACTTTTAGTTCATACAGGCACAGTTAACTAAATTGACACCTCTTAACTTTATTACAATGTTCACCGTGGATAAGTTCAGCAGATGCAAGACAATTGTCACTGGTATTTTCTGTTCCTCAGGAAAGAGGAAACATTGCCATGCAGGGCATTAATTTTCTATTGGACCTTGCTGTATACAGAGGCTGTACTAAGGCAAATTTTGCTTGTGGAGAGAAGGAAGAGAGACAGATAATTTCTTTTACTCTTGCCGTGTTTCAGGCTGGTTACAGTTTCCTTGTTTACAGCTCACCCTGGGTTGGTGGTTGGTTTGCATTGCCTACAGATCGCCACTTGAGCACAACAGAGTGCTTTTTGTGTGCGCTCTGCTCATAGCTGCCTTGTCGCAGCAGCACAAAGCAGAGCTTCAGACCTTCCCTGAAACCGCTACAAATTCTCAGGGAGAGACTGGATGCAATAAAAAATAAACAACAGTGCTAGGAGGCAGGAAGAAAAAAGTGATGATGCTCAACTGAGCTGTTTTAACCTGTGAATCCCGGCACAGATCTGTATCACCTCTGGAAATCAGAGTCAGCGTCTCCCCTGCCCTCCCCAGCACAGCTCTGTTTTCTTTTGGGTGACTCTGGGCCCAGTGCCCCCCAGTATCTGGCAGTGCAGGGCACTGGCAGGCAGGCAGGCAGGCAAGCAGGCACCCCTGGGTGCACCACGTTGGGTGAGAAATGTGACCCATCCTCAGAGCCATAGCTTGCTGCTGATCTCTCTGCCCCGCACCGCTCTTCACAGCATTAGCGGTTTTTGTTTAAATTTCCATTTGGAATACAACTGATGATTTTTCCCAGTGGGAAGTACAAATAGGATGTGTAGCCTTGCCCCGCAGTCTCTGCTCTGCCTGCTGCTCAGGTGGACCTGAGCTCACAGCTCCCTGGCAATCCCTGTCAAAGTGCTCCTGCTCCCCTCTCTTTGCAGAGGATTCTGGCCACTGACTAAATCTTGCAATGTAATGATAATAAACACATCTAATACATCTAATACCCTTTTTTTTTTTTTGTCCTTGTGGTCAGAAAAAGCAAAATGGGAAGCTGATTCAAAATTATAAAAGTTTAACTGGTAGTAGGTGGGAATATACTTCAGGTGACTTAGAGTGAGTCTAACTCCCTGGTGAGGGGTTGCAGACTGATAACCCTCGAGGCTGCTTTTGCTACCCACCCACAGAGAGGGGAAGGAGAGGGTGACGGCAGTGCCTGTTCACCCCCAAAACTCTTATTGCATTACTGATGCATTTCAGCCTTTTCCTGCAAAGATTACCTGTGACATAAAAAGGGTAGTTTGCTCCAATTGTGTACTTAGTCTTCTTTCTGACCTGAGCACTCAGCCTTAGGTTGCTCGGGCTTGTTGTAGTGTGTTGTCATGTGTTTGGTTTTGTGTAGAGAGTAACTGTCCTGCAGGTGCTGGACTGAAAAGCAGTAACACTACTTACAAAAGGAAGACATCCATGGCTCCTCCAAGCCAGTCTTGATGACTGTGGAACCCATTGCCCAACACCAAATAAGACATCACTCTATCTCTTATGTTTCCTCTTTGCTTTAACCATGTAGGCTTCGATTATTACGACTAAGGTTCTCATCAGGGTACTGGGGTTTACTCTGTCAGTGTCCAGAGGCCACGTGAGCTCACAGAGTGTTGAACACCTTCCAGTCATCAACTTCAACTTGTGACAAAAGACAAGGTTTCATTCTAGTGCACTGGAATAATAACAAAACCCACAAATCACCCGGTGTGATGTAGCACTTCACTGAAGGGCCAGGGGTCACTCTCTGCCCAGCGCACCTCCACCCAGGATGCACAGGAGGGAGGGAAACACATAAGCGGTGCTTCTGCTTCTAGGAACTGAAATTACCTTCTGCGTGACTGCCAAAACTTGGCATGAAATTAACAGATGTAAACATGTCATTAAAAGGCCCACAGTGATGCCACATGGAAAACTGGGAAAGGGGCATTTAATTTAGGAGTATTTCTGCTTCCCTAAGAGTAGCAGCTGTCTCCATACTTCAGAATATTTACACGACAGTGTTTCCAATTTTTCTCTCTTCCTGTCATTTGCTCTGTCCTGCCCATGATCCGGGTCTCTGATGACACCCTCATCTTTATGGGAAAACATTTTTGACAAATCCAAGATGCCAACTTCAGCATACGAAATGAGCAGTGGCAGCACAAGTCAGAAAACATCTTTTCAGTAAAAAAAATGCTGATTTCAAAACAGGAGAAAAGGAAGAGATGTGCTGTCAGGATTTGGTCCTATGCAGAATCCCTATTGACCTACATAGAAGGCAGAGTTGAGTGGGATTTTTTCAGTGAAAAATGTTCTTGTTTTTCTCAGGAAGATAGAGATTTATCAGAACGAAACATGATTGAGAAATGGTCAGTTTTGTGTATTTCCTGACTGAAATAATTGAAGGAAAAAAATTGCCAGAACACCCCATCTTACATTTTTCTGGAAGATAAATATTATTATTTATTTCTAGTTCATGCATTTTGTAAGAAAACTGAAAATAATTCATATGAAACTTGATCATACAAAGGGCTGTGCTCAGATCCCATTTTGCTAAATGACAAGCAAATCTGTCAGTCGAACTGTAACTAAATATTTCTAACTCATTAGAAGGCTTGCACACTTTCTATCTCAGTTTGGGCCAAGGAAATTGTAGGCACTTTCGTTCCAATTCATGGGACCAGAAAATTTTTGCCTGACAAGCCCTACCTGGAAGTGAATATACTTGGCCAAGTGGGATTATTCCAGAAGCATCTCGCCAACAAGTGGTGAGGTGTTAAGGCCTCTGAGTGTCTGTTTTTGAAATCATTCTTCCAGCTGTGGAAAACTTATGTGCTGAGAGGACATGCATGCCAGCTAAATAAGAGTATACGTGAGAGGATGGCTGCAGTCATAGTACGAGCAGTACAATGGAGCATTTAGGAGGCTTCTGCTAATCGTTCCTCAGGAAGGAACTGGTCCCTAATCCTCTGGTAGATCTGCTATCACTGTGGTGTTACAGAAAGAGGTGAGGTAAGGAGAGGGCCCTGGAATAGCAGTAAATCCAGGGTCCCAGACCCTGGTTGGTCAGAAGGTGACAGGTAAGGCTGGTACATCCCAGTGCATACCAGCACAGGTTCTGAGAAAACCAGAAAGCTGGATTAAGGATAAAATCAACAGAAAGTACCTGATGGCTGAAAAGACCTTGCCTATTTTAATAGAGCTAATGTTGCACTGAAAATCCCTGGAAAACACGTGTGTGGCACTAATGCAGAAAATGATCAGTGTGACTCTTTCCCTGAAGCCTGAAGAGGAGGTAAATCGGGGCTGAGCACAAGTCTTTATGTGCAGGACTGAGATAAATTGCTGCAACTGTTCACTGAAGACTATAGAGTTTGAGTTGACTTAGCTGGGAGAAGGACAGACTTTGGAAGACCTCAGCATGATCAAGCCACATGGATTGTGGAGATCAGACATGTGTGATATTGGAGGAAATACACACGCTGGTGAGGAAGTAAGGAATTTTTCCTCTCCTGCCTTTAGAGTTGCAATTCGCTTTGGCAGGCTGAGGAGCAAAGGAGCTCAAAATGGCACCAGGTGCAAAGGGTACTCAGCCATTCTCTCATCATGTCTAAAGTGCTCAGAAAAGCTTCAGTGTACATGTCAGTCAGAATGAGTAATCTTTCTTTTGTTACAGCCTAAAGATAAAAATTAAGAACGGGAAAGGAAAAGAGGATGTCTTAAACATGCCGCATCCTCTGTTGCAGTGGCAGGATGGGTGGGTTGTGATATCAGTGAAAGGGCATCACTTGTATGTGTATTAGAAAGGAAAAACTGCCTGTACCAGAATTCCTATCAGATCCCTCTGTTAACAGCCTCAGAAAAAAAAAAAAAAAAAAGTATCTGCCCTTTCAGTACAGAATGAAAACAATAAGCAGTCAAACGGCAAAAGGAAAAGCAGAGAGGAAAAAAAATGCCTGTCATGGCTCGCTCGGTAGTCCCTCTCTGGTTTGAAAGCAGCTAACAACAAATGTCCATCTCATCAGAGATAAAAATCAAAACCTTCCCAATCATTTCAGTAGCCACCTGATCTCCCTCCGTTTGTGAATATTCCTGTGACTAGGTAAATACATGTGATACTCAGAAAACAATGAATGGTTTATATGTGAAACTAGCGTACTAAAAAAGGCCAAACTGTATTGAGAGAACATAACTTATCTGAACTGAGACCATTTTGTTGGTTTCCTAAACTGATGGCTGGTCGGCATTTTGTATGAGTTATCTCCAGTGTAAGTGAATGTTATCACTGCTGCAGGCAGATCTTTACTGTATATTGTTTTTTAAATAAAGGTACACCATTGATTCCTTGCTCTACAAATTATTGACTGCACTTTCTCCCTGTAGTCAGGTCACATAACTTATCTCCTCTGGAAAAGTTCAGTAGAAAAATGTGTTAGGTCCCAGAAACTCTTGTGGAAGAGAGGATCAAGGGGTTTTTTGCAGGCTGCTTATAATCAAAATATCTTGTAGTTACTTGACAAATGCCCCTGTGAGGTGTGTAAATATTTTCTAATCCCGTTTCACATGACCAAGTAGTGCACCAAGCCATGAAGGCTTCAACTGGCACCCACTTTGCAAGGACAGTGTGACCTTTCCTTATCACCGCGGCTGCATCTTCTGTTCACAGCTCCCCAGATGCATTTTGACAGTGATTATCTTCTTGAGGTGAGGGGGAAGGTGAGGCTTCACAATTACAATGTGGCCAGGATTCCGACAGAGGGTGAGCTTTCCCCTGTCCATGGTCTTCCAACACCCTACCTTGGTCCTCCAGCCGATGGGAGGAGAAGTTTCAGGTGCCTCAGTAAATTACATTTTCTTTCAGATGCAGGGGTGGGTGACAGCAGTTTCATGTGAACTGGAGAGAACTGGCCTTACTGGCAGAGGAGCAGAGCAGATGAGTTGAGGAGCAGCCCAATGCACATTTATGAGAGTAAACGCACTGAGGGCAAAGAGGGTCATGTTTCAAGAAAGACTGGAGAAATTTTCGTAGGACAAGGGGGAAGAGAGAAAGAAGAATGAGCAATGGTACAGCTAAGAAGATGTCTGTGTCTCTTTAGATATTTGTATGACCCTTCTTGCTGCTGAGCCGGAGTGCCAATCTAAGCTAAAGAAGGGCTTATGATGATATGTGTCTTTATCGACACTGTATGTAGCTGATCCCTCCTTGAGCCACTGTGAGGTGCTTTATTTGTCACGTCTAACCTGTTTTAGCCTTTTGGTGAACATGGAAAAAATGATTCAAACCTTTATGCATTTTTTTCTGTTTTCTCCATCTTTCTTTCACCTCCTTGAATTGGTGAGTCGAATGAGGATGCTCTTTATTTATTTTTCCTTAGCATTGAACACAAAGAGTTTTTTATCTTCAATGAGCAGATGAGTCACTCATTAATAATTATAACTCCTCCCCTCAGTTCTTAGTAGAACCTAGCAACAAGCTTTCAAATTAATGTGAGAGACCCTCTAAAATGTGACAGGTCCATCTTCATATGGTGTCTTTTCCAGAGAGAGTGCAATTGATGGGCTGAGATCCATCTCTTCTGTGCTGGACATCAGATGGCTGCATTTCATGCCCATCTTAGTGTTTTGTTTTCCTCTTTCACAATTTTTTCACCTGCCTAATTCTGTGAACAGCACAAAATGGTCTGTGACAACCCAGCGGGTTTGTGGCTCAGGAAACTTCCCTGCATTTGAGATTGTGTCAAGAAAGGAAGAAATCTATCCTTTTGCAAGAAGGCTGAGTTAGGACACGATGAATTTCTGTGCATCGGTGACTTTTACCCTACATCAGTGTCCTACCACAGAATGGAAAAATCAAAGTTATACTACATCCTATCTCAACTATAGGATTTACATTTAAAAATAAATAATGCCCTCAGGCCAAGGGACAGCTGCTGCGGTTCTTTCCAGCATGGCTCATTGATCTCGTCCTCTCATTTGACACATCCTGCTACTCCCATGTCGCTCTAGTTAGCGTTAAATCACAGACAGATCACGTAGTGACCAAACTGAAGCTGCGACTTAGTTGGTGTAGACTTTACATACACAGGCCATCAGATATACAGGCCTTCCACCACCACATCGTCAGACACTGGAGAAAGACCTGAGAATGAGGTTTTTGTTAAGCTGTGCTAACTCTTTCTATTACTTACAGGGTTTTTTACTTACTTTATGTTAGTCTAATCATGTTCATTTTAAGGAATTGCTTTCAACTTTGTTTTCTTGATAGCATGTGTTGTTTTATCATGGAACTGTGATGAGCTTAATGCATACATTAAAAGTGTAGTTTTCCACAAAAGTCCTTCTATTATGGAAATGAAGCATCTTTTAGGAAAACCTATATAAAAAGCCTCCCAAGTTTAGTGTGTGATGTAGATGGACTTGCACGCTCTCACAATCATTTCCTCTTTTTTCTTTATATTGACAAGTACATAAAGAACAAAAATGAACTCTGGAGACAGCTGTTCTTCCTAAATATGTCTTGTCTTGCTGGCTTAGGTAAAAGACAAACTGTAGCTTAAGACTTCAGTTGTTCAGCAAATCTTAGTCCCAAAAAAATCAGGTCTGTTTTCAGAAGCCTGTTTCTTCAGTCACCGTATTTCTAGATGGTAAGCCAGGCTGTGTTCATGCCCCAGGTTGATTATGCCATGTTTACAGAGTCTTTAGTCATAGGTGCAAAAAAAGAACACAGTTTTGGACCTTTACTTCCCTTTCTTCCAATCCTGATTGAATTTTCAGAGCCTTTCTGACATTTAAACAAAGCATTTTCTGAGACCTGTTTGGAAAAGATTAATATGGGATCTCATATTGTCATTCTCAGAATAATTTCCACTTTGCTTCAAAACAATCTCTCCTATAGCTATAAATTTATTTTATAACATATCTTGGGGACCTTTTTTTGTTGAGTTCTTTTATTAATGTTTTTATTTATTTCTGTAGTCTTACCAGGAACAAGAAAAAAAATGTTTACCTTGCCAACACACAGTTCTTTTTTGACCATCTTGTAATAGATATTGCTGAATGGTAATAGGGCATCAGGTAGTAAAATCGTACTGATGTCAGATAAGAAAAGGACTTGTGAGCTTACCAGTAGGCATTTGGAAATTGATACTCAGGAGGAAGACGGTTGCTTATAATTCTGTTGATAGATGCTAAGCTTTGGGTGACTTTAAGTGATATTGGTCATTTGAATTCCCATTAATTTCTCTGAGATGTGTTTGATTAGTGTGGTATTCAAATGTCCATGCTTTCAAGTGATTTAGTCATTCAGAGATTCAGAACATCTGTATCACACGTGATTAGGATAACCAACAATCTGAACACAACATGAACAGTGATTAAGCAGGTCATGAATATTAGTAGCTGGCAAATCACACACAGCTAGAATATGAAGCATTTGCTTGCCAAATATATATGAAACAATTGAAATGACTAAAAATAAAGTAAGGATTAAATTATAATAAATATTTTTTTGAAATCGATACTTGTAACCACCATTAAAAATTAATAAAAATAAAATGTAGATTGTATAGGAGTAAGTGCATTTTAATATTGATATCCAGTAAATCCTGGCATCTCACAAGGGAAAGGAATGGCAGTACCAACCCCTGTGACGTATATATTTATAAGTATATATTCATTTATTGTAGGACAAAAACAGAAAAAAACTCAGGAAGGAAGCATAACCTTGTAATTAAGGCTCTGGTCTTAAAGTCAAAGTAAGTCTGCAAGAAGCAACCTATGCAGGACTTAGTAAAATTTGCCAAAACCACACTTGATTGCAAAGAAAAAAGGGAGGACAACTTTCATGATTACAATTTGCTTGATTTTGGAAATGTTTCCCCCTTTCATATTTTACATGTTAGGTCACTTCTGAAATGGAAATGGTAATTTGAAATGAAATGCTCTGATAATTCACAATTATGTTTCCACTTGAGAATCAATAAATACTTTTGGAAAGGTTAAATGAGTTCAACTTAACCAAAGTATGTTCCTCCTGTTTGAATAAAACATCGCAAGTCAGCTCAAAAACAATTTTGAATTCCATTTATCCCTTTTAATTCCTTTTCTCAAATCATTAAATGTATATGTTCTTATACACGTGCTGCATATGTGTGTGCATATGGTTAGATCCATTCTTGGCCAGAGGCATAAACTTTGCTTTTCACTTCTGCTTTTGTAATAGGAGATAATACTAACACATGTCAGAGGCCTGTCTTAAGCCTAGGTGCGCTGATGTTTATGAAGTGTTTATGGACAAGTGAAGATGAAGGATACACTCAGGAAAGTAACTCTATGTTGGCAAAAGAAGAGGCACATCTTAATGAGAACTGGTGAAGAATTTCCAATCAACTTTTTCATTAGAGAATAGGTTTTGTCCAAATTAGTTTACTGGGTATGTTGGGGAAGGGGGGCAGAAGCGGGAAGGTTATTCGGCAACATCTTTTTTCGCTTTTCTTTTTTTAAAAATATTTTTAGCTGAAATGTTTGTGGATTTTGTTTTAAAACAAAATTGAACTTTTATCATGTGAAAAGCTTTTTAATGCTACGTATCATCCTATTTTTACAGAAAATAAGCTTTCATATTTTGTAGCAAACAGACACTCTTCAAAATATAATTAGTCAGTCTAATCTGAATAAGGCTGACAAAATCCTGCTTTCTTAGTATTTTTAGGATTGCTGATAGCCACACAGAGATGGTACCGCTTCTTGTAGAATTTTTCTTTCCGCCTTTCTCATTTTTTTGTTTTCTTGCCCTAGTAGGTCTCTTCTTTGTGGATGGTTATGCATAAAGGGAACAGATAGTTCAATGACTTATCCAAATAAAATAGGCTATAAAAATGCTGAATTTGCTTTAAGGTTCACAGAATGGGAACTACAAAGGTAAAATGGCAATGAACACATGGTGTTGGAGTAGGAGGTTTGAGCAGTGGCAAAGCAGGCCCTTACAGTTCCTAATCTCTGGAGGGAATTAACCTTCAAATTTTAGATATTCAGAAGCAAGGAGGGGCAAGAGGGAACTTCACCACCAATGTTTCTGTGAGACCTGAAAAGTAAGACAAGTGGCTGAAAAAAGTGAGAGAGAAATTTTCACATGGTAGAGCAGGCACATGCAACAGTTCAGTGCTCGTCACACTGGAAATGCCGTAGGCTGGTACACGGTTCGTATTATCTTATGCTTAAAAATGAAATTTGTAACTATACCACTTTTAAATATGTTAGGGATTATCCTTAACAGGTGATTCATCTCTCTCAGTCGTGGGAAACAGGAATTAGGAGTTCCTCATGACTTAAGTCAAAATCTTCCTAGGGTGCAGAGCTTTTGGGGTCTGTGTATTAGTATACTGACACTGCAGTAACAACTACAGATACTTTTAGTGCAACTTCCACTCAAGACTGAGCAAATATGAATAAGCTGATCCTTGATGCTTTCCATGTAAATTGGGTTTTGGTTCAATCTAGTCTGTGATCACACGCAGTGACTGCAGCAGGGCTGTTGATCAGGCCACCCATTAAACTGGGTGTCATTGTGATGAGGCTTAGGCAATCGCAAGGTAGTGCTAAACTGGTGGAATGGAAACCGGACCAAATCCCAGAGTTGTGGAGCAACAGCAGGAACAGTGAGCTATGCCTACACAAGTAAGCCCACAGGAGAGTTTCGTTTAAGCTTTTCATTTCAGCAAGACTATTATGAAAACAATACTCAAATAGCAAGCATCAGCTAAAGTAGAAGCCACTAAACCCTTTTGTACAATTGTTTACATGCTTTAACACAGTTGAAGAAAGTAGTCATCACATGCATTATCTTCTTGTTTATTTTTGATGGGCTTATTTAATAGTCATTTGGGAGGGATATGGATATACTGGCATCTGGAATTATCCAGAAAACGCAGAAAGAGCTGTACTTAGCTTCCCATCTTGCTTGGGATGATAGAAATCTTCCAAGTATATGTCCAGGCAAACCCAATCTTCACATGTTTCCTACTTATTATAGTGAATTGTCATAATGAGTTACTGATTAAATTCATACTAGGAGAAATTCTACAGATATCATTATTTTACTCCAGTGACAGACTAAAAACCTTTTATTCATATAACACATACAACATTTGAGTACTTATTATGCTACACCCAAGATTTATTTGGCTTCTTAATTTTGGGGGTTCCTTGTTTCAGCTGAAGTTCTGGAGGATGTAATTTATCTCAGCTCATGGCTGATTTAATCCCTTAGTCTTTAGATGACGAGCCCAAGGACTTCTCATCTCCCTATCCTACTGTGCAGGTAAACATAACCTCAGCATCTAGTAGTGAAAATGGTGAATCTGGCAAAATCAGAAAACTCAGCTGACCCAAAATCACTGGCATAGTTATTCATTGAGAATAATACAAACCCCTCAGGAAGGGTTGAATTTCAACCAGTCCCTCATTCTGTAGACCACAACCCACTCTCAGCTGTCCAAACTTCAGTTACCCAAAACAGGGTGATGGTCCTCCATATCTGTTAGTTGTACTGATAGTTCCGGTAATTACTCAGGCACATTCTGTCTCCCCGTGACATTCAGTTAAATGAATATGCACTGCCTGTGAAGAACTGTTACTTTTAAGGTCCCACTCTAACTCCCCTCATCATACAGTCAGCAGGAGCATGATTACTTTTTTTTTCTTGATGCAAAAGCTTCTAATATGTGACTACAGCAGAGATAAAAAGTGACAATAAATCTTCAAAGACAGTCACTGTGATTAGCATATATAGTCCATAAGAGAATTAAGAACAGTAGTGAACATTAAATACAGATAGCTTACTCACTGTGTCATCAATAATGTTATTTGTGAATTCCTGAGATTTTTCAGGTGATGATTCATTCATGATTTTATTTATTGTTCTGTATAATGAAATAGAATGGCAGAAGGAAGAGATTTTGGCTGATGCCGCAAATATCTTCTTATTTGCCCAGATGTCTTTCTATACCCCTTAGCTCAGGAAATAAAAGTTTAGGGGTCTATTCCCTGTAAAACTCCTGGACAACCCTGGAAAGTGTTGTGTAAGATTTTGTGGTTGGTACAAAGTGATATTTCTTTGTAGGTATGGCAGATGATTATCCAGTGACCATTGCCTTTAGTGCTAAGCATACTCTAAAGGGGATCAATCAGTACAATTCCCTGTTTGTCTACAACAGCCCATTTATGTCCAGATTGAGATGCAAAGTGACTTCAGTGCTCTTATCAATGATGTTACACAGTTCTGGTCCTGGAAGAGGGGAACTGGAAAAAATGCAGAGAAGTATAGCCTGGAGCAGTATGTATGGAGCAGTTTTTGCACTACGAATGATTGAATAGCCTTTTTACTCCTCAGTTTGTAAAGGATTTAGTCTGGTTTGATACGATAAAGGTATCTAAGACTATGAAAGATACTTTTGTTCCTTGTATCTTCTAATGCAAGTCTTAGAGGACAACAGATTAAACTGGGAAGTGATAGGTCCAGAACAAAGAAAATAAAGCACTTGGGATTGTGAAAAGCTGTGAAACCCTTTCCTGCAGAATGCAGGGACTGATAAACGTTTGCATTGATTTATAGACCAATTGGAGAACTAAACAGAAGAAAGACACAGGGTTTTTTTTTACATGCAAAGACAGTATATTCAGCTAACAATGTTAGCCAGACCACAAGGAGCTAAGAGACTGAGAGAGCATCTTCTGGGAAATTACCACTGTAGGCTTGCATTGCTTTTAAGTTTTTTTGATTGGTTTCCCTTATTGACTACTAGCAGAGACAAGATACTGGTTTAGATATACCATAGGTATGACAGAGTTCAGATTTGTTCATACTGATTTAACTCAGGATATTCTAATTCCTACAGTCCTTATGGCACAGCCTGATGCTGTGTTTGGCTGAGCTCACAGCTGTATTTCAGCAGGGTGCAGAGAGGTGCTAATTACTCAGTGCTTGCAAGTGTGGGCAGAAGCAATGATCTTCTACCAGGATATTGAGGCAGAGCTTCACTGCTGAATTTACTAAGTTATTGGCACCATTGATTTGCAAACGATGCTGATACAAATCTCAGTCTCTGGCTTGAGTAATTCAGATTGCTTTTATAGTGTTTCACTCCTTGTTACGTGAAAATTATTCTAACTGCACCTTGGGCTTCCTGAGAGTTGTAGTGGTTGGCTGTATTGCTGGGAGCACTGGAAGGTTTGCTGCTGAGCTCTGGTGGCTGGAGCAGGTAAGCCTTCACTTACTTCTTGGGAAGAAAAAGTCAAGTTGTATTGTTTGTCTATTTAAGCTGAAAAGAGGAGAAAGAGCATTCTGCTTTCTCCCTTGAGGAACTGTTGATCTGCAAGTCTAATAGTGATAACTTCTGACTGTATAGAAGAGAGGCCTCCTAGAAGCCTGTGGTTCCTGACAGTATAGGAGCCTGAGCTCCTACGTACAGGGTTCAATCCCTGTAACAAGTTAGAAGGTATGGCAGATAGGGGAAATTCTTTCAAGTACACATCTTACTGATGAACAGATATGGATTCTATAGCCTGTGCTGCTTTGATTTGAGACTTTTGGTGTGCATTTAGTCTCAGACTGACCTGAGTTTTATATGGGCTGAGTAATCACTGGTAACTGCCTTGCATCTCTAGGGGGCTTTTTGCTGTTGCTGGTGGAGGACTCTTCTAGGGAGACACTTATCAGACAGAAAAGAATTAGAGTGAGGGCTCTAAAGCAAGAGCTAAAAGTGATAGGGGAGACCAAAGGACTGGTAGAGACAACTGTTGTCGGACATGGAGCTCCCTTTTCTTGAGGCTGATGTGTCTTGTTTTGTTAAATATCTTTGGTTATGAGCTGTAAACAGACTTCTCAAGACTCTGCACATAAGGACATCAGAAGACTGGCATATATATGTAAAAGAAACGTGCTAAATGTGGTACAGGTAAAATATGAAAGTGTGCCTTTATTTCCAGACGGTTTGTGAAGAAGTTTTCCTTAGGCTGAGTTTTTAGTACAGTTTTTCATGTGTTGTTACGCTACTCTAAAATAACTTAAGTTTTCCTTAAGTTTTCATTTTATGGAGTAACTATGTCCCAGGAGAGGATTCTTTAGGCAAAGTTCTCCAGCCTCTTCTCTGTGTTTTGAATACTGGTTAAATAAATGAATTTAAGTTGGGAGACTGTCTGCTTGCATATGCATTAGCCATTGGGTTTTGACCTGGAATACAAGAAAGACTGACCACTTTGCCTTTCTTCCTGGGATCACCACATTCATTTCTACCCTATTGATCCTTTTGGTTTTGTTTGGTTTTTGGTGTTTTTTTTTTTTTTTAATGACCAGAATCTTTAGATTTGTGTAATCTGGTATGATAAAAGGAAACCTGCCCCAAGATGAAATTGCACTGATTCTTTTTCTAATGTAATCATTTACAAAAGTCCTAATGTATTCTAGGAAACATGAAGGTGAAGGCTCAGGTTGTTTGTTGGTGGGGTTTTTTTTTAAGAAATTGTTCCAGAGAGTTATCAGATATTATTTTTTTCCTCTTGTTTTTTGTCTGATCACTTTTTCAAGAACTAGCTTTAGGCTGAACATAAAGATCCCTGATAGCAAGTTTCATTAGGCTGTGGAATAGTTTCCTAAGGGAGCAGATAGAAACTTTGTCACTTGTGATTTTAAAAGTAGCTGGGGGGGGTGGGGTGCAGAAGAACCAAGCCAAAACCAAGACTTTAAAACGTACCACAGGAATAAAAAAAAAAAAAGTTAGTAGAGAGGATGGACTAACTGGCTTGATAAGGCTATCTTTTTATGTCTAGTTTCTATAGATATTTGCACAGAAACATGAGCATTGCTAATTAACTGCTCATCTGCTTCATGCGCTTATGGCTTACCAGCTATAGTCAAATCCCATCTGTCACTTGAGGACAATTAAGTGGGCTGAGAAGCATCGTTTTATTACTGCACCTGGCCATGAGGAGGTATTCCAGATGGACAGTATGGGGAACAGGACACGCCTAGAAGAGGAAGGAGGGAGGCTGTCTCTTGAATAGGCAATTGCAAGTTGTTGTAAATGCATTCATATAAGAAATGAAAAAAAAAATTTCTGGGGAGTTACTGGTAGCGCATATAAAACTCATACACGTGGTTCCAGTGTCGATGCAAGAGCTTTGTAATTTTCTTCAGACTGCTAAGGTCTTTGTCTCCAATTTTGTATGAGTTTTGTTACTGTTACTAGAGTTGGGCAAAGAGGTTTGGGAACTGCAAGAGCTGACCAAAAGCAAATAAGTGGCATGAAAGATGTTGGAGATGAGTAAGAGATAATATGCATCCATATTAACAAGTCAGGCCCAAAGCTAGGAATTGGGTAGTGGTATTGCAGCGTAGGTAGGAGATACTGTATCTTGAGTCTGTTTGGGGGATAATCCTGTTGAAAAATAATTGCTCCCACTTTTCCATGATGCTGTCACAGCTCTCACTTTGTGCGTTCTTATCCAGTCAGTTCTTGCTGCCTGTGTCTTATGATGTAAAGGCCCTTTCATTTGAGTCAGAAAATATGTGATGAATAATTAAATTTGTCCCTAAACACAATGTTTTCTCAAAACTCTTCAAGCAGTGTCAGTGGCTCTTTAGAGGCCATTTTCAAACCTTACAGCAGTATCCTCTGGTAATGAGGTAATGATATTGCCTCAATTATGTGCTGTAAGGGAAGATGAAGACTTAAACTGCCATTCAGCTTTAGAATTACTGCTGTAATTTTAAAAGTATCTGCCCTCCCTTTCTCTTTAAACCAAATCATCCCACCCCACTTGTCAAGATAATGCCATCCATGCCCAAGAAGGGCCTCTCCTTGCAGTGATAGCTTCCTTCAGAGGGATGACATTAACAGCCTCATTTTGTAACACCTAAATCTGGATAGTTTAATTCATCTCAGTTCTACCTTTTTGGCAGTCACTTGCCTTATCTGTCAATTGTGTGTGACCAGGAGACTGAAAGGAGCCATCAACCTTTGTGCTGATACTTTCCAGCAAAGATTTTATTTTTTTATATACATATATACACACATATATATAAATTTTATATAT
>VXBO01001545.1:114533-166090 GCA_013400135.1 Rhinoptilus africanus | reverse complement strand
AAGAATTAATGCAAGGAACATCGGACAATATTTTAGACTCTTCTCACTTTAAAAGATCTACCCAAACAAATTTTATCAACCAGAAAATCAGATGTTAAATAAATATGTAGAAATTTAGATGTGTTCCTTCTTTCTTGTATGTCACTTCTATTTTTCAAATTAGTATCAGTACCAGCTCTTAGATTTTGTAAATGTTCAAAACCTGCAAAAGCTCCTGAGAGTTGTTATTAAGATGCTTAGTTGGTTTAACTCTCATCACTTATCTTCTCATAAATTGCTGATGCCTCATGAAAAATTTGGTTGCGGTAGAGAAGCCAGGTTACCAAATGAAAACATTCTCTCTCTCTTTATTTTTTTTTTCTTTTTTTCCTTCTCCCCAAAATCGAATCAAGCTCAAAGGTCTTTCATAGCCCTGAATGAGGGAAGTTGAGTCATATATATTTTAACAATATATAGATACATTTTTAAATTCTGTTCTCCAATACAGAGATTCTGTCAAGACAAAAATCATAATTTGATGCCTATATCTGACACAAGCATAGCCAGCAGCCTGAGTTAAAGTCGTGAATAAGAAGGAAGAATATTCAGACCTATTTTGGCAAACTAGATACTCAGTTTCAAATGACTGTGATTACACTTTCCTTCCCCATTCTTTTTCTCACTAACGTGACAGCAAGCAGACTTCCTTCAAAAAACACATTTTGAGCCTGTTGGAGATAATAATTTAAGGTCAGATTTTTCTGATGTGCTCAGCGTACTGAATGCAGATGGGGTGCTATGCTCTTCAGTTTTTGTATGTGGTTGGTTGTTTTTGTTTGTGGTGGGTTTTTTTTCTTTGATCCTACAATAGGACTTCTGGGTACAGAATAACTGAAAATTCAGCTTCTATCTGAACGCCTCAGGTCTCTGATAGCTGGTTCTTAATAATCTTTCGTTGTTTTGGAAAAGTATCTTGGTTGTGGGATTTTCAAGCATTTTCCTAATTGGCCAAATTCTGCTCTCATTGAAATCAGTGAAAATGTTTAGCTTAAACTGATGTTATCTGATGTTGACCTGAGCCAATCAGCACACTTGGTCCTGCTTGCCATTTTTACTATTTGTCCATAGGTATGTGTTCAGGAATAAACCTCATCTGAGCTCACGGAGGACCAAAACTGTGTCTCAGCATGTGTCCAAGATCTTTGTTCCTGTACTGTAGGTGGACCAGGCACACGTGGTACCAAGCAACTTGCACCTTAGCCTGCTAACAGGTGTACTAATTTTGGCTTTTCCCTAAACCTACAGCAGACATTTGGGATTTAGATGACTGTATGTATTGAGGTTTTCTACGTGTAGTCCTTTAGGACTGGTGAGAAATTCACTTTCATGGTACAGTTCAGCTCAGGTGTGGTAAATGAAGCACCTACTATGGTAGATATGTGTAGTGGGCTTGATGAATCATGTCCGAGAACTGTGTAGGTCTTTTGATTCATCCACAAAAGTCGCCAGGTGACTAGCGAATATGTGAATATCTATACAGTGGGCCCCAAAGCTGAGATAAAAACCACTGCTGGACATGGTTGTCATGTGGATGTAAAACATCATGGTCATTCAGTGTCCAAAAGCTCTTAATCTCTATCTTAACTTTGCATCCTTACCTTATTTTTGCATCACTGGCTTCCCTTGGGAAAAGTAATTCAATGTTAATTGCTTCTGAAATCTTTAACTACAGCTCAGATGCTGTGTAGCTGTATGTTCCATTATGGCCATTTCCCTTTAAAATTGTCTTGTTTTTTTCATTATGAGACAGTTTGTCCCTGGGACTGTCTTAGTGCCGCAGACACAGAAATGGAGCAGTGACTAACTGATTCATCCTAAGACATCATGTATTTAGTATTGTATCTGTTTGTGGTATGATGATACCCTTCTTTATTTGCTAATGTTCCTTGAACTCTCTAGATGCTAAACTAGGAAACCTTTTGCTTAGTGGTTTGGTTGTTTGTTTTTTTTTTTTTTGGTGTTGCTGATATCACTATTATTCCTAGACAATGAGCAGAAGGAGATATTTAGTCTGTCTGCTTGGGGCTTTTTCTCTCTTCTTATGAAAATAATTTTATTTTTAATAGATTAATCTAGGATAAAAGAGACTGTATCCTAGCAGATCAGTGGTTTTTCTTCTGTTACTATAAGTCGAATATATTTTCCCGTTGACTTATCACAAGCCAGTATAAATCTATGCAGTAATGGTGGTGGTTGTTGTTTAGTTTCCCACACGCACACATCTTCTACCTCTTACTTTTTAGAGCATATGCTGAGGATGCCACCCATAGTAGAGGATCAGTGTAAAGCATCTGTTGCAAATTATCCAAGTGAGAATGATTGATAGATTTTTCATTTTATTCATTAAACTCTTGATTTGGATTTCAATTTGGACCTCAAATTAATTTTAATAATAATACATGCCAGTACATAGCTGCTATAGAGCTCCTGAAATTCAATAAATACAACCTTGGTAGCAAATTGATATTTAGTCACTGGTTGATCTTGTATATTCCTAATAAACCTCCGGAAACTAATAGGTTAAAACATAAAGAACCCTCCTGAAGTGTTCCTTGTGGATTAGGCTTCCAGGGGTGGCTGGCACTGAAGCTTGCAACCTTCCTATGCTTGAAGGTGGCTGGTTCTGGAGCTCCTTGTGCTTCTGAGGTTTGCAGCAATCCTTCTAGGATTGTTTAAATAGGATTTACAGCCAAGCAGTAAACCAAACTAGCAGTAAAAATTCTCAAATTATGGTGCTAGGCAATCTTCTAAGCTGTACTGCAAATGTAATCGCTTTCACTTATGAGTCCTGATTTATTGTTTCTGAAAGAAGCCCTGTACTCTGGTGGTATTTTAGTCAACTTATTTTGTTGTGGCAATAACTGCAATATACCTAGTTTTCTTCCTCTACATCTGTCAGTATTTACTGCTATTAAAAGTCCATTTCATTCAGTTCAACAAAGTTAGCAAGATAAAAGAGAGTAGGAAATCCACCTGCGACCCTACCATTTGGAGGAAGGGATAAAGGCTCTTTGTAAGCCGACCAAGTGAAATGAGTGGAGTTTTCCTCAGACCAGTTGGGACATTGAATGCCTGGCTAGCAAGATATTTCAAGAGATCAAAATTTATTCCTATTGGAAATGTGAAAAAGAAATTTCTCATCACTTCCATGAAATGTTTGTAGATGGACCATAAAAGGAGACGCTGATGTGGGATCTTGAGCTATACAAGGCAATCTCAGACAATAAGAAGTATCAGAACTTTCGGGAGTGTTTTTATTTCTATGTGAAATGAAAAGTTAGGAATGTGAAACTTTCTCTCTGCCTTCTGACTTTGTGTCTGTTTTTCCCTTCCCAAAAGGGACAAGGTGATCCAAGCCTAGTGTTTTCAATGCCATGTTATGGTATTGCAAAGCCTGATGAAAAGGTAACTACAGTTTGTTTACACAGTCTTGGCACAGAAAGTCACTAGGACTTTGAAACTCAGCTGAGACATGTACATTGAATAACAGATCTGTGTAAGCATCTGTAGTATTGTTGCAAACTGTAGAGTAAGGAAACAAGAGTCACATATTTTTCATGAGATTATGGATACTCTCTATATTTCTGGCTTTCTGTTAAGCAAAGCCCCTGTAGTTAGGAGCTAGTTCACAGTGAAAAGAAAAGCTTATTCCTTGTGGGACCGCTGAAACTGGGCAAAGTACACGGACTCAAAAAAAAAATGTTGCAAGCAAACAATCTCAGCTACCTGCTGCAGAGCCAGGGCAGCAGGGGCTCTCCCGAAGCACAAAGTCAGCAAAATAAAAGCTCTCACAGTGCAGATGTATCAGTCTCCACCACCACAGGAGACAAGTGGAGTGATGTAGGCAAGCAGCCAGGCTTCCTTTCTTACTCTGCTCCTCAACAGGAACATGAACACAGATGGTCGTCATCATCACCACTGACTTGCAAGGAAGGGAAGGCCTGGGGAGATATGGTCACTAATGCAATATGGTGGTGCCTTTCGCTTCCTACCTGCCTTGCAATGGGTACCTTGCTCTTCTTCTGGTCCTCAGTTTGTTGGTAGTGCTCGGAGCCTTCTTTGCTGCTTTGTGTTCCAGCAGGTGCTTTTGTTTTCTGTAACACGTGTCCTCTTTTACATTGTCTTATGCTGCCCTACCTATACCAAGGTAAACAAAAAGTGTATCGATTATAAGTGATTACATGACAAGCACAAGACAGACAGAAGAGACATTGCCTGTTCTACTCTTGTGACTGAAATGGGATTTGAGTTCTGTACAATGTACCAAGAAAGACTTCATTCACTGTTTGTAATTTTATTATTTGTAGCCAAAAATGGCTGTGACAAAGACAGTTAAATTCTGTGTCTGCTTTTGTCACCTGGGTTCATGGTTTGTAACAAGGACCAGGAAAATAAGCCAGTCATGTGTCCTTTTACAATTCTTACTCCTTTTACAATTCTTATGGTAAACAAAGACCTTCATTTGAATTGAGGAATTGTGACAAAAAGACAAGGAAGAGATTTGCACTAAAGTGTATTTATGACTCGTATTTATTCTTTTTTTGAGAACTGGAGTACAGTGGAGATGTTTCAGGTTAGAATTATGTCTATATCCAAAAATCTTTAATCAGTAATATTTTTTCTAAAATATGTAATATGAAGAGAGACATAATTCACAGCCATGACCATTTAAAATAATAAACTCTCTAGGATAGAATGGTCCTTCTCAGTTTTCCCATTAGCAGCAGTATTGAAAAGGTGTTACTGTAAGTACAGCAGACCTTTGCTTAACATGCACGTAGCACTGTTCCAGGAGGTTTAACACTGGAGATCTAGAATATAAATTGTTCCATCAGTTTCTGCTTTGAGGAAGGCAAGACATTGTCTCTTAAATTGCTAATGGTACCTTATTGTTTTGGCTTGTCAAGTCATGCAACAGATTGGTTTTGTTTCGAAAACAAACAGGAAAAGGAGCACAGGCTCAGAGGACAGATAAAATGTCCTGCCTCTCCTTTTGAACCTCACTCCAGTAAACCTAAACCTTCAATTATGGCTCAACAATGGTTGACTAAGTATTTCCTTTCGTGGAGTCCCAGCAGGTGTCCCACTTGCTAACAGCAATTCCTGAATCTCACTAGAGCAGATAATTTGAGCTAAAGCTTACTTTGTCCCCTCACCTGGCATTCAGAAGGCAAGGAGGTGATAAGTGTTTTCCGAGGTGCTTCTGATAGTGGGTTTCCCTGAGGTTGTGAACATCGATTACAGAAGCGAGTTGGAGACCAGGGAAAAGGCTATTTCTGCTAGATAAACCTCCACAGTGTGATTTCACTGTAGGCCAAAGATTGCTTTCTGTCAGACAGAAGAAATTGTATTAACTTTCAAGGAGGCCCTTGGAGTTAAGGGCCAGGGCAAAAGGCATCGGTTTTAGTAGAGGGCTAGAAACTGTTTTACCCTGCAGAGCAAGCTTTGCGGTTTTGGACATCTTCCTGTTGCTTCCATGTGGAAAGGTGGGATAACTAGACTTGGGTCTAATTTAGGATGTGACAGCCCATATTCAAGTCCCTATTCCTCTTGATGTAGCCCAGGAACATGGGCTCCTGTTTCCTACCTTCCAGCTAGACAATGTCAACTCCTGGCTGCTCTGAAGCTTGCTTATGGTTTCTTCTGCTGCACACGAGCCATTAAAAATAGGCAGATGTCCAGGCCGGTGAGAGCAAGTGAGTATGACTGGCAATGAGGGCACCAGAGATGCAAGAGGTGCTTTTCTAGTATCACCTCTGAGTCAGGAAGAGCAGAGACCAAGTCTCCTGCCTTGGGGAAATGACAGTTTAAACTAGTGGGTAACAAAAGGGCTCTGTTTTTCTGCCCTCCCTGTGGTTTTGAGCAAAACAACTGTATATATCTGCTGCTCTATTTTATGACTAGCCTCTCACAAAAGAAACAAACAGTGTTTCCAGCTATTGAGAGGAAATTTAGCTCATCTGGATGGTGCAAGCCACTGAAAGCTGTCTATGTGCCCATGAGTTGCTACAGAAAGCAGTTGCACTACCTGCCCTTTGAAGTGGCACCTGCCACCTTGGGGAAAAAAAAAAAATTTACATTTTTGCAAAGACATTAAAATGAACCCAGAAATTATGGGGAAAAAAATCACATCAGATTTAATGAATTATCCAGGGCTACCTTCTCCATCTTCTTTTTTGTTTTTTTTTTTACTTTTTGTTGGAATTCCTACACCCCAAAAACTTTCAGTGTGAAAATCTCATTCCAAACCAGAAATACTCGGGGAGGGAGGCAGAAAACTAACAAACAGAGGGGAAATTAAAATATAAAACCCAGGAGTCTATTATCTATTCAGCTGTAGCTATGCAGTCCCACTGTAGAAGTTTGATTGTCATATCCATGCCCCTACAGAAAGAGTCAATCTTTTCTTCTTTTTGTGACTTAAAATGAGACTAATGCTATCAGAAGTTCCAGATTGGTCAAACCTGGGGTCTCAGGTTCTCTCGTAGAAGACCATCATAGATAAGATCTGAAATGATAGCTCCTTATATAAGAGAAATGTTTATCCTAGGAGTCATAACCATATGAATTTGGCCTCCAGCTGCAATGCAGTAAACAAGAGGGTTTGTGGCATAAACTTTAGTTCACAGTGAATGGTAAGGATTAATTTCAAAACCTTCTTTCATCCTGTTTCTTTATATCTAAAGCATTTGCCAGGCTTCTCTGCATTTGTTTAGCCCACTGATAGACATTATGGAATCTTTAGCTCAGCTTTCCTGTTTGATGAGTAGAGGTAAATGGGTGGGAAATGGGTTAGAATATTTTTTTCCCAGGCACTATCAAGCATGCAATTTACCCTAATTGGCTGGAAGATACCTGTTTACAGAAATGAAGGGGTCATACTGGGGGTAATTAATTTTGGCCGCCTAGAGCCTCTGGGGGGGGAGAGGCAGGGGAAGGAAGAAAAGAAAAAAAACAAAACAAACCCAACCAACCTACTCTTTAACTTTAATTTTTTTTATCCTGCTCTGCTCTTGTCTTGGAAAAGCATTTTGCTACTAACTAAAGCAAATGCTGCACAAACTTCCAGCGACTAGGGCTTTTATTGTTATCTGACAGATGGATGCATTTGTTTTTAATGGTCCTGTTTTGCCTTGATTATCTACATTGTGTCATTTCTAGCTGAGCACAACCAAGTTACCAAATATGTTGGTACATTTCGATGTGGACTACCTGTCAGTAGGAATATGCTTACAACAATAACATTACAGCTGGAGTTAGCATATTTTTTTTTTTATGGATAAACTGAAGAATAGCATTGCTTTCTGGGCCCTGTGAACTTACTAATTTCTACAGTCAGCAATCTAGCAAGACAGGAGCTCCTTGCTCCTGGTGTCCTCCTAGGGATAAGTGGTGTGAGAGCTTACAATGTTTGAGTACCAGCCTCCTCTCATTAATGAGTCCCTTCTACTTGGCACTGCCACCTGCTTAGCAAGGAGCTATGTTTTGTTGTGGTGGTGTTTGGGTTTAGTTTTGTGTTAGGATTTTTTTTTTTTTTAAGAACTGAGAACAGCCATGGTTTTCTAGACGCAGTTCCTTTGCTTAGAAGTGTGGCACCTGTTTGTGCCTGTGTGCTATATTCTGTGCTGTGGGTTTTGCTGTACCAGCCCTAAGAACTTTGCTGGCTGGCTCTAGGCAGAGGCAAGGAGGGTGCTTGCTAGTGAAGCAGGCAGCTAGGGGGCCACAAATTAGCTTGTGATTGTCCATGCTGGTTTGCCTGCATTTAGAAGCCTGGAAAGCTGAGCTTGAGAGGGGGATTTCAGAAAAGAGGCAGTAGTTGCTGCTGAAGAAGCACAACCACCGTCCATCTCCCTTGCAAACTGCAAATTTGACCCTGTAGATCTCTTTGTCCCTTATCTTTATTTCATTTCTTTTGATAGTATGGAGTTATGTTCCCCTGTTAGAGGCTTAACTTTTCCTCCTCAGGGAAGTGAGATTCTCCCTGTGTTCTTCAGAATCCTTGAGGTTGCCTCATCCACCACTGAACATCTGGGATTCCTCTACTCTACATAGATAACTATGCAGTTTCTGAGCATTATTGGTGCACTGGAGCAAATAATCCACTCATAGACGATTGAGATTTGGGCTTGTTTTTTTTTTTTCTTCATGCAGCACTGTGAAAGAATCTACATTTCTATGTTTCTGTAGCATCTGGGGACTGCGGCAGTGCCTTTACCCTGCTCTGCTTCACCTTTCTTTGTGTGCCCTCTCTGAATGGCAGCACAGAAGCAGCTCCACAGCGTATGGGGAAGACATAGGTTTTGCACATACTTCACAAACAGTACCTGTTGCATTCACAATGGAGCTTTTCCATCCAAAGAGTACGAGAGGAGGACTTAATGCTGTGTTAAATATGAGTGCAGAAATAGGCACAGGTGACTCTGTAATACGAATCCCTCTCTGCAGGAGTGAGTGTGGTGTGCCTGAGCAGCACGAAGGGAGCGATGACAGCAGGCAGGACCCAAAGCACTACACAGACTTTGGGTCAGCGCTCGAGCCCCTCCAGCCTGAAGCAGAGCAGCTGTTTCACAGTGTCCAAGCACCAATGGACCCGTCAGAGGAAGGGCCAGTCTCACAGAAACCACGTGAGGGAAAAATTGTTCAGCTTTCAGTGTTTAAGGCTGTGACGCTCAGCAGAGAGCTATAATGGACACATGTGATCATGTTGTCACTTCTGTCTGCTGCCAAAGAAAGTGATGTGGATCCTCAGCAGCCCCTTTTGTTGCATTAGCAGGTGGGTAATGCGTGGCCACAGCTGCTGAGCTCCCGGGCCAGCCTGGTTATCTGCCACACACCTGCATGCTGAGCTCTGGGTGCTGGGACTCTATTTCAGTGGGCGGTTTTTCTTTTCATTTTGAGGTATGCTAACATTGCATCCTGCCATACCTCTGACTGGTAGCTCTGCCATGGTGTTTTTTTGAGGAATCTCCTCAAAACACCATGTGGATGTTTCTGGGCAAATAGCTTTTCACTTTCAAATGCCGTTAGCATATCTGAAATGATTTGTACAGTGCATGATCATTACTGCTTGTTAAAGCAGAGGGCTGTGCTTAGTCCCAGACACAGGTGTCTCTATCATGTAGTCTTTCACCACACCTGGTAGACTGGCATTTCTCCAGACAGTTCAGCATGACAGACAGAGATCAAATATCTCTCCTTAGACAGTCTCTGAAGTTCACCCTGTGTCTCTTCAGGGTATTCCCTTGACAGGAAATCCAGTGTCCAACCTTAAAGTATTTATTATATAATTTATTTTTTTTAAGGCTCCTGTGGCTGATGGTGGTGGAGTATTACTTCCTTTTTCATTGCTGGCAAGAAAAACTGAGTAATTACAGTTGTGACTGAGCAAGTCCCAAGAGCATGATAGCATGCTTCACTTTTACAGTTGCTGCTGTCATGCGTGTACATACAGAGAGCAGCTGCGTGTACCTCTATCTAATGTGGTGGTGACCACAGATATTACTGGAGTTACTTTTCCTATGGGTGTGTAAGTGGACTGGGGCGAAAAACTTTCTAGCTCAGATTTTACTCCTGAGTTCAAGTCAGTAGCCCACAAACAATACCGTAGTTGTAGAAATAAGAGTCCTGTTTACAATTGCACAGTTTTTCTTTGCATTAAACATGAAAACTCAAGAATACTCCCATCCTGTTAAGTACTGATTGCCCACAGCGGTTGTGGTGTCTCCACCCTTGTAAGTGTTCAAAAGCTGTCTGGACATGGTCCTGGGCAGCCTGCTGTAGATGGCCCTGCTTGAGCAGGGAGTTGGACCAGATGACCTCCAGAGGTCCCTTTCAACCTCAGCCATTCTATGATCTCAGTTCTTGTCTCTCTTCCCTTTTACATATTGAATGATTTATTCCAGGGCAGAAAGATAGGAGGGAAAGAGAGGAATGAGAAAGAATGGTAAGAGAAGCATTTATGAACCTTGACATGGGATAGGGAGACATGAGGGCATCCCTGAAATGTTAGGGAACAGGAGGTAGTTGAAAAAGAAATCTGGAAATGCAGGGCAGAGGAATACCAAGGACTGGCCACAGATGCAGCAGCAAGCTCAGTCCAGAGAAGCTAATACACATACAGTGCTCTGCGTGTGAGCATTTTTTGCTTGCATGGGGACCTATGACTGGAAGGAACCTCTTAGATGTTGAATCTTGTTCCTTTTTTGACACACAGCTCTTGTACGGAGCAGTGCTGTAACAGCAGGTACCTAAGTTCCCTGGCAGTTCTTGCCACTGAAGTGACTTTTTTTCCAGGTCTGGGTCATTTGGCAGTGTGGTGTCTTGCTGCTCCAGGGAGCTCATTCTGTCATGATCCTGGGGGCTACATAGAGAATATCCGCCTCCTACGCTGTCAATCCAGACAGACAATGACCACAAACTGAAGGAAGGACATCTATGTCTTTATACCCTATAAAATATCATAAGAAGCTGTAAGAGAATAGGAAGCATTCTGTGTTCATCACCTTGACGTGACCAGGAAAGCTGCCTTTTTCCTTTGTTTTTCATTTTTCTTCCCCTCTGCCCCATGCTAATGTCATTATGCCTTTGCTTTGTGGGACCTGGGAGGAGTCACTGATGCCGTCATTATGGGAAAAGTCCCTCCGTACCACAGAACAGTTTGAGTCTGTACCTCTACCATATATTTTTTAATTGAGGAGTTCTGTTTGTTCAGTCATCCTGCCCAGTGATAAGTGACAGGTGCCATTCTTCTGAAGAGAGTTTACATTGAAGTGTGAGCAAAAAGTCTTTTTAGCAGGCTTTTACATTAATGATAACTAGCTGTATTAATGCTTAATTCTCCATATTGTTTTTTAAATCTCCATTGGAAAAAAATATAATACAGTGATGTTGCTGCGGCCACTTGGAGTTTAATCAGAACATTTATTGTGTTGTTTATTTGTCCTTACTAGCGGTAACTTTCTTCATTTCCAGGCTATTGTTCCTGAGACTATTTTCTTTCAAAGAGTCAAAGGTGTCCTGTTCTCTTTCATTGTAGTCTTTCTAGTGTCTCTCTTGGTTTGCTGAAGGTAACTATGGCTGAATAGAGGCTTAATGTACCCCTGTCCTGTGCTGTAATCCCAGCTGCTGTCTTTTCCCCATCCTCATAGAATTTGTAATACACACCTTGCCTACACTGCAAGGATACTTTGAATTTTCCTGTTTTGCTAGTCCCCTTTTGTGCTTTCCATCAGGTCACAAATTCTTAAAACTAAATCTTCATACCTATCTGATTCTCTGTCTCCTTTCCACAGTGTTTATAATTTTAAACTTTATCAATACCCCTTAGTCTAAACCTGAAGTATCCCATGAGATTTGACTTCGGTTTCCTGGGAAAGTGTCCTCTGAAGTAGCCACAATGTCCACTGAAGTTTCTAAAGTGAAACAAGTTTGTCAGGGTTCTGTAATAACCAGAGAAACTTGACGTGTTTTCCTAGAGATGCTCCAATGTTCTACGCAATATTTATCAAACGCTGTATTGTGTTTTCCCTGTGGCATTCACATAATATTGTTTCAGTAATTGAAAGTTACAGAAATTGGAGTGTTATCATTTAATAACCTTCCTACTTGCTGTTTGCTTGGGTGACTATAATCTGGTTAAAAATGTTATCTTTATAAAAAAAAAATTAATCAGTCTCTGGAGGGAGGAAGGTCAGGTCAGGAATATTCTCAAAATAAGAGAGAAAAATAATACACCTAAGACTTGATTTCAGAAAATTCTTATTCCCAATTTTATGTGAAAATAGTGCATGTGCTGACTCCTTAGCAGCTACGAAATTCTTGCTTTCTTGTAAAGTGTTAACCCAGGGTATTTTGGCTGCCGTAAAGTGAGAGAGGCTTAATATCCGACTAATCTCTTATTAAGGTACTTTATTCTCACTTGTTGGAAAGATGGTCCCTTCCGTCTTTTATGTCTGTGATCTAAGATCTAGTCCTCCACTACAGATTATGGTTGGGTTTTTGAAGTGGCGAAATATAATTCAGCAGTGGAAACAGGAAAGAAAAAAAGCAACTTTCAGGCTACTTCAAGGAGGGGGAGGGCACTCGTTTTCATCTCAGTTTGAGCATTTTGCTCTTAGCCACTGCATATTTCATGAGGCTATGAAGTAGTGTATTATCAGCAGAGGTATCTTAGCATGAATGTTCAAGCACTTGATACAGACTGATTAAACCACCAGGTCTTTAAGAGATCAAATATATATATATATTTTTTTTTTTTAATTTACTTTCAGGAAGAGGGAACAAGGCATAATTTCACATGTTTTGGGGTAATTAGAACTGCTATCAGTGGAAGTTGGAGCTGTGGTGGCTGGGGGAATTCAGTACTAGGAAAGAAAGTCTTGGAGGCTTCAGTCCAACATAACCGCTTGGGTTTTTTTGTTTTTTTTTACAGGGGAACATGACAGTATATCAACTAGCCACGCATAAAGGTTCTCTAAATTGTGATGCAGCAGATGCATGAATATCCTAACAAACCAGTTAGGGACGATTGTATTTCTCTCCCCTCCTCAGGTGATTAATTGAATGCTGGCCAGTATCTGCATCCACAAAGTCTGTATCTGCGCAGGGCTGTTCTCTTGCAGCTGTTTTTCAAAAGATCCATAAATCCATGGACTTTTCCTTCTGACATTCAAATCTAGCTGACTGTCCTGACTTTATAGATTTGAATAGTTTTACTCAGCTTCTGTTCAGAGAAGTCTTTAAATCAACATGTAAGGCAGACTTTAAAAAGGAAGAACATGACTCTGTCCCCAACCGTTTCCTCCCTCCCAGGGCACTTGGTACAAATTTTATTGGAAATTGCTCCTGGCAGTATGTGCCGCTTATTTCCCTTTAATCCTGTTTTCATTTCACCTCATAATGATTTCAGGAATGTTTTTAGTTTCCAAAGCCAAGGAAGCAGTTTCTTCTAGGCGGCAATTGCACTTGCTGTTAAATAAAAAGAAATGCTCTCTTCTGGCTAAACTCTATAAAGATGATTGTACAATCTGTACTGTACGCTTGGAAACTGCCGCAACAAGACATGTACCATATGGTGCATGTGGTGTATCCTTACCTTGAGTGTTTCCTTAGTCAGGCTGCAATGGTTGGTAAAGAGTTCATTTTTCAATAAGGATAAATACGGGTGATTTTTTTGAGGGGTAGGGGGGAGGAGGAGGTTCTGTACACGCAAGAAGAACAGGTCAAAGAAATGCTATTTTGCCTTACCTCAGCCATTTCTCTTGTAATCTTTAAGCATACAAAAATCAGGAACTTTGTTAGGAAAAAAGTAGTCTGAGAGAGGGTTAAGTTCAACATGATGCCATGACAGGAGTATAGAATTTATGTAAGAATGGGTTTAGGTCCTCTTACCCCCTGGCAAAAGCATAGCCCATAAACATGTTGGAAAATATGCATAATGGGGAGGTGAAATGCAGTCATCAGCTGGCTTTTACTGGGTGAGAAGAGAAAGAGAGACCTAGTATCTTCGGGAAACACTTCTGCATGTTGTACTCATCTCTTTGGAAGCCACCTCAGAGTAAAACCATGAGAGTCTGATAGAAGTCAAAATTAAAATTTCCTGTACCTGTGTGCTCCTGAAAACCAGAGGCAGAAGGGGAAAATCCATTTAGACCATCACCACTCTTAGGCAAAGTGGTTTTAGCATGTCACCACACTTGCCTGATGTGTCCTAAATAATAATAGCCAGTTCAGGGAAATTGATGACCTGTACAGCCAAGCTGACACAACACACTGTTCTAGACTCCCTACTACCAGATGTACTGCTCATAGTGTGTAACCTGATAAAGGACGCAGTCTCTGAAATAAGCAAGTAGTAGACCACCTGAGCCTAAGAAAGCTTGAGATGTCTTTTTTCTGTCTGTCACTAAGATGTTTGTTTATCACATTTATTAAAGATGAAGTCCATCAAAAATGTTGTGTTACTGCCACTTAAGAGTGTGGAAAAAAATCAGCATGAATCTCATGCACTGCATCCATAATAATGAATGACATTGGCCATCCCTCTAAACTAAAAGGTAAACTGATGTAATGCTTTGCAAACTTCTTGATATTGGTATAGATTTTCTTCTCATAATGAAAATAACATTAGATTCTATACTTGCAACAACATAGTATCTCCCTAGGCAGGTGTTGAGTTCCTCTGGGCTTTCCCATTTTCCTGATAGGCAAGTGTTTATTCCAATCTTTTTTCAATCAGATTCCTGAAGAGCAGCAAAAAGAAAACAAGAATCACACAGAATCTTATGCCCAAACCTTTGTCACCCTCTTCTCCTTTTTTATCATTGTGGTTGTTGGATATGTAGACTGAGGTGCATGCCAGCCAAGAATACTGTTCTACTGCTTGTTCTTCTCAAAATTATGCTTGTTTGTTATTGCCAAGTCCATTGTAAAAGTTAATCTAAGAAGCCTGGAACTCCTTGAAGTGTCTGTTTTGGCTTTGGTTCTGGAAACAGATATGGGATTTGTGTGCTGGTAGCTGATTTGCTAAAATATGTGGTTGGTAGAGACTCAGTTTGGAGAACCTCCAAAGGCTTGTAGATTTAATTTGGAGAAGCATCTGTTGACTTGGGTTTTCAAGGTCTATGGCTGACAGCAGTCTCGATCACAGCACAGTCAGGCGTATTAGAAATGAATGTCCATGACACATCGTCTCAGGCAGAAATCTAGAATCTGGTTAGAAGACTTTTGAGTTTACATTTTCATAGTAGTCTGTTCTGATATCCTAGCATGAGGATTCAAAGCCCCGGGATCCTTCCTTAAATGCAAATGGTCCTATTACTTCCTGAATTGTAGGGATATCCTTTATGTTGAATCTTGGATTCTCACTTTGATTACTTGAGGATGAATTATGCACAGAAAATGGGAAAAAAAAAAGACTGCATCCTTCTTGTGGTCCACTCTTATTGTTTTAGCCAAAATTACCTCAATGAAGATTCATGCCAAAATAAATATGTATTGTACCAAAGGGCAAAAAACATAATTGCTAATTTTATGAGTTTGAAGACAGGCATCAAGAACAGAGTACTTGATTATTAGACAAACAAAAGCTGAATTTTCTAAGCTTAAATGGACTTTTGTTATGAAAAATAGATTTATATTGCAATGGCTGTTAAGAAACAGTCAATTATCTGTGAGGTGTCACTAATCTTATTAAAATCCAGGCAAACACAAATTCTTTAAATTGTCATTATCTGAAGTCTCCAAAAGTTCACAAGCATTTCTTACTGCATGTTTTTTGTGGTGTGCTGGAGAAGGAAAGCATGCCTGAGCCAAAGAAATATCTTTGCACATCATAATCACAAAAAATAGTAATTGCATGTATGTTTATACAGATGCATGCTCAGTTTAGAAGTCAATAAACACTTGCTCATTTCTCTGCATAGAATCAGGCTTTAATTCCCCCCTATTTTTTTTTCCTCATCACTTATCAATCTGCAAATGAGAACTTAAAATGCTATTACACTGATTTGCCAATAGCGCTTCTGCATTAATTTGCATTGGTGGTGTTAAGCAAAGGAGAATTAGAACCTGAAACTTTGAAGTGTGTCAGTTCAGAAAATTATCAGACAGGAATATGTGTCCTTCTGCTCCTGTGTGGAAGCGAACTTGAATTTACAAATCCTAACCTGTATTTACACTGTGGATAGCTATCTTACTTTCTGGGATGCACAAACCTAGTTCAAGGTCAAGGATCATTTCACTCACAGGTGTGAATGAAGTAATTTCGCCACTAGTAAAATAGTTAGTCAGGGGCCACCAGAGAGAGAGATGATTCAGACCCATGTTTCCTCAAGAACACTTTGCAGGACAGAAAAAAGACAACAGTAAACTTCTGGGGCTTGTGCCATGGCCTCCTTGTCCCAGAGTTTCAGAATATATTATTTTCCTGGTATATAAATATCAAAACTCTTGGGGAAAGGGCTTTCAAACAGAATATCAAATATTGTAACTACGAAACCGATCCTAAAGACTTTTCCCAATACCCTGCCTTCCAATAGGATCCTCATTGTAAACGAGACATTGATCTCATTTGAAAGCCAAATACCTCATGAAACTAGATTGGTGCTTTTCATTGTAAAATTCCAGATAGGGCCAATATGCAGTTTCCACAGATTTTCTTCCTTTTGGGTTTTCAAACCATGGTAGCTTTGAGGAGGTTTTTTTATGAAAAATACCTAGCTCTGTGGATGGATAAAGATGTACAAGTTCTTTTTCTGCTTGAGGTGAAGCAAAGTGTTTGCTTTTGTACCTCTTTCCAAAATCAATTTGATCACAAGGTTTACCAAGGTATACCCTTACCCACAGTTCAATGTAGAAAGCCTTAAAGACACTTTACTACCTTGTAATTGGTCTTACATGTCTAAGCCTAAATCTTCCTTGGCATTCTGAGCTGTTGTGAGTGAAAATCTTCCCTGTTATGTAGACATGGGTTTAGGTGAAAAATCATTGGATTTACTAGGAAATCTGTTTAAGGTGCTGTGTTTCTCTGGAGAGCCTCTGGACCTGAGCATACCCACTACTTCTCGTGTTCTGTTACATCAGGAAAGGATGAGCTTGAGAACATTTTAGTTGCTGCTTCCAAAACTGTGATTATTATTGCTGCTGTCTCATCCTTTTAACACACACTGTTTTGTATATGCGTATTTATTTTGTATTCCTAATAAATGCTTACTACAGCTGAAAGCCAGATCTAAAAGCAGGTGGGCTGAACCCTACCGTAATATCAATATTAATTTTTAGTGTTACCTGATCAACCTGTTTTCTGGCAAGTTTCCATCAATGGTCTGAACTCTTTCTGAACTGTATTCCACTGTTACAAATGTATATTGAATTATTTCCTCTTCTCTCAGCCCCAGAAGACTATGCTAGAATATAATTTGTCTTTACAAAAAAAATTAGAAAAATTAATTCTTAGCCTTTATAGTTGTAAGTGGAAGTTTAGGGATTTGATCCCCTGCCCCACAGCTCAAAAAACAGAAAGAACGTAACAAAGCATCTTGGCTTAATAACGATTTTGAATTTTCTATCTTTCTGTTGGCTCAATTTATAATTATTTTTTCTTTTGTATTTTTTGAGTTGACATTCAGAACCCTGAACTACAAAGATCTTATTTTAGATTTCCTGAAACAAAATTCCATAATAGCTTGTGGATGTTTTTGGTTGAGTAAAAATTCAGGGTGACTTTCATTAAAATTGTAGCCTCAGTGTTTTATCCCCACTTTGAACAGAAATTAACTTAATTTTTCCAAAACTAATGTGAAGACAATTCTGTGTCTGAGTCAGGACATCAGGTCCCAAGTGGAACAGAGAATATGGACCCACAGTATAATTCCCTTGTGGCCTCTAAGGATTAATGATACCCTAACCTGCAACGGCTCAAATCTTCTTTGAAGCCAGGAAACATTGTTTGATTGGTGATGATCAGGATCAGAACAAGCTGTGATAACCTGAAATCAAGTAAAAAGCAAACACTATTTTTGGTTTGTTCAGGGTTCTGAGGAACTTCTATTTCTCCTTCTCACCTGATCCATCTTGGACCAAAAGTCTCTCACCCAGTGTCTGGAGGGAGGAATGGAAGAGGCATATTCCCACCATCACCAACGAGGGCCTTGGTGAAGTGCCAGCTTCATACAAATAATAAAAACAGCCACAAGACACAGTTTCTTGGGCAGAGTGGAGTCTTAACACCATATGGTTGTCAGTGTTTACAAATGAGGTGTTAACAAGTTGTCAGTTACTTACAGAAATGAAGGACTGGATGACTGGATGAGGGAGGAGGAGTGACCTTGAGTTAATGGAGACTATTATGACACACTACACAATGAATAATCCCATAGTTAATAACTACCTCGTTCTCATCCATATCCCTTTTCAAGTATACCTTCTTTTATTACATCAATGATCAAGTAGTTGGTGCATATGGCTGGAGGCAAGGAATTAAAAGGTATAAAAAACACACACTAATTGAAATCCAACCGTGAATGCCTGGCCTCTGTGATTAAACCTTTTATCACATGGATTGTCCCAGCACAGGTGCATTCATACGACTGAGAAAAATACTTAGCTTTTTTTTTTTTTTTAAAAAAAGGACATCTTTCTTTCATATGTCCAAACTGAATTGTCTAAGAATTTCTTTGACAGTAACACGGCAAGTAGTGTGGATTTAACAAACACTTTCTTGCCTATAAGTAAAATCCTCCTCTGGTCTTTTCTGTTCAGATGCTGGTGGCAAGCGCTTTGAGTACACTAACACTGCAAAGAGAGAGTGAGCAAGAGAGCCGGCATTAAGTACACTGAGGGTCAGCTGCCTTAAGGTTTTTTCATTCCTGTTCCAGCTCATTAATGTGTTTCTTAGAATTTCTTTTTTGAAAAAATAAATATTGAAAATGATACTGGATGGGGATAGAGCTGACTTAGATCAGCTTGTGTCCTGCCTGCCTAGGGTCGCCCAAGTACACAGGCACAATTCTGAGTTCCTCCAGGCTCTCTGCCTCCAGCAAACTTCAGTGCACAGTCTTGCTGAGCGGCTGCTGAGCTAGCAGTGTGACTCCTAGGGGGATTTAGCTGGGAGAGTAGATCAACATTTGCCTGACAATAGGAGCACTGCTGGTGTCATCCTTTACACAATGTACACCAGAGTGGAACCTTGATTACTGTGATAAAAACTGGAAAGATAGTGGTGATATTTATTATAGAACACCTAATGTTTAGACCCCCTGAAATGACAAGGAACGAATGTTTTCCGGGGAGTGGCGAGATGAGTGGCTGCTGGTAAGACTCAAATTTAGCAGTCTGATTTGTTTATAACTCCATCTGGAAAGTGATGCGATAACCAGAGTGAAAAAACCTTGTTCTTGACAGCAGCATGCAAGTCTCTTTCCATTTCAGGTGGCCCACATCTGCAATGTGATAGACTTCTCTTAAAAAGTGAGTGTTGTTATGAACTAGATGCTTGGTAGTCCTTAAAGAAAATTATATGGAGGAAAACCTGTGTCCAAGCTACACAAAAAACCTGATTGCTGCAGAGAATGTTGGAAAAGAACCCTAAACCAAGCTCACAGTCTTGTGTTAGCAGTGAATAACCCTGATAATGTATTTTAAATTACTCAGTGAAAGATATTTGGCTTCTCTCAAGGAGATTTATCAGCTAAGACAAGCCTTTGTGGAATGTTTTTGAACCTAAACTACATGACAGAGGCTAGTAAATACAACCCACCAAAAGGAGAGAAGGGCTCTGGGAGCTGTTAGAAATATAAATTATTTGGTTTTACTGCAGCATTCAGCTGGAAGGCTCTTCCTTGATTTAAACAGATGCTTTTAGCTTTTTCTTGCTGTCCACTGTGTTTGCACTTGTCCTGCCAAACATCCAAATACAGTTAAGCCAAGTAAATCAAACAATGGGTTTGTGCTGCTCTTAACCAACCTGGTCATATTTCTAGTGCTGCAGTAAATGTGCCAAATGAATATGGCATTGTGTAGAATTCTGGATTGGAAATCCAGGTGAGAAATCTTACTTGAGGGCAACAATTGCTGGAAAAAGGAGAAGCTTGAAACTGGTAGCACTAGTTCTTCATCTACAGGAGCTGACAAGCACCACAAAAGCTCAAAAGCTGTTTTATCCTCCATGTAGCACCTGGGGTTTTGATCCTAAACTGTTAGGGCTTTCTTAAGTCTTACAATTTATTTTTTTTTAACCATATTTAAGTTGCTGTAAAGGACTATGTGTTCCATCAAGAAAGTCCTTGGCCTTTGAAAGTAAAGAATTCAATAGACTAAACTATAGAAAGAAAATTAGGTTTTTATACCACATCCTTCTTACAGAAAGGATTCCCCAAAGCCCTTTTCAAATCAGCAGGTTCTATCCCAGGTGAGGACACAATGAGAGCTCATCCTGCTGCAATCCTTACACCAGGATTTTCTCATGGCTCTCTATCAGCTTCCCTGAGATTGGTTTTGCTTTGAAGCAGGGTAGGACAAAGCAGAATCCTGCAGGGGCTGTGCAGGCAAAAGCAACTGTTCTGATGTACTCTACAGTGGCTCATACGCTGCTGAGGATGTATAAAAGCTGTTTTATTCTCAAGGGGGATGTTGGCCAAGGCACCATGGTTATACAGGAGTGCCATGGGACCACTAGGTTCCACAAGAGCAGGCACTATGCATTTTGAATTACTGTTGCCTCTAAAGCATAATGCTGCCAACAGTGCTGTACCTCTACACAGTGGTTGTCATTCAGCACTCAGACTTTGCCAGCTATTCTGAAGTTCCACTGCAAATCAGTGTCTCCTCTGTATTTCATATCAGATCCTAATGGTTCAATGTCCTCCTGATACAAATGAAAGACTTCGCCTTATAAAAAGCTTGGTAAACGTGAGAACATACACATTGTAAGGAATGATCCTGTCTGTGTTGCTGAGCCCTGGACTGCTCAGGAAACTATATTTGGCCTTTCTGCTCTGGCCCCCTTTGAAATAGTTCAGCTTCCCTGGAATTTTCTATCTTAGACTGCTGTACAGCATATCAAATTGATTGAAGAAGGTTAAAAAAACCCAACCAAACAAAAAACCCCCGAACCACTAAACCAAACAACCCCCTCAAATCCAACTCTGTTGGTTTTATCAAGCATGACATCTTACGGGCCAGATGCTTTTATATACCTTCTGTCTAAGTTGGAGTGAAGACTTACTAGAAGGTTTACGATCTGTTTATATCAGGGTAAGAAAAAATCAGAACAGCGTACAAAGATGGGTTATGACCCAAAGCAGTCATTGTACACTGCAGTCTTCTTGAATCTCACTAACCTACAGGATTTCAATCCTTTCAGGCCCATCTGCTGTACAAGTCCAAGTAGTCTCGTGACACGTCCTCCTGCCCTTGATGGAAGCATAGTATTCTTGTGTCTTCAAAACGTCCTGGAAACCCCTCATTTTCAAGCACAGTAACAAGCTGTGACATATTAGATATCATAAAGATTCACGTGCGTCCCCTGGAACATGGGGAACTGTATCTTGGTAAAGGAGTGTTGTTAACAGAAACAATGTCTCTGCCTTCAAGATGATAAAACTTGTCACCACTACACAAAGAGAGACCAGCATCTTGTGGTACTGTACACTTTCATTGTCATAATACTACCTGCAAAATTAATTTCATGTATGTGTGCATGAATTGGTGTCAAACTAACTCAATTTTAGAGTGACAGTCACATTAAGAAACGAATGGGATTTTAAGCAGACTTCAACAAGAGGCACTAATTATTATCATTTACTGCCTTCAAAACTGCACCCAAATCCTAGGTGAATTTTGTAATGTTAGATTTAACTTGAGTATTGTCTGTAAAATATTGATGCAACCTCACTTGAACTTATTGTCTAGGGGTGAGACCAATGGGGGAAATAGAGGAGAGTGAGTGGACTATGTGTATAAATTACTGCGCTTTTCACCAAAATAAATTTCTCCCCCTGCCCTAGTTGCTGTTGAAAACATGGCTATGATACATATGTGGATTAGGTCTTGCCAAGACTAGAAAGTTTTGATTTTTAACCGTGGTGATATCATTAAACTAGCAAACAATTGTAGCGTGAATACAGTTATTACCAATGTAAAAGTGCTTATGTCAGTGCATCTTATTCCAGTTCAGCAGGAGAAGTAAGTTACACCCTCATAAATCACCTTATGGTATTCAGACTCGCACTAGGGCTTTTATTGTAGCACTTCACTGGCAGTCAGGCTCATGAGCTCCCTTTCTGCCCTGACAGTGAATCAGGATGTGCCAGTAGGCACGGCATTACACTTGCCTGTGTTTCGGTTTTCCCTGAGCAAGCAAAAGATAATTATGAGACCCTGTCAGAAAAAAGTAGGAGTTTTTTCCTCTTGAAAAGTATAAAATCCTTTCAACCTCAAAAAGTAAGCATGCAATATCTCAGCTCAACCAGCTTTGTCTGAAACCCAAACACTTAAATTCAGAATTCTGCCTCTGTGTCTCTTCAGAGATGCTTAGGTCGTTCCTGTTGCCAACGCGCTCCTAACACCTTCTGTGAGACTCACCTTTTGACAACCAGTCCTTCATCTTGCAGGCCTGTTATCACTCATCACTGGTGTCCTTGTCAAAGTGCAGAGGAGCCAGGTGGTGAATGCAGCTTGTGAAGGAGGACTTTTAGTGCCTGAAAAGCCATGGAGGTACTTACATGTGAAAAATGGGAGAGGAAAGATATTTGCCATTCATAACTTTTTTACAAAACCATTGGGTTCTTGGTCTTGATAAAAATTTTCACAAGAAAAAGTCAACTTGATCCGGGATGGGGGGGGGGATAAAAATCCCCCAAACACACTTTTTCCTTGACTGAAGAGCGCGTTTCCTGTTCTTCTTCAAAAGAAAAAGATTATAGGAGAAAAGGCACCGATCAGCCTGACTTCCTTCTTTTGTCAAGAAGGGTGGAATTAAAAGAACAAAATCACCGTTTAGGATTTAAGTAGTGTGTCCTGAGCAGTGACTGAGGCCATTCCCCTCTTACAGCAGAATATCTGTGCACTTTTATTACAGTGCTTTTCACCACAATAACTAGGATGAACATGTAAAGGCTGAGCTTCAGGAAGTCATTACAAGAGGCTGCTGAAGCATTTGTTTTAAAAGTAAAGCCTGTTAAACATTACTAGAAATTAACACGTAGTTACAAAGTATAAATCCAGATGACTGACACATCAGATTTCCACTACCCTCAATTCTGAGCTTTTACATGGTTCAATGACAAAACCAAATATATTGCAAGCAAAAGAGATAGCAGAGAGAAGGCTCTGGCCACAAGCTGAAGTTCATATTTCATGCCACACCAGACTGCTTTCAGACTGTTCTGGTTTGAGGCAAAACAGAAACAATTTTCTGTTCAGTAATTTTACTTTTCAGCTAAACCTCTTTTAACTAACTGAACTCTCTGAAATTAAAAGCGTATTTTTTCCGACAGTATCTGCTCCCAGAGTGTTAAGACCTGATTTTTTATAATTTGTGCCAAAGAATGGTACACAGAAAAGCTCTTGCTTTTACTTATTGCTATAACAACCAAGGTCAGCTAATTTTGTTATTTGCCCCATTGCATGGGCGGGGGCAGAAAAGCGTAAAAGGGACATACCTGTGGGGAGGTGCAGACAGGATAGGCTACCCAAAACTGACCAATGGAGTATTCCGTCCCATCTGCCCCATGCTCAGCAGAGGGATGAAAGGAGTCAAGTCTCTTTCTTCAATGGCCAGTATCCAAGGAGGAATCTGTCTGTTCATCTGATTTTGATCCTAATCTGTGCATTCCTGAATCCAGTTCATGTCCATCACCGAGTTCAGTCTGAGCCCTGGTCGATCCTCACTATGGACACCACTAAAAATGTTGTGGGTTGGGCCAGACTGGCCACTGAAACAAATGACAGATGCTGTCTTTTACTTCTCTCTGCTTCAGAGGAGAGAGAGCATCTCCCTTCGCGGAGAGAAGGATGAGAGAGAAAAAAGACTTATGAGTTTAAAAAAAGAAACTAAACTACTTTAATGAAAATATTCAATAATAGTAAGAAAAGTAAGAAAATATATACAATAGGTACAAAATCATATCAAGCTCCCAGGATAACAATCGCATCATCGGCAGGAACTGGAAAGGTCCCAGATATAAATTATGAAAAATCATGTCTTCTCATTCTGGGAGTGGACACTGTCAGAAAAAATATGCTTTTATTTTCAGAGTTCAGTTAGTTAGAAGGGGTTTATCTAAAAAGTAAAATTACTGAAGAGAAAAATCGCCTGTTACCTCAAATGAGGACATAGACTCTTTCACAGTGTTGTTGTTAGTGTTTGGGAATCAGCGCATACAGCCTCCTCTCTTCTCCTTGAAATATGTTTACAGTAGTATTTTAAATGTTAAAAGGTAATGTTCAAAGCATCCAAAACATTGTGCACTAGATTCATTGCAATTAGAGTTCCTTGTGTCAGATTACTGCTAAGCAATTCCTCTGAAATGTAGAGATGCATGTAAGCTAAGGGACCCCGACTGACGCACTCACTGACTTCCAGTGAGTTTAAATCTTGATTCAGGCATTTTATTGATGTGTTTATTTGGTGTGATTTTTTTTTTTGTTAGTTTTTTTTTTTTTTTAAGTCTCGGTCTTTTTAGTTGTGAGTCTGGATTCTATTAGGAAAAAACAAAGTATCTGCAGCTTTCACAGCCTAGGTAGAAGCAGGAAAGACTTAAAAAAATTAGGAAGCCTTTTTTGGTTTTGTAGGATTCTTGTTTGCATTTTGTATTCCCAAGCTTTTGGGACAAAAATCTGAGGTTTGTGTGCTTGCATGAACAGAGCACCCACGCCTTTTGAAGTGGAGACGTTCCTAGTCACAATCTCATCAAATTACAGATGGTCTGAATGCTGATTATCCAAACCTTGTTTTTTTATTTGCATGATGGAGTGTCACCATGGTATTACCAAGCTTGATAGTTTGGAAAGTCAGGATTTGATTGCCTTCATTTTCGTACAGCTCTGGTAATCAGGCGCTCATAAATGGTTTGACTGCAATCAGTCTTCTGGGAGGCGGTGCCCCCAGTTTGCCCAGTAGCAGGGCTGGCCTCTGAGTCTGAGCAGCAGGGAGGGGAAACCCACATGATGTCTCTTGCTGTACAGTCTGTGACACGAATTTTATTTGCTTCTTTCTAGCCCTGATTCTCTCTCCTGAGTGCTTCACACTTGCCCAATTTTAATAGCATAGTCATATTTATGCCTGCCCTGTACCAGTTCAATATGTTCCCCCTGTCCTACTCAACTTTGCTCCGGGTCCTATCTCCAAATCCCTGCACAACTTTGTGCTTCTGAGACCAGGCACTGGTTTTGCTCTGGCCCTTCAAACTTCTTTCCCTCACTTGTACAGGGATTCCTATGCATCTTACTTTTTGACCCTGTTTCCACTTTCATCTTCAAACTGGAATTTCCCTGGTTTCTTCTGCTTCCTGATACAGACCAGACCCTGCACAGTAACCATGCTTCATGCCAAACATGCTGGTTTCCTGTGGCTTTTGCCTTCTCTGTGTTCCTGGACTTGGTTCAAATTTAATACGTGGGTCTACCCAGTTCTTACTCTAAGTGGTCCCAAATGAAGTTTACAGTTTTCTACGTACTCATGAAGAAAAATTCTACTGTACCAAAGTAAAAGTGTTCTCCTCCATTCCCCTTGACCTGGGAAGCATAAGGGCAACAAGGAGCTAGCTTGCCATTTTCTCACCACTGACCTTTGTGGTCAGACAAAATGTTTTGCTGTTCCCTCTTTGGTTCAGCAACCGGCCGTTCCGTTGCTCAGCCCTGTACTTCCCTTTTATGTCCTTATGTGACACAAGGAATGATCCTGCTGGCAGGCAATTTATGATAAAGGATCTTGCAGTGCATTTCAAATTGTTACTGTCCCCAAGATACATTTTCCAGACAGCTGGTTCAGCACATAGAGGCTCATAACTTAGTATCTTCCATCAATGTCTTCTGCACATTAGGATTGTCAAGGGGATTTCGTCTGGACCATTTGCAGAAGGAGTGGGCTAATAGAGAAACGTTTGACTCAGTTTGCAAAGAATTTGCCAGGCAATGCCTATTAATAATAATGGTGATGATGATTGTTATTGTTTGTTTCACTGGGATGTATGTCATTCAGATGTAGATTTTTGTCTGTTGTGACAGTTTTATCTGTGATCTGATTTTCCCAGGGGTGTGAATGCATTGCTGTTTATACAATGCAGCTGTGTTTTGGGTAGACTGGTACATAAACTCTGGACATGATTCTTCTCTGAAAGGCTCTGGTTTTGTTTCCCTGTGAAAACACTAATGTGTGGCTTTTACAATTGCTATGGATGGTGGATTTTCTGCAAATTCATCAGAAAATTGAGGAACACAGAATTTTTAAGCAATTATAACTAGTACCAATTATGAAGCTTACTGTAATTAAGAAGTTACACAAAAAGGAAATAAAAACTCAAGCAGAAATAGACATTTGTATCCAGACTAGTACTTCAGAATTGGGCCTTATCCTTCAAAAGACATCGCTATGTTAAATAACACAGGACAACTGATTGAATATATGGCATTAAACTCTACAGAGGGAATTCTTTGGAATACTACCATTAGGATAACAACAGGAAAGAGAAATGAAGAAACTTAGTAAGATGAAGTCAGGTATATTATTAAAACCATATAATATGATCAGGTTGAAAAGGATCCCATTTGTCTTAGTTTCAGCTGGAATAGAGTTAATTTTCTTCTAGTAGCTGGCATAGTTCTGAGTTTTAGACTTAGGATGAGAATATTGTTGATAACACACTGAAGTTTTAGTTGTTGCTGAGCAGTGCTTACGCTAAGTCAAGGACTTTTCAGCTTCTCATACAGCCCTGCCAGTGGGGAGGCTGGGGGTGCAGAAGAAGCTGGGAGGGGACACAGCCAGGACAGCTGACCCCAACTGGCCAAAGGGATGTTGCACCCTCAGCAAGTTTGCCAACGACACCAAGCTATGTGGGGCGACTGACACACTGGAGGGAAGGGATGCCATCCAGAAGGACCTTGACAGGCTGGAGAGGTGGGCCCATGCCAAACTCATGAAGTTCAACAAGACCAAGAGCAAGGTCCTTCATCTGGGTCGGGGAACTCCCAAGCACCTATATAGGCTGGGCAGTGACTGGCTTGAGAGCAGCCCTGAAGAAAATGACTTGAGGGTACTTGTGGATGAGAGGCTCAACATGAGCCACCAGTGTGCACTTTCAGCCCAGAATGCCAATCGTATCCTGGGCTGCGTCAAGAGAAGCATGGCCAACAGGTTGAGGGAGGTGATTCTCTCCCTCTACTCCACTCTCGTGAGAGCCCACCTGGAGTATTGCATGCAGTTCCGGAGCCCCACCTCCAAGAAAGATATGGATGTGCTGGAATGTGTCCAGAGAAGGGCCATGAGGATGATCAGAGGGCTGGAGCACCTCCCCTACAAAGACAAACTGAGAGAGTTGGGCTTGTTCAGTCTGGAGAAAAGAAGTCTCCGAAGCGACCTTATTGTTGCCTACCTGTGGTATCTTAAGGGGGCCTACAAGAAAACTGGTGAGGGACTTTTTAGGAAGTCAGGTAATGGTAGGACTAGATGGAATGGATTAAAACTAGAGATGGGTCGCTTCAGAATGGATGTTAGGAAGAAGCTCTTCACCATAAGGGTGGTGAGACACTGGAACAGGTTGCCCAGAGAGGTAGTGGAAGCCCCATCCCTGGAAGTTTTTAAGGCCAGGCTGGATGGGGCTCTGAGCAACCTGATCTAGTGGGAGGTGTCCCTGCCCATGGCAGGAGGGTTGGAACTAGATGATCTTTAAGGTCCCTTCCAAACCTGACGATTCTATGATTCTGTGTTTCATACCATATGATATTGTGCTCAGCATATAAAGCTGGGGGGGGGTTGGAGGGAGGGTGTTGGACTGCTGCTCAGGGCATCACCACAGCATTGGGTAGTGAGCAACGGCATTGTGCATCACTCGTTTTGTATATTCTTTTTTTGTTATTATTTTTTTCCCTTCCTTTTCTATCCTATTACACTGTCTTTATCTCAACCCACATATTCTGGTTTAACCTCAGCCAGCAACTAGGACCAATGTCGCTGCTCGCTCATTCCTCCTTCCCTCCCCAGAAGGGTAGTGAGAAGAGTGAGAAAAGGAGGGGAAAGGGGAAAACAACCTCATAGGTTGAGATAAAGATAGTTTAATAGAACAGTAATGGAAAAGGAAAATAACAACAATAATAATAATAATTATAATAATGGTAAAAGAACGTACGAGACACAAGTCTCTCTTACTGCTCAGTGAATTGGTTGCCCAACCTGACCTGAGCAGTGATTGCAGACTCCCGCCCCTGGCCAACCCCCATTTATATACTGAGCATGACATCAATTGTACGGAGTATTCCATTAGGTGTTCCATTGTTCTGTCTATGCTCCTTCTCAGCTTCTATGGGAAGGTGAAAAAAGTCCTTGAATACTATAAACATCACCTTGCACCAACTGCAACAATATGCATTATTAACATTCCTTTCATACCAAACCTGAAACATAGGAGCCACTAGAAAGCAAATTAAGTCTATCCTGAAACCAGGACACCATGACTTTTACCTGTTTTCTGATTCTCTCCCTCATCCCACTGCGGGAAGAATGAGCAAACGACTGCGTAGCTTTTACCTGCCTTCTAGGTTAAACCACAACACCATCAAAGCTAAAATCATGCCTCTAGCAGCGGCTAAGATCTCCAGCTGGAAATGAGAATGAAATCCACCCTGAATGTACTTAGGCAGTGGTGGTTCTTTATTATTGGAGAACACGGACTAAAGGGTAGTGTTCCTCCCTGTGTTCACTGAGGTGGGTTGATGGGATTTGGACATCAGAGTCGATAATACCCCTGGAAAAACTATGGCTCTAAACTTTCACAAATCTCTGTAATGACAGAAGGATCCACCCAGTGGATGCTGGTACTTGCATCAGCTCCTCAAAGGGGAAATATTTAAAAATCATTATCCAATGATAATTTATCCCTTAAGGGAGGATAAGAGAGAAAAATCTGGATGTGCAAGAAGGCAAACCAGTCAAGGATGCTGTCAGAGATAACACCCTTTGAAAAAGAAAAAGTAGACATCAGTTCTTCTTGCTTTTTGGTTTAGGAGGGTCTCAGAATGAGAGACTAGTGTATACAGAACCAGACTCCCCAGGCTAATGGGGCATCTATAGTTGAGGGGTTTTTTTTGTAAAAGAAACAACCAACCAAAAACATATAAAAAAATCCACAACAAACCCCTTTACTCCTTCTCCCAAACTCCCCAAAACACCAGACCATATGTTAAGTTCTGGGGCATGCCAAATGTTGACCAAATTTAGATTGGCCAGTGGATCAAGAATGTTGGACCTGATCAGGGGTCTGGATGTCTTTGTTTTGTGAGTCCTCACCTTCTTTTGAGAGACCAGATTCTAATTTCTCATCGTGTATGTTTAGATACCGGTCACAAATATGCCTTAAGCTACCAGTTGTTATTTAAATCCCCTGGCCTTTTGTTATGATATTCGCTCCAACCTCTGCATATGCTGGAATGCATGTATCAGTTTTCCACACACTTGGGAGCAAATACAGCAACTGCTTCTGTTCTAGCTTTGCACAACAGATGGGAGCCAAAAATGAAAATATTCACACAATGCCCACAGGTCGTTGTTTATTATGTTTGTTTCTTTGTATCTCTGAAGGTAAATGGGAGGATCTGGAGAAAAAGGGGAGGAGGGGAAAGAATAAAAGATTTGAAACGAGTCAAAGAAAGGGGAAAGGAAGCATGGGAAATGGTTTATGACTGCAACTCTGATGTTATAGCACTGAGAGAAGGGGAATGCCACCAAGAGGTAGAATGCTACTTGGTTGCAGAACCTTAACTCTTGTCAAAGTAATGGGATCTCACCTTAATGTAGCTATTGGTGTGCTATCAAAACATAGGTATGTTGCCTTTTCATTTCTATTTCATTTTCTCTCTGGTTCCATTCTTTGTTTTTTAAGGGTCCTTCACATCCCAGCACTTTACAGCATTACAGCAAGGCTCTGTGTTTGTTTTCATGTGCTTGTGTCTTCAAACACACATATATAGACAGTGTGATACATGAAGGATCCTTGGCCTGAAATACATACATTTAGACCTATAGAACTATGAAGTCAATGGAGACTCTTCCTCTCAGTAGAAAACATCTTTTTCTTATAGGAACTCAATTTATAAAGCAGATTAGACCAGATAGATTTATAGGATTACAGCAATCGGTTGACCTGGTGGATCAGGGTCTTCTCTAAGCTACAGATAGGATAGTAAGGATTTGCCAGCGTGGGCTTGGAATGATTGCATTACTACTCACAGGTAAATAAACTGAGTTGTGGGAGTATCTACGGTCAAAAAGAATGGCAAAAGGGACTCGGCAACAGATGTCATTCAGTCTCCAAGCAGTCATTCAGCCTAAAAATTTGTAGTTGCATTCATATTCAGTAGTGGGGAAAGGGTTCTGTCAGGCTAACCAATGGAGCAATGGCACCTTTCCATATGTACTACATATAAATTTACACCACCAGTAAAGTTTGGATGGGATAACCCACTAGGTGTTTTGTTTTTTTCTGAGTTTCAAGTTGTGATTTTTTTTAAATTCCATATTGTTTCTAGTTTTACTGCGGTACTTGCACACAGCACATACTTTCATCCAGCCAGTTCCCTCATCTGGGCAGCATCTGCAGTGCCACCTGCCCTGCCATTTAGCTGGAGAAGGGGCAGAGTTCTGCAGGAGGCACGGGGCTCTAGGCACACCTTTTCTGTTGCACGTCCCTTTTGTTTCCTTGGTTTGCTCTCTCCTACCAGGCTTAATCTACATTTGCAGACGTAAGAGCTTTATCCTCTGCTGCGCTGTGCTCAGCGGTTCATCTCGGACTAATACAGTGTCAGCATAAAACCAGCTTTCTCACTTTGCAGAGAGGCTTTCAGCAGCTTCTTACTGAATCCAGACAGCAGGGACCACATGGTGCCAGAAGAAGCAGGGCTGTGTGTGGACCCTTGGCTCTCGGGAAAGCAAGCAAATCAATGATAAAGTCTTACATGGTCTCTAGTGTCTTCCATCCGTGCACCGATTCTGGCACATGAGTCAGCTCAGCCACACCATGTTGTGAGGTCAAGAAGGAAGACTGTACTGATTTTAGCTCAGGAGGCAAATGAGGCTGTGATCCTGTAAAGCCATAAGTGTATATATGTGTGTGTATGTGTATATATATTTTTTAATTAAGGAGTTTCAGTAACTTTATTTTTGAGTAGTCCAGGTGAGATAGAAAGAATATATATTTTCAAATTACGAGTATCCTAGGCTCTCACTGATTTCAGCGAGAGCTGAAAAACTTCAGCACCTTTGAGAACTTAAACACTCCAGTATCAGTCAAGGTTAACATCTGAACCCAGCCAAAAATCTGGGGAAAAAGTGATGCCTGAGATTTGTTGTAGATCATGTAGTCCTCAACACCAGGAAGGAAACCAGCAATCTGATTCCTAAATGTCCTAAAAAATCATTTCAGCCATTTATCACTCCTATATATGGCCAAATCATAGAAGAGGAATTGTTCAAATCGTAAGAGTGCTGTGGTGTGTCTGTGGGCGGTCTCCTTCTGGGTCACAGGATGTTTCATGCAGTTAACAGCTTGGTAGAGGGCTAATTGATTAGGATGAGCAGCTTGTGAATCTCGGAGCATTTTGAGTTTTCAATTTAGATAAGTATCAGAAAGGTCAGATGCTTCTAAGGATCTCCTCCCTCCCTTAACTGGAGAAATAAAATTGCCAGGTGTGTCACCTAGACAACTCTCCTGCAAACTGTATCAGAAGTGCCAGAAGGTGCCAGATTTCTGTGTAAATAAGGGACCTACTCTGATTATTTGAAACTGTGATGCATTTTCCAGGTTTGTTACCTAACCCTTATACCTTAAAGTACTTGAAAACTAGTCTTAGCCAGAAATTACTAGTCTTAGCCAGAAATTCTGTAAATTCCTCAAATCACTGTAGAAACTTCAATAACTGCTATTTTCATGGATACACAAAACTGATCCCTAGATCTTCATGATTTGTGTCCAGTAGCATAAAAATAAGCTTGATGGAAAACCAAGAAACTGAATGATTTTAACTTACTCATCCCCATCTTATAATCTAGAGGTATCTTTTGCCAGTCAAAAGCCATTGCCACTCTTCATGCTACTTTTCCCAGGTTTTGCTCGGCCTATGCCTACATATCTCAAATGACAAGTCTTACACCAGGGAGGTGTTCCACCCTCTGGTCCATTACCAGGAGACTCCTGCTCCCCCACATCCTTCTACCTAGCCATGACTGCAATTTATATACTTCTCTGTTTTGTCTCATTAAGTAATTCTTTTGAATATTGCTGTGTAATTAAAAATTCAGAGTAATATCCTTTGAATGAGATACTGAGATAGTAATTGTACCTTAGCAGTTGTATCATTGGAGCTGACCCTTGTTAAACTTTCCTATGAACTTATCCACTTTTGGGTCATGAAAGTTTCTGACCAGGTAAATAAGATTGTTAGCAATATTGGCTTCTGAAAGTCTTGTGGAAGGTTTTAATCTTTGTCAAAATGTCTGATGCTGTAATGTGACTGTATCATGTTCTCTGGTTGCCCCATAGTTTGCATGCCCCAAGTTTCTGGCTGGACCTTCCTAAAGGGTCCAAAAAAGCAGACCCTGAAATTAATCTATAGCTTGAATGTTTCACTAAAAGAATATTTTTTTTTGTCTCAGCCCATCTTCTGTCTTAGTTTTTAACATGGATGATAATTAGGGATGTCAAAAGACTGCTCCAATGTTATATTATGTGTAAATTACCCAATTCCTTAAGTCCAAGGGGAGAAGGCAGTTCAGATAAAATTATGATAGTCAAATTTATTTCAGCCAGCAAAAGTGTTCTGACATTTATACTCATAACAACTCTACCAAGCAGTTAGGAAAAGCAGCTGGAGTATTAGTTAGGGAGAAAATAGGTAGAAATGCTGCCAAGTGCTTGCTTTCTTTATTTTTGATAAGCAGTTCCAGTGTGTCTCTCACACTTGATTATTGAGATTTTGGTTAAATCTAGAAGCACTGGGAAATTGATGAACATTTTGAGGGGAATTCAGCATGAAAGCCAGCAGAGGCCAAGAGTTCCATCTGAGCAGCAGCTGTCTCCTGATCTGAGGCATTTCTCAGCATTGCCCTGTAATGCTTTTGTAGTCAGGATTTCTGCTAGTAGGAAAATTAGAATCTTATGCAAATTTACTTTAAATTACTGTAATGAACTTAATAATGCTACAAACTTCTGCTGAAATGTAAGTTTGCTTGTAGAAAGAGAGAGGTAGGGGAAATAGGAATGAGAATATCTAAGAGGGCTGACAACTTTTCTTTTCCTTTTTTTTTCTTTTGTGAATTTGGGCTACCTTCTCCCTAAAGGCAGGCAGGAAGGAGAAGTAGTAAAAGGCTTACGTTTCTTCACTTTGTTTGCTATTTAGACCAAGGGAGTGGATTTCTTTTCTCCAGATATTCATGTTAAGTTGGTTTTCCAGCATTTGCTGATGATGGCTGAAAATCCCATGGGTTGATACAGAGCTGTACTGAGAAGTTGTGAATGACCTGAAGTGGAAAGTATTCTTTCAATTTGGGCTGTAGAGAGTGACTTCAGTAAGAATGGTGATAGGGTCCCAGCACTTTGTGCAGGGCTTTGTGCCAGGTTGTGGGAAGGTGGACCAAGGCCTGTGTTCTCTTTGTACAGATTTCAGTCTGCTGGCTCTTACATTCACATGGTTATCAGCAGGCTGCTAAAAACAAACAAAAAAAAAGTGCAAAAAGGGGAAACTAAAAAGACTGTGAATCATGTTGCAGAAGCTGCTAATGATCACCCTTCAGCTGCTAGCACAATGTCTGTAAATGCTTATTTAGAAAGAGCAACATGAATTCTAATGCCAGTGATCAGCACTCTTGTGGTTAGTAGTTACATATGTGGTGTCATTTTCTGAGGTTAAATCATATCTCTTCTTTCCCAACCAAGTGTTCAGAATGATTTTGTCTTTTTTCAAATCTCACTAGAGAAACCAGAATACTAGAAAGCTCCTGTGGCTGATGTGTTGGCACCCTCTGATACTAGGAAAGATAGTTGACATGTTTTTTTCTGGGAGGAGATTTCTCTCTTGCACAGAAAACTACAGGACTCGGAGCAGAAACACAGAGTGGGGTTTAGTACAGCCTCTCTTATGCATGGGTACATGGTCATAATAATTTCTTACAGCCCTATCTGTCAGTCCAGTAATTGTATTCTCCGGGTCTTATGTGAGTGCAGTGTCAAGTGAGTCAAGTGAAAACGATTGCCATTGCCCTTTTCTGTGAGATACTGCTCTGCCATCTCTTATTCCTCAATCTTGTGATACTTTTCCTTCTGTTAATTATAGATTTAACTACATTTGAATTTACACCAACTCTGTAACATCATGCCTTTTTCCCCAAAAAACGCTTCTTCTGCTGTGTTTTAAACTTTTAATCTACCAGTAGGCACATTTTGTGCCCTCTGTCCTATTTTCCCCTATTTCCTTTGTACGGTGAAATTCTACAGAAAGTCCAGCCACAATGCCTAGGCAGTCCATAAATCCCACTTAATCTCTGAAGACAAATATAATGAGAATTGCTCTCTGGTTTTGCTATTGCAACTTGGTGCTGGCTTGGAGTCTCCTCCAGTCTCTAGACAATGAAATTAAATGGGGTTTTTGTAGGAGCCTGTCCTCAGAAATCAGCTATATCTTGTATTTTTTTTTTTTTTTTATACAGCTGTATATTTTTAACCAAATCCGTTCATGGTTTTTACATCTATCAAATTTTAAAAAAAAAACAACCAGACCCCACAAACCAGTCAAGACTCATTACATTTAGATTAATTTCTGTCCCACTCATTCAGAGTAGGATATACCTGGGATCAGACCTTTGCATGCAAAATTTCAGCCCGGAGCACAGGTTCTCAAACCATGTATTATGGTTTTGAGTGAAGTTGATTTGTTTCAGTGTATCAGCAAGAATTAGACCTTTGGGCTCATGTACAGCCTTATCATTACCCTTTGAAAGGTCTGATGTTTCCCCTGAAACTGTCTGGTATGCAAAACTCAAAATCGCCCAGGACACTTACATTTTTCTAATGACACAACACTGAGGGAGCAAACCTCCATTCCTACATACAGACCCAATAATGAGTCACTAAAAGGTAAAGGGAGATCTGGGCGAGGCAGTTTAGTCTTTCTGTTATATTGTTCTTGAGTGCTCCGATAGGCTAAAGAAGCCAGGCTTGAGATATTTGCCAATTCATTGCTTGTGATTTACATTTTTAAAAGTAAAAGACAAATAAAGAGTTGTTCCAGGGGCAGCAGCAGGAAAAGTATTGCTGAAACGAGTTTACAGACAGAAATAATTCACGAAGTTTATGCTTCATATTACCTGAAACTAAAGCCATATGCAGTCATTAGATCTTCCTCTTTACCTGCTCTGCTCCTCAGCAGAGTCCCTGTTTCTCTGATTGCAGGTAAACTCTACAGACAGCATCCTCCTAAAACCAGGCATACCCCAGCCTGGTTCCTTCTCCTTCTCTACTGCTGTTTCTCAGTGGGCATCCCAGTAAGGTGGATCACACATGTATAGTCAGAAGGAGAACTTCTCTAACCAAGTGTGTTGTTTGGAGAAAGCCTATCTTCAGCAATACCGTTAGCTCCCATAGTATGTTCAGCTGGCAGTTGTCCCATCCTTGTAGCACATTCTTTTGCCTCAGTTTATCCCTAGTCACACTATGACTTCACTCTGTAATAAGCCCTTTCACCAGAAATAGAACTAGAATCATAGTATGGTTTGAGTTGGAAGGGACCTTAAGGGTCATCAGTTCCAACCCCCCTGCCATGGGCAGGGAAAACTTTCATTAGGCCGGGTTACTCAAAGCCCCATGCAAACTGGCCTTGAACGCTTCCAGGGAAGGGGCATCCACCACCTCTCTGGGCAACCTGTTGCAGCGTCTCACTGCCTTCACAGTAAAGAATTTCTTCCTAATATCTAAATCTACCCTCTTTCAGTTTAAAACTGCCACCCTTCGTCCTATCACTGTATGCCCTAATAAAGTGTCCCTCCTCATCTTTTCTGTAGGCTCCCTTTAGGTACTGGAAGGCTGCTATAAGGTCTCCCCTGGAGCCTTCTCTTCTCCAGGCTGAAAAATCCCAACTCTCTCAGCCTGTCCTCATAGGAGAGGTGCTCCATCCCTCTGATTATCTTCATTCTAGAGGACGGACGTGTTTGCAGGTCAAATGCTATTTCCCCTAGAGCCAAAAATATCAAAAGCAAACCAAACTCAGTTTCATTTCAACTGAAGGGAAGAATTCTGGGTCTGCCAGTTCTCACTGTACCAGCAGTCAGGCAGCAATCTCTGTGATGTCCCCACCAAACCACTTGCCTTAGGAGGTGGAATAACAGGCAGGCAGGCAATGGGGCAACATTTCCTTGCCAATAATATTCCTGCAGATTTCTGATACATTAAGCTAGTGTTTCTTCAGCATAAAATAATTCATTAGACACTTCTGTGCAGCTGCTGTTCTGACAACAGTGGTTGACAGAAACAGGGTGGAAAATGTTCTCAGAGCTCAAAAGAAAGGCTGAGGAAGGCAAAGAGAGTGGCAAGATGGGGTGAGGAGAGGAACTACGTAGAGCAGGAATCTGAGAAGGCTTTTCTCTATTCCTAATATTTTGCATCATGAAGAAAAACCCCTTTTCCAAAGCTCCCTTGACCCTTATTGCTCTTATTCTTTAGCAGAGAACACACCAAACATATGCAACAGCTACCGGTTGTGATCACGTCTGCCATGCTTTTCACTATGCCAACAATCACAGTTTTCATATTAATGAAATCAATTGATTTGTTCTCCTGTCCTTCCCCACTTGTTCATGTTGTGTTCTCTTAATTGAATAAACACTTTCTGTTCTGAGCTCTGAAAGACTGTAACACCTTGCTGTTAAACAGACATGTATGGATTTTAAAACCAAATCACATATCGTTTTTGTCTCAGTAATGATGTTGTAAAAAGTAAAGAGCTGTCTCTGAACGTGACTGTGGATAGATAAGTATGTATATTGTATTTATACTTAAGGGGTTGCTTTGTGGTGCTAAGAAATCACTGAAGGTATCTATCTGACTGTTAAGAAATGTGGTACCAAAATAACAAACGGAAGTCAATGGGGATGCTCTTTTCACTCTGACCTCTACTTTTATATTATAAGTTTCCTTATCATAAAATGCAAACATCCCAAAAGTATTTTGATAAGTCAGATATTTTGATTAGTATTTTCTGAAGCCAATGAGAGTTTTTCCATTGACTTGTAAAAGTTGCAAAGCAGGTTGTCTGTGTTTTTATGGATGGAATCCAGAATGGGGGTATACACTTGTTCTCAAATGTATATTATTTACTTGTGAAGTAGAAAGATTAGTATGCTCTCAAGAATTGCATTCCCCAGCTTTGAGGTGGTGTCTTTCATATTCTTCAATCTTTGGCTGCACAAGCATTCTAGATGTCCACTAAGACTTTGGCACAACTGCTGTCTGCTGTTTGCAGAACATAACATTGGGCAGTAGGGTCTCCTTGATTTTAATGTTTTGTTTCCATCACCTTATTTGGTAAGTCCAGGGTCTAGACTGGTCTCCACCTGTGAGGGTATGTGCCATTTGCTCACTTTTCATTACAGTAGGCTGAGATAAGCTAAGTACCAACTCCTCTTCCTAGGGTTTGTCCTGTACCTTAGTCAGGAGCCCAGAGTATGAAATCAAAGGGGAACTCTATTGGCTCTTAATATAAATAGCTTATATAGAGCACAGCATCCTGCTCTGCTGTATAGGATTGTGACAGAGCAGTACAGCTCTGGAATTTTAATCCTAAAACACAGAACTGTGTAGAAGAGAGAGGTGCAAAGTTAGTTTATTAGAGGTCATTCATAATCTGTTAATAAGATATGGAAGATTTCCTCCAAATAATATTATCAACAACGTTTTATTCATGCATACATTTTGAACCATATTTGCTTTAAATTTAGGCTTTTTTTTCAAATTAATTTAGGTGGCATTTAGACCTATGAAGTGGGTGGCATAAGGACTGCAGAATTTTGTGTTTTAACATGGCAGAGACAGTGCTTCTTGCTGTGTCCTTATTCACAGCCCAAACTTCATCATTCTCATACAATCCTGACAGCCTTTTAAGATGCTGGCTCCCCAGAAGTGTTCCTTGAAAAATATCAAGGAATAACTGTCAGCTTCTGTTTTATCTAAGGTCTCTTTAGGTATTTATGATGCTTTTTTTTTTCCTTTGTACAAATAGTCACCTGATTTCCTCTTTTGATCACTAGAAACGGGGCCTTAACAAATACTTACCTTCTGTACTACACTAAGGAAACTTTCCTTAGGAGTGAAAAAGCTGTGTGAACAATGAACAAGTTACTGCAAATAACAAGGCTGATTTGCAGTATTTGTGAACAAATTGCAGATCTGGGTTTTTTTGCTCAATTGTTGCTTTCTGATTTCCCAATGGAAATTATGCTATGTGGATGGTTAGACTATTGGCAAGATTATTACATAGCAACATAATGGTTAGATATTTTTTTTGGTCCAGAAAATATATTTTCCTTGACATATTCAACAGCATAAACACTTTGGCGATACATTCTCTTTATCTATATACATGATAAACGATAGAGAGCCCGAGGAAGGTGTAATTTCAGACAATGTGTTGCATTTTACGGAAAAAGAAATCCTTGCAATCAGAGGAAAGAAAATTCACCCTCCAAAACATACAGTGCTGGTTTTGTGGCTCATATGGCTGTGTCTGCACTATGGAAACTCTTTCTGTCTTCCCTAATCCAGCTTCACAGTTGTCCATGATAGGCAATCTCTCCGAATGTAGTGAGGTTCCCTTGCTCAGATTTGCTTCCAAAGGATGATGCGCACACCTAGAGACCAGGTGCCTTGTAAATGCAGTTGACATTTGTTTAGATAAAACTTAAATTTAACAGTAATCTGTGCCAAGACTATCTCTTCCTACTAACTGTCTGCTATAACTATTACTAGAGATTGTATTTAACTTACTGGTGGCAGAACGATTGACTTCTCTCCAGCCTTTTGGCTTTGTTGCTGAAGACCTGGGGCTGCATCTGTGGTACAATTTACAGCAGAATAGGGGTTTTCTTTCGTTTATACCCAGGAGGCTGAGATAGTTTGCAAGCTTTATGCATTTGATAAGATCAAAGGGCTTGAGAATGAAAGAAGCTGTTCAGATTTATTAGCATTATTATTAACTCAAATGACAGTTTACGGTCAGCGGTGTTTTCCACCATGAATGGTAGGGTGTTTCAACTGCATTCACAAATGCTTCTACAAATATTGTGACTGACAGCTTTTTGAAGGTTTTAAAAGTAAATGAGAGTCTGTTACACAAGATGACCATGCAGAGGTTTGCCACCTTTTTTTTTTTTTCAAGTTCCCACTTACATCCTAAAATATTTTCTGAAGGTCTACCTCATCTTTTTCATCTAGAGTAAAAGCAATAATGGAAAGTTGCCTTAATTTTTAACTCAAACAGTAACCCATCTTAGAACCTCAGTTAACATGCTGCAAATCTCAAATTGCTCCACTGACTGCTGGGAGATTGGTTTGGACTGATATCTTAACACAAATTATTGCTAACCTGTTTCTGGAATTCACAGAGGATTAAAGCCTACAAAACCAAATAGCATTTCACGTCACTATGATTTAATTGTGATGAAAATTTCAAGCACGTTAAATACCATTTTAACATTAAAGCTTTGGAATCTAATTTAAGCAAGTGCTGCTATAAGTATTGGTATATACCCTAACGTTCCTGAAGAACTAGCAAAGCTCCAAAAGTCTGATACACATATGGACAACTAAGGAGGCAATATGGTTGAGAGGTCTAAAAACCACTCAGAATTAGGACTCATGTCTTCAATTATCGAATACATAGAATTAGCGAAATTATCTTCTTCATATGTATTATATATATGGTTTGTTTTAAAAAAAATAAATCAGGAAGTGGCATAAATTTCAATACTAATGTACTCAGCTAAATTTGAAAAGAAAATAGGTGCATTCCTGTTGTGTTTGGTGAATCTGGTCATCATAATCCTTAAGAAGTCAGACAGTTTTCTTCCAAAAAGCAAAAACAGTGCAGTTACGAAAGAAAACTGCTGTGGTACTTGTGAATTACAAAAGCTTTGTGCTTCACATAGTCCAAAGAACTGGAATAAGAAGCATTCAGTTTAGAGATTATTTCCTGTTTTCACAGTTTTTGTTTCTGCTATTGTTTCAACGCAAACCCTATTTTCTCTGTTCTGTTCTTTCTTGGATGCAAAACAATAACATTAGGTCATAAAAAATACTTTTTATTTATTGCTGCTTGACTTACCAAATCTCCCCAGACACTTTTGTTAATGGATTTATTATTAACCTTTCTTAGATAAAATCTAACAACAAATAAGCCAAAAATCTTTGTGCACTTGAACAGAAAATTAAAATAACCTTGACTTATGGTATATTGTTTTCAGTTTACTGTGAGTTACCTCCTGAAATCAGCTTTCCCTATACAATCAATATACTAGGGCTCAGCAGTCTTCTACAGAACTGCCATTTGACTTTATGTCATGGTTTGTTGTAGTTATGCGTTCTCGTCTTTCTCTAGCCTCAGGGAAGCACTTTTTCCTTTCCATTCCTTCCTTTTCTCAGCATTTTGTGAGATTCCCATCCATTTTCATCAGGCAGCAAAGGTGAAAGCATTTCTGTAATGAAAACGTGTTTTAGGAGAGCAGAACAATTTACAGTGCCACAACATTATGACACTGGCATCACAACACAACCCGTGAACGCTGTGCTCCCAAGTGAGGAGCACACCACACAGCCGCTCCTGGCAGGGTGTCAGAACTGCTCCTGACTTTCCTTGTCCTCTGCTGCAAAAGATAGAAAAAATTCAATCCTCATTATCCAGCACTATTAGGATACAGGGGGCAAAAGGCAAGGGGGAGTGGGTGAGACTGTCTTGAGGCTTTTGAGGAAAATTAGACGTGTCACTCTGGGCTTTCTGCTTTTGATTAAGAGCCCCAAAGTACTGCTTTTTCTGTGGCTTAACGTTCATAATTCACAGTTTACTTTTTGGATGTTAGCTATTGAGGGTTGATGATAGGGCCAAATCTCCTTCCAGCATCTCATGATCCAAATTTGGCCCAGGGAACCAGGCATGACAGCTCCAGAGAGGACAACCCTATGAGCTGCTGAGCAGCAGGCACCAAGCCCCAGGGTTTATGACGACTGCCGTGTTGTCACTTATGGGTTAATCACAGAGTTTCATTCAGCTGGATGTCACTTGCTCTATTTCTACAAGCTAAGGGAGCTGTTAGCTTCAAAACTTCTTAAGTGTTTTCAGGTAAAGAGTGGATGTGAGCTCCTATCCTGTCGCCAAGCTCCGCCTTTGTTTTTCGTAACAACCACGGCAGATCATACAGCCTGTCATCTCTCTAGGACAGCCCTGTTCTCCTGCTACAACATCAGTAGAGCATGTGAGGAAAGTTTAACAGGGTAGCACCGCAAAGCGGGCTTATCTAAGGCAGGAGCAACAGCCATGGGCCACAGAAGAGATGTCTGGGAATTATCTGATGATCATCAAGAAAAATGTCACCCTAGCCAAAGTCAGACACATTCGGAATGGTCATGGAGTCAAAAGTGTTTGAAAATGATGCTTTGCACTTCTAAACCAAAGGACTCAGGGGTGTTTGCAGTGCACACAAGAAAGGGATCCATCCCTTAAATAGTTGTCATGGAAAGGCTAAATGGAAGTATGCACGCTCTGTCGGAGATCAGGTCTAAGCCTGACGAGTAAGACCTTGCACTGAGGGTTGTGGGGAGCAGGTGGAGTATTTTACTGGTGGATGGTTAGTGTTTTGTAGCAATAGAAGCTGTTTGGCATGGGAAAACTCTTTTTGGTAATGATGATTTTTCTTAGGCACCCAAGGGGTTTGCTCACATTAGCTCCTTACCCTCTGTCTGCAGCACTAACCATGCTCTGTCAAAGGGATGACTAACAGTGGTTGTCCAGAACTGCCGCTCTCACACTTCCACCCTCTATCTCCCCATGCTTCCAGCTTGCTACGATGGGGGGCAGGGAACGAGTGAAGACAGAGAAAATGGAGGTAGTGTAAATCTGACAGGGCTATAAGTCATCCTCATTACACTGAACTCTATGGGGCTGACTGGAACAAATGGTCTGTGTACAGCATGGAGAAGTCCCTTTCACAAATAGCGGGTCAGCAAAGAAATGCTTGGGAGTAACAATGTGAGGGGGAAGCCCAAGCATCCACCCTGAGTTCTTGCCATTGAAAATTTTCTGGTGCTTTATCAAGTGTGGCTAGAGTAATACTGCTTATTTAGGTGCATGTGAAGTAGAAAGAGACAAGGGACTTGCTTGTTTTGATCAGTGTGGAAAAAACAAAAACAAATAAACAGAAAAAAAATCCCTTCTTGTATAAACAGTTTGAATCCCTGCAGCCATCATGTAAAAGATATCTGTAGAAACTTGATTCTTTTTAATCCCAGTTGTATCCTAGTTGTTGATTAGCAAACTAAACTAGTGCTGTTGAAACTCTTGCCATTAAATGACTCCATAGAAACAAAGGAGCATCCTACCTTGTCCAGCTAACAGAATGGCCGGCTTGAATACCTATTGTCCACCATCCTCTTCTCCAAAACTGGGTCCATCAACTTCTCCATCATTAGAGAGAGGATGGTGTTAACGGTTGAGCTTAGCTGGCCAGTTTTGGGTCCCAGATACAATGTGGTGTTCAGAGCCATTTACACTCCAGTGTACGTTATGAATACCTACAGACCTCAATAAGCCCTTGATCTGCACAGCTGCTTACCCTCTCCAAAACAGGGTAAGGGCTAAGTGCTGTGATCTAGACCTTCATCAGAAATAGGGACTCATTAGCAGGAGAAAGAAAGCCATGATTCTAAACAGTTTGCAGCACTGTGTGTTTGTGCAGGAAATGAAACAGCCTGTTTGCTGTTTTGAAAACTGAGGGGGGATAGTTCCTTTCACAGTCATTAAACCTCAGTAAGGATATTTTAAAACTAATCAATTGTTCTAGTCTGAGTGAAATAAAATGTTTTGTTGACTCTGTGTTGTAAAAGTACATTTGAGATTCACCTTTTAGATATTTCGTCTGGTTTGATTCAACAGGACATCTTTAATGTCTTGCTAAGGGAAGAGAGAGAGGTGGTATGTGGCTGAATTACACCGTGTGCCAGGATGCTGAGGCTCAGCAGAGATAAGATAACCTCACAAATAAACAACAGATGGCCGATGGCCTAATGCTTTGCTTTGGGTGAACATGACAGGGATTTATTCTTTCAACCTGGAGAATGAGCCTCGGAAAGGCTGAAACTGCAGAAACGCATGACATGCAGGCGGACACAGTTTGTTATGGGGATTTGGTCTGAGCAGATGGTATTAGAATACGGATCTATTATTAGGCATCTGCTTCCCATCTCAGTTATACGATGCATAAGATTTGGATTAAATTCCCCAAGGAACACCTGGATCACTTACTAATTTGTATGTGCACATCTCTATGTGTCTTTCTTTGAAACCAGATGATGGGCTACATCCTGAGCTAGGTTAGAGATGTACATTTGTAAAGTGAGAGTAATGTAACTGGAGCATCTGATCTGTGTTCTCACTGCATAGAGAACCCCTCAGTGATAAGCTATTAGTGAAAGATTAATACCCAGAACAGGCAGAAACCTATGCATTGTCTGAATAAATGTCCAAGGACTCATGCACCGAGAAGGCAACAATGTGTAAATGTTCTGCAAGTCCTGCAATTAGGTAGAAACAGCATGGATCAGGGTTTCTGATGCATTATCTCCATTTTCGCTAGCATTTAGGTATATCACAGGATCAGTGCTCTGAATGCCTTCATGTCAGCCTCTGCTGAATTTAAGACAGGAGCTATCTCAGGCCCTCAGTAGGGTAGGAAGGAACAATAGTCCTCAGCACCTCTCTAGGCCAGTAACCTGCCTTGTACCAGAGAGCTGGATCCACCGACAGCTGCCTTTCCAAGAACAGCCCAGGCTGGGTCAAGGATCTGATTGTGTTTTACCAGCATCCCCAACTCCCTTCCCTTACTTCTCTGCTCACGGCGGGGATGGAGAGGGGGAAGGACTGTGAGGTGTGAGTTTCCCTTAATTGACACTCCTACTCTGAAGCCTTGGAGCAGAGAGAGAACCATTTTCAACACTGCACAGTTCTCCCCTAGCAGCACTGTCCAAGCCCTCCTAAAGGCAAGAGGTCCACAGTTTCATCTGCTTGATCTCTCTAAGGGCCAAGTTGTGCAGAAACCAAGGGAAACTAGCTCACTGAATTAGAAAAAGCACCCCAAACCCAGCATCTCAGCCCCTTCTCTTCTAATATTTAGTAATAAGTATGGTTTAGTGAGGGAAAGATGCTGCCTGAGATACATCTCAGGGGTAGCTGAGGCTGTTGTGGTATCTACTGGGTTGTGGTGGAAGGAAGAGAAGGATACTGAATTTCAGCACCAGCATAGTAACTGATAAATATGTATAACAAAATTCTGATCAGATAAAAAACCATAGCATATCCCTCAAGTTGTACTTCTCCGAGGCAATTTCAGGCTAGCATAAGCTGCTCTATTAATAAATAAATATACAGATTTAACAAGTTCTCTCTCCTTACACAGAGAATCTCAGGAATGAAACCTAACCACTGAGGTCATTCTTTTGCCTTTGAATTCCCACCATCTTCTGCAAAGCAAAAAAGTATGTTAATTTGCTATTCTTGACAAATTCTTCACCATGTCCAAGCTGCTGTGTTTAGGACTGGATGTATGTTATCAAGGTTAGCAGCACTTAAGTGCAAACAAGCTCTCACATCTGATGGCAACTAAGGGGGAGAAAAGGTGTAGAAATTCCAAAGTTTACACAAAAGTTTTTGTGGTACTTCCATGGTGAGCTGAGACAGCATCCTAGGTCTGCTAATGTAGGTGAGAGGCCCATGCTTTGTGGCTGAAGGCAATGTCCAACTCATTAGTAATTCAGTTCTTCAAAGTGTATCAGGGTGGGGGTATTGTAGCACTGAAACCACCCTAGTATGAGACTTCCGGTAGAGTTTTGGGGCTGGACATCGTTTTTGCTGACTTTACTGATCAACCTGAGCATGTAGTTAGTGTTGGTCCAGGATTTCTAGGTGTCCGTCAGCTTTGGCAAACCTACAGATATGTCCTTTTCCATTCAGACAAACATCCCAGCAACTCCAGACAGTGCTCGTGGGGTGGAAAGGAAAACTGGACACCTATTTCCTGTTCTTTCTGTAACTATAAATCAGTCTTGCTCAATTAAACACAGCTCATATGATTGCATGAGAACTGCCATATCTCTTCCAGCTGTAGTGTAATTACAACTTTATTTAATGGCATTGTGCTTAATTTTTTGCTGACTACTGGGCTGATCTCTTGAAAAGTTAGAAGATGTATGAGGCAAGACAATAACATAGTAAGTTCTCAGGGGAATGTTTTCTTTCTCAGGAGAGAGTGCAAAAGGATGGGTGGAGATCTGAGATCCCAGTAAGCCTTTGCAGGTGGGGAGGGAAATTAATAGCTAGGGGAGCAGTGAAACTATTCAGTCCTGAAAAAATCAGTGTCAAAGGCCATTACACTGATCCAAAAAATGCTGGGGATTATTAAGTTTTGCATTTTCATTTTCCATGCTAAAAATCATTCTAAGTGAGGAGAAAAAAATAAATACAAAAATGGTAATGGAGAATAAAACCCCTTTCATGAAAAGAGATGTAATGAGCAGAGAAAATTGCCTCTTTTCTTTACAGCCTTAAGCTTGACCTCATGCTCTCTCTCAGAAGCTGTATTTTTCATTATTATCCTCAGAAATATCTTATATTCCATGTGCTTTTTCTTCCTATTGAAGAAATTCAGACAATGATGGCAATGATGGCAATGAGGAACCCTGTTTTATGGGAGATAACCTGTGGCTGTTGTTCATCCACTCAAAGCTTCTAAAGAACCTGAAACTGTTTCTCTCCCAGCATTTGTAATCAATTAACACTTTTCACCCTCAGATGATGATATTTCAGATTGAGTAAATTGTATCTGTCATTGCTAAAGTGGAGCTGTCAGATACATGAACCCCAGGTTTCTTTCATCTAAAAAAAAGGGGATAAGCTTTATGGATAGATAAAGCAAGTAGAAGTCTACCCTGGCATGGTTTGCAGATGGCATAAAAAGAAAATGTCAATCTTTCGTTAATCATCAGCAACAATTGTTTCATGTTAAACTCGGCAATAGCATTATATCTAATTCTCTCAGTATTTTACTAAGGAGGTAGAAGCTGAAGAGGAAGAGTGGCAAAAGTATTTATACCTCATTTAGAAAGTAAAATAGAATCAATCCTGAGTACAGCATTAGACTTCACTAGAAACAGGGGTATTTTGAAGAATGTAACTCATTGATGTAACTAAAAGATTAAATTAATGACATAATGCCATATCCAGCTAAGGAGATCTAGAACGCTTAAGCATCCAGAAACATACAATGAAATGAGCCTGAACAACGAGAAACATATTTGATTTTTTTTAAATGTCTGTAATACATCATTTTCCTTTAAAATTAGGGGATCAAACCACACTACCTTTTATTCTTTACTGCCATGCACTGTTTTGGGAGCTGGAATCTAAGTTGCTTATCAGTCATAGCCTGGAGGCTTATTTATAAGACACTGTCTTCCTGGATATGGGATGTTTTGTTTGGTTTTGTTTTTTTTTTGTTTTCCATGGCCTGCATTCCTGAGCATACTACTGTGCATCTGGCTGTGTTAAAAGAGATTTCAAAGAAGAAAAAACTTATGACTTTATATGGCATTATATTAGCGGCTCATCTCATCATCATTCACGATCTTTCTTGAATCTTTTTTCTTCATTCTTTTCTTCTCAGTCTCTCTTCACAAGAGAGAGTTTCTAGGTTCGCGATGACTCAGCCTGGTTTTATGTGAAATTTTACTTAGTCCTAGTTCTTTCTTTTATTTTGGAGATACGTGTTCACAATATTCCTTTATTCTAGATTAAAATTAGGTGGCTGTAATCATTTGAATAAAAAATGAGATTGTAATTGGGTGGAAATTGTATTGAAAGTATTCACTAACTTTTAAAATGTTTCCATTTTCTTTCTTTTTTGTCAGAAAAAGCAGATATAAAATACAATGTTTTTGGACAATTAAATGATTGCTTTTTCCATCCAAATTTTTGCTGAAATAATATTAATCATTGATAACCAAAAATAAATTAAGAAAAATATAGATTTAATTTTTCTTCCCAAAAGGATAATGTTGCTGTCATTTAATGTGTAATCAACATTACTCCACATTAATTCTTTTAGTTTGTACCATTCGGCAATCTGAAACAATGCATCAGAACCTAAATTTTTTTGTTCTGATCTGGTTCAGCTGTGCATTGCTTGAGTATGAACTCTCAAATCTCTTCTCAGATGGGCAGATCACTTACCTGAAGTTGAATAATTTAAGAATTTAAGGTGCTTCTAAGAAACGTGGTTTGGAAGAGCTGACATGTTTTGAAATTTGATTGACACTGTGCATCTTTAACAGAAGTTGACAAGACAGAAGTCCTGCTCTTCCAAGTCTCTTTATGTGGTCTTAAAAAAGCAAAATCACCTTACCTACTCCTGAATCTGTCAGGATCAAATATTCATCATTAGACAAGATACCATATCCATTATATTAAGGGGAGGAGAGGGGAGAAAGGTGGCAATAAATCCCACAGGAGATTAACACATTCAAAGAGCCTAGCAAGGTTAATTCCCTACCTGTGAACCACTGCCTCCCAATGAAAGATTTGCAATTGAAGAGGAAAGAACTTCTCTAGCAAGTGTTTTCCTTATTGACATGATCTTTTATTGTTTATTCATGCTCACTATAGCAGAGAAGACCTATCTTCCTCCAAAGAGCCTATTTATACTGCTTTTTAATTTTCCATTTCAATGGCTTTATGACTTGTCCTTCAGCTTTGCAGAGTTTTCTCTGCTAGAGGAGTTTTCCCTCCTCTCACTAGCCGAGGCACAACTTGAGAAACAGTACAATGTAGATCTTTTTTCCAATTATGCCAGGTTAAAAAAAGCCCATGAAGTGTGAATGTGCTTTCTGCAGTTCCTGCAGATGTCCTGCTGGCCAGCCAAGTGATTTAAGCTTCAATTTAAAAAGCCTTAATGAAACAGGAAAGAGTATGAATGCAAAGCCATCTCTAGAGCACAATGGATTCAATGCTTTTTGCAGCTGTTTTGCAGGTACAAGAGAGTTATGTCTGTGCCTATTTGGACTTGGCAAGAGTGAAAGACCCCAGGGACTCAGATTCAGTGACACCATGGTTGAGTAATCCAGCTCTGTATCAAGTGCTGATGTGGCTTGTTTCACTGTTTCAACCAAGTGGTTCCTGTAATTTCCCATGAAAGCGAAGTGATAAACAAAAGAAAAACAGATTATTTCCTTCCCCTCAGGACTGTGAGTTAGAAACACCCAAAGGAAACTTTGGGTGTTTTCTGGAGCATGCAATATCTAGGTAGGTCCATAAGGATTAAAATTCTAGCTGGGAATGCATTACTGTTGTTTGGGCTTGGGGTTGGTTTTTTTAGGATATACTATGAGATAAGGCATTGTTCCATGAGGAAAAGTAAAGTTCTTTTCTTGAAAGCACTTTGTAAAGGTGATTAAGCTGCCTCAGAGAACACAGATATCCCCACTGCTAGCTTTCTCTGTGGAAAGCTAAGGACAGATCCCGCTGATGCAAATTGTGCTGTCTGCAGCTTGAGGCACTGGGGACAAAAATCACAGCCACTACCTTTGTTATCACACCATCTACCTTTTGGGTTGCTCAAATATTTATCAAGCTAGTTTTCATTACTCTGGCTGCTCAAAGTTTCAGGCTGCTTAAGGAGTTAGAGACTACTAAGCATAACGTTGAATTTCTACTCTCCTCTGTCTGTTGCACACACCATACAGAAGATTGAAAAGGGCTTGTTACTGGTTTCTCTAGTAGATGTCTACTTACTCCACATGTAGCTTCAATACAGACCACATTTATTTACTCTCTGAATGCCTTGTTAAAGGATGGGAACTGCTCCATAACCAAAGTCTTTATCATATAATCATAGAATAACGTCATTTGGAAGGGAACTCAGGGGGTCTCTAGACTGACCTCCTGCTAAAAATGGGGTCAGCCCAGCTTTATCAGAGCTTTACCCAGTCAGATCTTGAAAAATTCCAAAGATGGAGGCTGCTGCAACGCTTGAGTGTCCTCATTGTGAAAGAGTTTCCTCTTGTCTATGGCCTGAACCTCTCCTGATCTAGTTTATGACCATCTATTTTTTGTTGTTCTATCCTGCTCCTCAATATAGAGCTTGGCATTGTCTTCTCAATGACTTTCTTGTAGATATTGGAAGGCTTGGTCGCCCCTAAGCTTTTACTTCTCCATCCCGAAGTTTTATGTAGGAAATTTTGCTTCATTAGCCACTAGTGCAACAGTCAACTAACACCAAGGTCCCGGTTATTGTTGTAGTGTCTGTTTATTTAACAATTAGATATGTCTTACAAATTAAACAAATTCCTCTCTCACTAAAGCACTAGTAGAGTGACCCACAAGCCTACAGGCACTCATCAATCTAGTCCCATTCCCCTGTATAGTCAAACGGAAATTCTGTGTGATTGAAGATTATCTTTTTAACACACAAACATTCTACTGCAGCCTTGGAGACAACACTCCTCTGCCTCCGCAATGCACTGCAAGGCCTGTTGTTTCTTTGAAAATGTGGTGGGAGCTGACACAGAATTACTTATTTGCTCATGGGACACAACATGTGTGAAGGGCTGAAGGCAATTTTCCTAGCAGGACTATATTTTTGAAGACTTTTGTATAATTGTTTCAGGAATAAGGTTATGGATCAATAGCTAAGAAACCTGTGTGAATTAGGAGATGTGGTTTCAATTTCAACTGTGGATTTCTGTATAGACTGCGTGAGTCTAAATAACAGGACAATTAGTTAATATTTCTTTATAGCCAAAGAAGGAAAGCACGCATTTACAGGGAATGATTCCCTCCTTAACCAGACACTTAGGACAGTTCAGCTCTATAAGTACCTCTTTTTGTCTACCAACTCTTAAGGAAAAGCATAGTTTCCCAGCTTAGGTGCAGACACCTGCATTTCAGACTTCTAAAGTTAGGGGAGACGAATCTTACTCTTGGCTTTTCTGACCCTCAGTTCTTGCCTTTAAAATTGTTGGCTGTGTCTCGGGAGGGATTAGTTAGAAGGATAAGGGCCTTAAGGATTTTGAGGCACCTAGCTGCCATGTCATAGAGGGAGCTAGGGATTGTGGTTTAGTAACATATACACAACCAGTAAGGTATACATAATGTAGCTGTGTTGGGTGAAAGCAGTACAAAAAGTATGATGGAAAATCTCCAGCTGAGGTCCTCTCAGAAATAGGCACAACACACCTCCTAGCTTCTCCCTCCAGATCAGGGCATGGAAAAGGTGGTACTGCTTCTCCATGCAGGTGAATCTGTCTTTCATCGTCAGCACCATGCTACAGAGGAGGGACCAAATTAATGAAACTCAGAAATTCACCTCGGCTTCTTCAGTTGCGAATCGTGCTTTAAATTTTTATGTGGAATGGTGTGATGGGTATAATGTATGATTCCATTTCAGGTAATTACATTTTGCCTGCTTAAAATTCTCCCTGTAGCTTCCACTGGAAAAACGGGTTTTCGTTTCTCCCTCCTGCACCCCCCTGGGTAGGTACTATTGCTGTCAGAGAGTGGCTGCTGTGTGCCACCCCCATGCCCTCCACGTACGTACATACACAAATTCTGTTGATGTTAGATTGAGCCCTGTATATGTAGATTTCTTGTCCTGCCTGTGACTGAAATTGGTTGGAGTTGCCTGGGCGTAGCTGAGAGCAATATTTGACCTGCAGCTTTCAAACCACAGAGAATGAAAGAGGCTGTGAAAATTCAGTGTTATAGTCAGTCTTCGTATCTAGATAACAACTTTTTATCGAGGATCCAGAATCCCCTAACTCTTCCTCATCCCTCAGTGAAGCTGATGAACATCATTTGATGGATTATGAGACCAGCTAACCTGAGGCAGGGAAAGTCAAAGGAACTTGCCTGCTATCAGGCAGCGTGAATGGCTTCAGATGAGTTCTTGCAGTATAGTCTGAGCTGCTCAGGAAGGTAACAGCCTCCCACCTGGATTACATGGTTCTACAAAAGATGATTTAATTGGTCTAGTTTACTGGTCAAACAGCCTAGGATGACTTATGTGGTCACTGCCAGTTGAAAGAGAGAGTATCCAGAAGCAGAGGGGGGATAGGTTGTCTTAAAGCTATAACCAAACTGCCAAGACTTTAACTAGGCACTTAGTCAAGGGGAAGACATGTCTAAAAGGCAAGTGGATACCAGTTTTTCCCTCTTCTGCCCAACCCACTCACAGAGCAAGCCTTATTCAGTGGACCTCAAGGATAGCCCCAAAGTTTGTCTGGGTTTAAAACTACCTGGGCACACATGGGTTTTTTGGTTTGTGGTTGTTTTTTTGGTTTGTGGTTGGTTTTTTTTTGGGGGGGGTGTGTTGTTTTGGTTTTTTTTTTCTGAGCTGCTATGTCTATCCTCCCAGGCAGCTGTAGCACTGTGGTGTGTGTTAGCAGTCACAGAATAGAATCATAGAATCGGTGAGGTTGGAAGGGACCTTTAAGATCATCAAGTCCAACCATTAACCT